>JBBMFX010000001.1:17063743-17089835 GCA_037832545.1 Rhabdalestes septentrionalis | reverse complement strand
AGGATTAATTTTAGTACTTTTCCCCCAGCTTTAGGATTAATTTTAGTACTTTTCCCCCAGCTTTAGGATTAATTTTAATACTTTTCCCCCAGCTTTAGGATTAATTTTAGTACTTTTCCCCCAGCTTTAGGATTCATCTTAGTACTTTTCCCCCAGCTTTAGGATTCATTTTAGTACATTTTCTCCACTAAAACTAAGAAGTAGTATTGCTTTCGTCAATGAAAACTATGAGGAAATGTCAACGAACGTTTAGGTAACAATAATATAATAATAAGTTAACCTTGTTTGAATTGTGAAACAGGTTTGACTAAAACAACATTTCGATTTTGTCTATTCTACTAAGTATTAATAATATACTGACTGGGTTACATACAATTGTATTACCAAAAAATAGACTAAAATGCAACAGTCATTGACTAAAACTAAGACTAAGACTAAAATAGTTGTGGCTGATTCTGACTAAAATAAGACTAAAATGCTTTAAGACTTGACTAGACTAAAAACGTTTGGGTGTGACTAAGACTAATAAAAACTAAAATGACAGCTTGATGCAAAGACTAGACTAAAAGTAAATATAAGACAGGCGGCCAAAAACAACACTTCTGAGAAGCGAGTTGATAGTTATTCTTCTGTGCCGGACGTGGGGTGTTTTTTCCACGTGTGTCTCGCTGAGGTTTGATTGACCGTCAGCAGGTCCTGCTGTCGCGAGTGAAGCCACGACTCTCATCCACAAAGAAGCAGCCTATTTACGGCGCATAATTAACATATTCAGTTACGAATCCTAAGTGCAGGCTTAATGAAATGCAGCGAGATGAGTACGAATTTCCCACCTGAGTTCAGTTTGTGCTGTTTGTCCAATTACAGTCTAATTACCAAGTCAAATCACACAAACACGAATGTGTGCAATTTGATATACATACAGTAGGTAATTAAACTGTGCAAATTTTTACAGTCGAGGCTGTAATTACATACAGTGTTGGGTCCTCTGTTTTGAATACTCCTGTCCCTGCAGCAGGCGGGGCTGGTATTTTTTGCGTCAGGGTAAGAAGTTGATGGTTCCTGGAGTTTCAGATGTTTGTAGATGTTCTCCAGCGAAGTCTCCTCGCCTGACGGGTGGAAACTGTCGAGGCAAAATTAGCAATTATTCTTTAATTTTCAAAATGTGAATAATGTCTTTTGAATGTGGTTTATTCTGTATTATTCCATTATTTTATGTTTTGCTTTCTTCAAGGATATGATTAGATGTACGAACACTTTGGGTTTGTTTAGTCTAGGGGGACTCCTCTAGTGGGTAAACAAGGTCGAATCTTACATCATCTTGGAAAAGTTTTTACTAACTGGGGAAGCAGAGGGGAAGACTAGGGTCTCCTATGTCTGTTTTCATTCTGTTTTTCCTCCATTCTGATCAGAATTAATTAAATCTCTGAAATGATTATGTTTGAGCAAAGAAAACGACTCTGTTGTGGTCATTTCGGGAATCTCTGACACCTGGGTGATTTTTGATCTGGCTTATGGGCGGATTGCCCCAACAATAGACAGAATCTTTTCCATACCAGCTGTTCTTGACCTTGGTGACTTCCCAGTGTCAAACAGGCTTTTATTTTGCTGTATTTTGTGAAAGATTCACAACGAATTCCACACAGGTGTGTTCTGCTTATTCAGCTTGTTTTGCTATAGCAAATAACTAACATGAGTCATTTTACAGGTGAAAACTGACAAGAAAATGACAAGTTAAGGAAAAGTAATATATACCTGAATCTATGAAGGCAAACGTGATTTTGAGAAAAGGCTCGGTTTTGAGTGCAATGAGATTTGACTGAGTGAGTCTGCAAAACTGCGCTTTGCACCTGACATTGTTGGGGTTGTTTTGACAGGTGGAAGTTGGGCTGAGAGGGCACAAGTGGAGTTGAGTATGGAGGACTTACCTTGCTTGTTGGGGACTGATTGAATGTGACCCACACTGTCAGCAACACAAAACACCCATATAAGCCAAACATAGGTCTCAAAAACAGTGAGCAGAGTGAAGCAAGAACACAACCCAGTGTATGAACATCTGTTTGTTCATCTGTTGTTTTCTCTTCCTTCCTCTGTGTTCTTAATTCCTTCTCCATTCTGAAACCTTTACACCGTAACACAAACAGCGTCCTACAGATACATATCGTGTGTTCTATTCCCCTTTCTTCTCACCTCCTATTCTTGTAGCATACTGGAATTTTACAGGGACCCTTAGCTCCCCTGTACCTATAAGGTGGCGTAGCTCTTCTCCCCAGGAAAACCTTTGCAATGGTCCCGTGTACACAGACATTTCGCATGGCATAGCTTGCTGGGGAAAGCAACAATCACCGTCAAACTTCACAGTCAGATTGGGGTCAAAGAAATATTTCCAACGAGCCCAAGCATGAAGCAATTCTCCCCATGGGAACGGAGCTACTGGCACGGTTAGATAGGGCTCTAGGAGATCTTTCCAACAAGTCTGAGCATGAAGCTCTCCTCTACCCGGAACTGGAGAAACTCACACGTTAATAATGTCCCAATACTTTTGACTCATGAAATTCCAGGCGGCATTGCTCCGCGGAGCAAGCACCAATACGCATCAAAATTCACAGTTGGATAGGTCTCCAGGAGACTTTTCCAACGACCCCTCGTTCAGCATTCTAGTCCCAGGAATTATTAGCTGTAAATCGTTAAATCCAGAGAGCAGTATAAGGCGCATCTGTCTTTAACAGAGCTGGAGAGGATTAAAATACGCCCCAGGTCTAACTGTGCATTTCTCCCCGTAGCTCGGCCGAAGAAAAAATGTAACAAATTGACTTTTCCAACTAGCCCTAGTTCTCTAATTTGTTAGACAACTTGCGTACACACACTGCTCTGCTGTACACACACTGCTCTGCTGTACACACACTGCTTTATGAAAGTTAGAATGGTATGTTACCATTTTCTCAGTAACAACTTTCATCAGTTAAAACCACGAAATTTAATAGATGGTTTTGGCAATAGTTTCTCAATGGAGTAATTTGTCTTAACAGGACATTTTGGAAAAGAGATGCTGCTGAAGCTGCTGTCTAAATTGAAAATTGGGCTTGCAAAAGAACGCATACATTTAGATTTCATGGAATTTACATGTAGGCAGGAATTGCATTTCCTTAATGCACCCTTCCATCACGTTTGTGTGCCTTTGGAGAAATCAGTTGCCCTTCAAGAGCTTTTGATGGAGCACTACCAGAAATATGCATGTTGACACGATAGCTGGAGAGACTGGTGATCCCAGGTTAGACATTGAGACAGAAAGCTTGAAGGAGCTTCTGGAAAATGACCTGCCTGTGCCCTGCGTCTCAAAGATGCTTGGTGACTCTACACGTACGCTGTTCAGACAGATGCAGGAATTTGGCATTTCCGCTAGCTGGTACAGCAGTATGAATGACAAGGAAGTGGACAGCGTTCTACTGAACATAAAAATGAAATTCTGCCTGCTGGCTACCACATGGTGATGGGGAGACCAAGATTCTTGGGGGCATAGGTGGTTCTTCACAGGGGCCAGGGGGGGCCAGGGCCCCCCTAGAATTGCTCCTGGCCCCCCTTATGGCCCCCCTGCACTGAACAGCCAAAGATTTAAATCAAAATTATCGAGACATACACTGGCTCAAAGAATGGAACTAACGTTACTGACACACACGCGCTGACACTAGGGTTGTATTGTCCGGGACATCCCGAAATATGAGTGATTTAGATTTGTCCCGTTGGGTCAGAATTTTAGATTCGTCCGTAATTTTAAGCCGCCTAAACATTCGTCAGCCTGTGAAACACGGCTGTCCATCGGTAACAGCATCTGGCCCTCACAGTGCCTGCCGAGAAAAATTCTGACCCTTGGACAAATGTAGTTGACAACCCCTGATGTTGTGGATGCCAGTTTGTGAAGTGATAACACCAACAGTTCATATAGCAGATGCCATTTTGTACTGCATCAGCAGTTCATGCAGTGAATGCCAGCCTGTGTGTTGGAAGTATGTCTTCATCTTAGTTGCACATTTTATGTAGTTAATTTATATTTATTCATGAAGTGAAATAAATGTGCAATATATGGTCAAATCTATTCTATTCTGTATTATATATGTAAAAATCTGCGTAACATTAAAAAGGTAGCTTATTAAACATATTTTGAATTCCGAAGTTAGTAAAAAATATATTAAAATGTCTTACACAAGTTGCTGAAGTTGCTTTGACTTATGTTCCCCTTCAAAGACACAGTAACACTCACACTAGCAGATGCCCACACACGCATCAAATGCCAGAATAAGGTATTTCAGAGAGACTAAATATTTTATTATTAACAATCAAATTGAAAACTGAAAAATTAAACAGGTGTTTAAAGCAGGTCAACCTACTTTACACAATGGGTAACCCCCCCCTCACATTTTTCACAAGTTACACAACACAGAGTTTATTACAAACATCTAAACAGAACATCAAACTGTAGCTGTTTAGGTTTACGATAAAAAAATAAAGCTTAAGAGAAATGTCCTCAAAATCCAGCAAAAGAAGGAGGTTACGACTGCAGTGTTTCACTCAATCAATAGCTCTGCAGGGAGGGAGAAAATGTCACAAATTTATATGAACCCCAAAAATAAATCAGTGTTGAGTCACGCTGCTTGGAGAGGTAATCAAACAAGTATCGTCCTTGCAGAATATTACTGTAGCCTACCTCTATCATCTCATAAATCCAGCCTAAAAACTCATTCACTTTGGTGTAAACTCCTGGATGATTTGGCTCTGCGCAGCCTGTTCCCCAACTAACAACTCCAATCAGCCTCCACACATTATCATCCTGGCAAACCAGGGGCCCTCCACTGTCTCCCTGCAGGGAAAGACACATTTTCACCTTCTTTTTCATTAAGTTTATTCAATAGGTTTATATTTTAAGAACATTTCTGAAGATATTTCAGGCCTTTTAAGTTTGGGATGTTACCTGACAGGCGTCCACTTTGCCCTCAGTGTAGCCAGCACAAAGCATTCGCGGGGTGATTTCTCCATTATACATGCAGGAGCTATTACACTTCTTTGTGCTTATTAATGGCACCGGAGCCTCTTTTAACATGTCAGGAATATGAACTACACAAAGAGGAGATGGATTTATTGTCTGCCATTTACTAGTAACAAATGTAATAGCCATCACTGAAGCTTATTTATATTGATGATAAAAATGTCATATTCACATGGTTTATAAGTGTACTTTCCTTACCATCATCAGGTTGTGTATATCCCCATCCAGAAATCCAACACTGTGTCCCTCCTGGAAGGTCATGGTCATACTGTGGTAGACACACTGGTCTGATGGTGTCTGGAATTGGAAAAGTTTATGCTGGCTGTACACTAAAACAGTGCAGTGTATATGACTTTGATAATGTAATCTTAATTCAACATATAAAGGTAAATCTATTGATGTTTAATTAATCCACTTTTTTTTAATCTTTCCATTAAGCTACTACCATTTTAACTCTTGTACAATATTAAATACTGAAACATCTGATAATGTTTCTACTTGTTAAAGCTTCTGTGTAATGTCCAGCTGTCACCTGAAAAATTCAAAGGTGTCCTCAGCTTCATCAGCGCAATATCATTGTCATGGCTTCTGTGATTGTAATTATTATTGTAGACAATTTTCTCCACAGCATAGCCTGTATAGTGAGCCAGTTTTGCTGTATTACGAGTAACAATCCCAGCATAGACTACCCAACTGGAAACTTGAGGTAGCCTGTAGCTTAAATGAAAAAAATCACCAGAAAATATATTAGGTACATGAATTACAACATGCTATATTAAATGTTCTAGTATATTAAGGTTAAGGTCAAGGGATCTTACTTGTGAACACAGTGAGCAGCTGTAACAATCCACTGTCTGTTGATAATAGATCCTCCACAGGTGTGACGATGGCTGTAGTAAAGACTCACTTGCCAGGGCCACCTTCCTAGCGCGGCCTCTACGCCTCCAATTATCCTCGGCAACTTCGCCCTGGCCCCACACTCTACACCGGGTAAACATCCCAGGTATAGGTTAAGATGAAATTCAGATTCTGAAATGTTTTAAAATACTATTTGTGCAGAAAATCTCTGTTTTATCTCACCAAAACATTTCAAAGCTATAACCTTTCCTGTGCTGCAGCTTCCCCTAGAGTCAAAATAAATGATAGAGACAGCTGGGTTGTATTTTCCATTATTTAAAACAAAAAGTCATACCAGGCTCGTACTTATAGACAATAACAGGTACCTGAACTGCCATAAACTTTCTAAGTTGCTTTGGTGTTGTGACGTAATTTGAATAAATCCGTCGGTGTAGTTTGGCCCAATGTCAGTCAAATTGACTCCTTTGTGCTTGGTTAATCTAGAAACAGAGGTTACTTAGGTCAAATGGAGTTACAAGTCTGAATGACACATCTCTCATGACACTTTCGAAATGTGCATACACTAACAGCAGGGGCGTAGCACACTGGGGATGGGGTGGGGTGAGGTGGGTTATTCAACACCCCCCCCCCTCCACACTTTTGTCAGATTATATTGTATTAAATTGATTAAATTGTATTTATAACTCGGCATCCCTATCTCAGAACCCCCCCCCCGCCCCACACACACACACACACACACTTTTGGAAAGCTTGATACGCCCCTGACTAACAGTGTCCTCCATCTATTCTGGAATGAACATGACTGAAGTATTAGCACTGCCATCACTGTAGGAAAGATTGACAAACACAAAGAAGCCACAGCTGGTCTCCAGGTAAAAGGTGATGAGAGCTGGAAATGTGTGTGCTCACCTGAGATAACCCAGCTGTCGACACACAAGCGTACCCAGTGAGGTGTTCCAGCGCTCGTAACACACGGGAAGCCAGGTCTGCTGCTTCTCCAGCTGAATTTCTAGCAAAGAGTTCTCTGCACTGATCCTGTAAAAAACTGAGCCCCTTTCAGTCAAAACCCCTCCAAACACCACTCAGCATGTCAATAGAGGTTTTCTTCTGACTGGCACTGTCATTTACATACGTAAACTAGTAACCTACAGACTCTTTATTAAGGTGATGTAAACTCTTCAGTGCAAAACGAACTCTACAGGTAGCCACTCTAGACAACATCTCTAGACAACAACATTTTCAGAAGTGGGAATGTTGATTTAGAAGGTTTTTTTTGTTACAATGTCTATCATCATCAACATAAATATTTGTAGCTCACAGTATGTATAGATGACAAGCATCTCCTTCAGTGGTATTCTCATTTTGCATGTGCAACAGGTCTCAGGCTAACCCTGTCATTTGTCATGTAGGCTATTGTTCTTCTCACTTTGTTAGTAGCACTGTCACTTACCGGATTGTGCTGTTGTGTTTACCACCTGACCCTGAATTGTTTTGAAAGAGGCTAGTTGGAAGGATAACAAATCGAGCCACATGCTTCATATACCTTTCCTGGGGTCAGTAACCAAAGTGTCCTCCGATATGTTGCAGAAGGAAGTCTCTTTGGTGTCTCCCAACCCTGTAGGGCTCTGAGTTGAGGTAGGCTTTAAAAATAGTTTGACTGGAGAGAAAAAAAGGCAGTAACGAGTGCATGGACTTCAAAGCATGTTCGTATACTATCTACAGAATGTAAAGAGTGATGCTGGAAAATTTCTTACCCAAGAACCACACACCAACAAAAACGCCTCCAAGCAGCCCAAGAGCACACAGCGTTGCCAATGCCCTTATCACTCTTTGAGTGGACACTTTCATGGATACTGCTAAAATAGAAAGAGCGTGAGAAAACAATAAACAAACTCACACTCGTTTCTGTCACATATACACAGTACTGTGCCGATTCCTTAGGCATCAGATCATAGTTAAAGAGCTGTATAACTGGGGAGGAAGGGGTTTTACACTAATATTAGCATATATATACATAACATTAAACCATGAATGTTTTATTAATGTTCTTTTTGTCTCACCATTCTCAGACCTCTTCTTGTGGAAGCCCAGTGTTATTTGCATTTGCCATCATATACAAAGTTTGGCTCATCAGTACTTCTTTAGATTAAATCATGCGTGTGGCCCATTCCATGCAATGGCTAGAAGCATTGAAGGGAATTCTGCAACCACACATTTTACAAAAATATATATATATATTTGTTTGCCTGCTTATTTGTTTGCAATATTTCCAGTGTTCACTTGTGCTAAAAAACTAAATTCACTGCAAAGATAAATGGCTTTTAACAATTGTCACAGGTGCCTTGGACAGTCTGTATGCCTTCGCACAGCACTGTATGGAAATGTGTAGGTACGATACACCAATGTGTCGGTACGATACACTTAATTTAGTGTTCAGTTTCCTAAGACTGCAGCTTATCTCACAAACTGTACACAGCCCCCAGCCCTAAAATTCCAAGCTCATCAGAATCGGAATGGCTTTGTCCCTCAATGCCATTGGGCAATTTAAAAATGCTTAATGCCATTGAAAGAGACCCCAGAAGCCAAGTACACTTGTTATAAGGGACTTTGAGCTTGTAAAAACAGAGAACAGAGTAAATTAAAACATCTGTGTTCAACCTCAAGTGGGAAACAATTCAGTGGCAGTGGGCTGATTCTGTTAGTGTGATTTATGTGCATATCATGCAGACCTTGTTTAATGTGCCAGCACTGTATACATAAATGTTTAGAGCACCATTTTTATCAATGAGGCTTATGAAATTGAATGAAGTTCCTTTCTGCTTGCCCTAATTTGCCTGTTCTGTAGCCTATGGTCTAGCTATCAGATTGGTTAGAATCAAGAGAACATTGCATAGGATAGGAAGATTTATTGAACTATTTGGATGCAGCTGATCACTTTGGCAGTTTTTTTTGTAATCCCTCACTGGTTTAACTTAATAGTCCCCCATACAATGTACTTGAATTTAATGTTTAGTTTACTAAGACTGCAGCTTATCTAAAAAATCATGCTCAGCCCCACCCACTAACTCCTTGATAATCAGGATCAGAATCGCATTTATTGACCAAGTATGTGAGCGAGCACACACAACAAATTTGATTTCGGTCGATGGTGTCTCCCAAGCACAACAGCATAAAACACACAATATACTCCATTCAAAGTCAGCTTGCTACATTCTTTTATTTTAAACAAACACAAAAACAAAACTGGCATGAGAGCCAGCAGGGGCGTAGCACCAAATTCTGGGCCCTGTGCACAAGCAGTGGCCATGGGCCCCCGTAAGCTTGAGGTTCACAATTACCTACAACCTAATTTAGTCCCACTTTTCACCCATCTATGATGCCCCTGAGAGCCATGGATAAACGAAAGGAGACAGGAGGAACCAAAGGCAATTGTGATTGCTGATGGACCATGCAGGTTGGTCACACACAAACTAAACCCAAACCCAAACCCCACAAACATTCACCATACAGAAAAACTCAGCTCTGACTAATACAAAGCCTAAAAACCCTTCCCCCTAATTGAAAAGCCCAAATACAAACCCCAAAACCAAAAGAGAAAAAGGGCGGCCTCTAGTGGCCCACCGTTACTGTCCCCAGTCATGACAACAATAGACTGAGCAATATAATGTACAATAATATACAGTCTACAATATAGTACACAATATGATACATACAAATATTATATACACACACATTATATATTTATACATTAATGAAGTGCATGAAGAGTTTAGAAGGCACAGTTAAATAACAGATTTTTGAGATATAAAAAAAAATCTAACATTCTGTACTAAACTTCTGTAATAAAATCCACTCTGGTTAAGGAAAGAGTTTGTAAACATAGACAGCATGTGCAAACTGCAGCCCCTAATCATTCTAATACATGAACATTCGATCCTGATAGTGTTATTCTGATGGTAAATTCCCATCTAGCTGCTGCTTCTGCTGCCATTGTTAAGTCCATCAACTACACATCTTATGAGACTAATGCACATTTACATGGTTAACTGGTTGTAAAAGGCAGAAAAAATCAAAGTTTATCCTTTGTGGCGAGAGGCTAAAATGTTTATAAATCATATGCCAGTTTAGTTTATAATGCATTTAATTTGTGCCTGAAACTGACACAAACGGTTGACTGAGTCTACAACATCACTGATTTGGGGTGCGCAGATCTACACAGGTGTGTAAGTGATGGACATTTACCTGGGTATGGAACCTCGAGCTCTCTGAGCCAGGATCTGCGGTTTTCCGGGCCTCCTTTCTTCTGAGCCACTCTCATCCCCTCGGCTTGGAGAGAAGATGCCACAGCACCTTCTCCAAGACTCTGCAATGCAGACATTGACCTTATAGATAGACTGAACTGAACATGAAATAGGTTTTATGATCTTCTACGGACTGTGTGAGTGAGTGGACGGCTATGAAGCACAATGTGTTCACTTGTGCTGGCCCTGTCTGTTATTAAGGCACCTGTGCACATCTTGCTTTTCTCAGTAGCCCACCTGTGATTCTTTGCTTATGCACTCAATCAACACAGTTAAATCAAATGACCAAGAATAATGTTTTATATATTAAATCTAAAATGATGAGAATGTTTCTTGAACACAGTATAGGTTTTAAGTTAATAATCTAGGTAAATACATTTAAGCAAACATTAAATAAGCGTCATTTTGTTAAGTAACTTTACATGATTGATCAAGGCAATGGTTTGCATGATCTTTGCATTATCTGTGAGTTTTGTATTTAAACATTTCGTCTCAACAATCTACAATTTAGCAGCATTCCAAAAGTGTTACACAATAAACAATGATAGCAGGTATTTAGGTCATGTGATGATATCAGTAAATATAAGTTTATGTTCCAGGCAACATCATACAGCAGTTTACAATCTGTACTGTGGCGACATGTAGGCTAATAATGTAACTATAGTTATAGAAATATAGTACAGAGATTTAACATATATGCCACGTATTCTTTGAGGCTCCACTCCACACAAACATCATATACCAACAAAACCTTGTATGAATAGGACAATAAAAAGACTTGATATTGGGAATGTTTCTGAACAATAAACATGAGAAGTCTCACCATGTTTTTTCCGGGTTATGAGGCTGGTGTGGTTTTGGAAGCTCCTACTCTTGTTCACCCTGTCCACTCCATCACAAACCAGGACCTCTGTGCTCTCCTGTGCCCAGCGCACAGCCATTTAGCAGAATGCAACTCGGGATATTCGTTTCACAAAGAGACAATGAGGTCAGCAATGAAGCAAAGAATGAGCTCGTTGTTTTACCAAGGGGGTCATGGGGCCTAGGCTGGTGGGCTGAACCGGTTCTTTGTGGGACTAAACATCTCCAAAGATATCCCCCTGTCACTGATAGGATGCAGGTTGCTTAGTAACCCGCCCACCTGTGCCAACAGTGTGTCCACTTTGCAGAAGAGCTTATAAGCTGACAGTACATAGCTCTGGAGAGAAGCTCCTAATTACAAAATGTTGAAAAATTGGGGTAGTCATTTCACATCAACATAAGCACATAGGCAGAATACATCCACCGTTCAGGTGCTCACACTGTACATTTTTGTGTTTTTGTGTGAAGTAATTATAAGGTACCACATTGTCACTTTAGTCAGATAAAATATTTCATTACAACTATATTCACCTTGTACAACTTGTTTTGACTCTTTTTATTATCTTTTATATTTTAAAAAGTTGGTTCATGAAAACAAACACATGTCACCCTTTATTTTTCACAATTAGACCTTAAGAAACATGGTGTACCTTCAGTGTTTGTACCCTGATCATCTACAAAGGAAATATAATGTACAGTATACTTAATTCTGACAGTGTATATGTCATTTCATAACATTAGTAGGTCCTCTGCAGTTCACATAGTCTGTTGTGAATTTCAAATATTTACATCAACACTGGAAAAAATAATGATAAACTTGGAAAATATGGTTAAGTACCACAGGCGAAATGTTGAATTTGATATCCTGTAAGCAATGGTGTTTGATGATTTGTCATTGGTTTCGCTCTGGTAAAATTCTCAAAAGGTGCAGTTAGAGTTCAATTTAAACTTTGCTTGAGCAGTTTGCCTATATAAAACGGAGTAGACGAACAAAATAACAAAATTCACAAGCACATACAGATAACACAGTTTTAAATGGGAGTTATCTGTCTGCGTGGTGTATAACTAATTTACTTTCATCACTCCTAAGAAATAAAATGTATGAATATTATGTTTATTATTTATAAACTGTATTCCCCAAACATTTTACTTTGACTGAGAATCTTCGCTACATTCTTCTATTATACAAGAATATACAACATTTATTTTTGAGCATGATGCAAACATATAAACAAACCATAAACACTGATTTAGTGATCGCCACTTTTGTGTGGAAAAATTTACAGAAACATTTATGTAAAATCTTACTATTATTTCTGTAATGCTTTAGCTAGGGTTGGTCTTATTTTTGACTGCTTGTGTTGGAATGCTGTTGAGAAAAATCTGTCAAGACCAAACAAAGCATGATGCTTTAATGTGTGGAAAAACGTTTCATCTCTGAGTCCATAAATCAATGGGCTTAAGCAACGTGGTGCAATGATGAAGATAACAAAATCAGCGTATCTCAAATGAGCATATACCAACACATCTATCTTCAAAAATACCATTTCTATATATGGGCACAGAAATTGCATAATGCAGAGAAACAATTGAAAAGCATGAAGGATCACAGTTCTGAGACTCTTGCTGGTGGATTTTTTACCGTCTGAAGAGGCAGCTCTAGCTGCAATCATTATCTTGATGTAGGTGAAGACAATGATAATAATCATCAACAAAAAAAGGAACAACAAAATAAAAACACGACTTTGTGTCTGCCACTCTTCCCTTAACATTAACTCCACACTACACACAGCATCACTGAACAGAGCACCAAATGGAGCCACCCAGAGGTATGCTATCAAAGTGCAAAGGGGAACTACGGAGCTGATAGCCCAAATGATAAGAAGTCCAAAAATTCTGGTTTTGCTTGTAGAGATGTCCGCATGTCTTAAAGGCATACATATCGCAACATAGCGTTCCAGACACATCGCCACAAGAGTCAGAGGAGTACAAATGGTAAGCATAGTGACAAATGTACAGAGGATAATACAAGGAATCATATGGATTGGGTACAAGTAATTATTCCAAATTAACATTACATCACTCATTACCATTAAAACAGAGTCTACCAAAAGGGTTTGTGCAAACAAAATGTAGCGAGTGTCCTCTCTGAACAACTCCTTTTTTAGAAAAGTGAATATCATCAGGCAGTTCACATAGAGAAAAATCCCCACCAGGATCTGCACCAACATCACCTTCTGCATAAAAACTCTAGAAAAGTACTGCAACAGATTATTATTCAAGCTACTGTTCACTACTGAGTTCTGCATTTCAAAAAAATTAGAGAATGTATAATAGATGTGAAATAGAGACAATATATTATAATGAGCCGAGGAAGCACATCAAGACATGAAGAAGGATCATGCCCACAGTTGCAGTGGGCATGATCCCATGGCTGAGATATTTATACTGTTCTTGAAAACCCTTGGCAATAAGGTGGGGCATATAGCATGGTTTGCTCATGGAAATAGCATAGCAAGTTTCTGTGTTGATAGCATAAGTATTAATAGAAATCTATGGTAAAAATGTTATAAAAAAGGTCAAATATAATAAAGGTCAAAGGTCAAAATTTAATACAAATCTAAGGAAAATGTTTGGGGAGTAAAGATTGAAGATACTACACATGACATTTCTGCATTTTATTTATTAAAAATGCAGACATCTATAAATGGTCCATGTACAGGTCCAGTTCATGCATTATTTAAACTTCTATAAAATGTTGTCAAAATGTCCCTGCATGTACATTAAAAGAATCTGAAAGGATGTTTAGCATTTGGTAGCTTTGTATTAGTAGAAAATTCTGCATTGAAAAAGGTACTTCTTTTCCTTTGTGATCGAGTTAGAATTGTTCATGCTAAATCTAGTTATGTATTTGCAAGTGTGACATAAAATGTAGATACATAGAAAATAAAGAGAAAAATATAAGCACTATTGTTATATCTGGGCCATCTCGGACGTGCCGCATGGGGCCCGTCCCCCAGATTTTTTAACATGTTACAGCCACATGTTACAACCACATTTATAAAGTCTCAGAACAATGACCAATCTAATTATGAAACCAATAAAATTAAGTGTTTGCCAAGCAGTATTAGAGGAGGGCTTGCAGGAGCAGTGAGGATTGTCTCACTGTCAGCTAAAGAGGCAAACACCTGTGAAGACAAAAGACAACCAAATTATGAAAAAAGACAACCAGTAATCTGAAACACTGAGTGAGAATAAGCTGAGCCTGCTGCAGAAAATTGAGGTAGCATTCAATATATAAAACACATGGCAATAAAACAATACAAACTGACATCTGCAAGACGTATCACTCCAAAGAGTACCATGAGCAACTGAACATCTTTGACATCTGTGTTGGTAGGTTTAACCCTGAAGAATTCTGTGATGGCTCTCCCAAACTCCTCCATACTGAGTTCCAATTTATGAAGCACCTTGATGTCTGTAAGCAACTCAAATGTGCGTAGTTTATCTCTGAATAAAAAGAAAATGACATTTGCCTCTTCTATTTCAGGGGTTGGAAGTGTATTTATTTGATAATGTTGTAGACAGTATGTGAGGTCCATTAGATTTTAGATCTTTGGCCTTTCAGCTCCACAATCACCGATTTTTCACTTTAAAAAAATAATAAAAATTGATGTATAAACTCTGACCCATCTCAAGTCATGTCTGCAAAAGACTTTGAATACCATCTGATGATATTTTGAATCACAATGAGGCATTGTGAGCAAATGGGATTGGCTTCATACCTCCTCATTTCACCTATGAGTTCTCTTACCATCTGGTGTCGCTCCACTGGTTTTGGTCTCTTTCCGTCTACAACTGTAGAACCTATCCCCTGTGGCATTTGTTCCTAAGGGACATGGAATGTTTCTGGCCACGTGCTCAGAAGTTGTGAAAGGTCCGCTGCTTGCATCTCTGTGTAACAATGTGTCACGATTCCGTCTATGGCCACTGGTGGTAACTGAGGGACCTCAGTCCACAGATGCTGACTATTATTCGAGGGCTGATTAGCCCAGGGATGTTGTATTTAAGGGGCTCTGTCCACAGCTGTGTTTTGGTGCATTGATGTTATATTTGGTAGCGGTCGCTCACTTGTCCGTCTCATTCTATGTCCTCCTCCTCTTGATTACATACTCATGCTCTCATCTGGCCCTGAGCCAGGTATTCATTTGTAGTGTTCTGTATTGTGTTTCATCTAAATAAACCCTCACATTATGAAGATCCACGACTGTGACTTTTTCTTGTAGACCTAGAAAGCTCTATGGGCCTGGTGCCTTTGTATAACATTTTGCATTATACTAAGACTGGCCATAAAGTCTTACAAATAAAAGGGGTATATAGGTTATCTTTGGTTTGTTTTCATCTGATTTCGTTTCATCAAAGAATTATCTGGTGGGGCCTTTAATTTATATGGATTAGAATAATATGAGGCAAAAGTACTGTTTATCTCATCCAGATCTGTTCATATTGTGTCTGGATTTTAACTGCAGTGCAAGCTATTGGCTTTGTCACCATTTTTGTAATATGTTCCTTTTATCATTTAACTCAGGTTTATTTGTAGAAATCAAGTCACATTAAGTGGCTTTAGTCTATCAGAAAGAAGAGATGGGCAAGGGGGAAATTTTTTTTTCTGTCAATCTGAATAATTGCTTCTATTAGTTTGTGTTGACTTTGTTTCTCCTATTTCCTTAGTCTTGCATTGTAGGGAATGATATTATCCCAAATCGCAACCTTAAATACTTCTCAAAGTAGAGATAGAGATACTGAATCTGAAAATGGTTTATTGTTTTGTATAATTTGTATTTGGTCTGATGATTCCCGATTAGTGACAAAAGCTGCCCACACTCATTTGGTGTGAGGTTAAATGTGTAAAGCATATATCCATTCAAAAAGTTTAAATGTGTAAAATGTATATCCATTTAAAAATATCTTCCCTGACAATAGCTAATGCATTATTTATTATGTCTCACGAATGTTAGAACTAGCTGATAAAACTCAGTTCTAGGTTGTAAGGGTACGGCCAAGAATTCCATGACATAATGCTTAAAATGTAAATGGGTTCTTATCATACGTGCCTGTAAAAGCATAATTATCTACCATTCCTGTTACAAACCAAGGATAAGAAATAAAATCCCTCTGATTTCATTCATTCTAAAGACTGTAATAGTGTCAGGTTTTTCCCTCAACTCCACTCACGCTGCGTCCCAAATGTTTGGTCTCTAACGCAACCAGTTGTAGTGGAAACTTAACAGAGTATAACTGAACCAAACCAAGCTGGTCCCAGTCAGTGGAAAAAACCCCACATTAATGGTACCGGGTACCAGGTACTAGGTACCAGATTTTAGTAATGGAAAAGCAAAAAAAATGAGAAGAGTCTAACTGAACCGAGCTAGTACCAGGCAGTGGAAAACCACCTTTAATCATGGTGGTCATCGACGCCTGAGCATGTGCTAATCTTACAGCGGGAGATTCAGCAACTTTTTAAGCAAATGAAGACATGCATGCTGCCATTGACACTATCACATGTTTCATGGTAGTCACCACACAACCCACTGCATAAAAGTATTTTCCCAAACCCTATTCCTATTCCTCTTTGGCACAGAATATGTGACACATTTGTAAATCTTCCTCAAGCATGGTGGGCTGTGTAAAATTTCACACACGAAAAAATATCTGCATACAAATCCTCTACTCAACCATACATCCTTAAAAATGATCACCCCACCAAATAACTGCAGGGCTGCAATGTCCATCCAATAAATGAAAGATGTGTCAGATCCTCTTTTCACATTCCCCATGACATCCAAATGAGTGGAGGGGTGCATGAAAACCACCATGAACAGGGTCTGTTTACACAGACAAAAACATATGTTTAGTCCCCCTGCGGTGATTTAATTTCCATTCGACTTTATTTACCATTTGAAATCAACAAGGACATAAATCATTTTGACTGACAGTAAAGTGTAGGATAATTACTATTTACAGGTGACCAACATTTGTACAAATTAGGGCAGAACCAAACAAGATACCCTAGTGAATCCTCAGCAGTGTGACACTTATCACATACGGGGGACACAGATGGGAACATACAATTTAGCTTTATTTATGGGTAATGTACTCAGTCTAGTACCTTGTACTGGATTGGCCTATAATGTGAATAGGATGAACAATCGACCCAAGATTGTGATGAATTTTCAGAGATTAAATCTCAGGCCCAGGAAACTTGATTTGTGAAAAAGGCCACAGATTTTGATATTAGCTATTTGGAGTCTGGAGGAAGCAGAAGGTTCTGAGGGAAAGGATGGGTGGTAAAAAGGAATCAAAATATGGAAAACTGAAACAGTGTCTGACTTAAAGGTAATGATAAAAGTTGGAGTTGGGAAGACTACATTTAGCGCTTAGCTCAGCAAATGAAGCAAATTTGTTATTGATATACAGATCCAAAAAAGCTCTAATACTCCTCTCTACCCTCACTGCAAACAGTCCGTCCAAACTGTCAAAAAAACAAGAAAGATTTTGACATATAGGAGCATGTAAGGAGACACCGGGAACCTGGCAAGCAGTTTTAATCTGATTTAGTATTCGCAAGGAGTACTTCACAATGATGTTTCATTTAAGTAATTTGGCTACTGGGGCGGAGTTGGAGAGCAGGAGTGCAGGAAGTGATTAATTTGAACAACATCAGCTTTCAACCGTAGCCACAAACAGACCACTAGATTTGGCGGCCCAGTTGTAGTGTTTAAACACAGGCAGGCCTAAACCACCCTTCATGGAAGGGTGTAAATCACAGTCGGAGGCTCGCTCCCCCGACTGTGACAGCCTGACAGAAGTCTTGTCAATTAACCAAGGAACAACAGATGAAACCTTGACTCGTAATTAATCATTAGGAATCAGAAATGGCTTATAAGAAAGGCAAATCCCTAAATTAATGTTTTGCATCATTCATTTGGTTGTATCATTTAATTAGGACAGAAAGGTCAAATTTTGCCTGCATAAAAGTCTTATCATATCCAAAAATGTTCATTAGTGGGGGAGACTTCAATAATGCAACTGTAAAGAAAGTCCTGCCAAAATTTGACCAGCACATTGACTTTGCCACACGTGGGGAAAACAGGTTAGACCTTGTCTACACAAACATTCACTGTGCATACAAGGCTGCACCCCACCCCCAACTGGGACAATCAGACCATGTTTTCATCTTCCTCACCCCAACCATCTTCCTGACGCAAGTGAAAACCTGGCCTCAGAGATCCATCCCTGCACTACAGGACTGCTTTGAATGCACTCATTGGGACGTTTTCAAAGAGGCTGCCACCTATGACAGCACAGTGGATCTGGAGGAGTACACATCCTGCCACTGGCTATACTAGCAAGTGCATTGAGGATGTCACTATCCCAAGAACCATCACCAGCCGGGCAAACCACAAACCCTGGTTAACTGCAAAGGTGTGTGCGTAGGTTAGGGCCAGAAACGCTGCTTTTAAATCTGTAGACACAGTGGCTCTCAGTGCAGCCAGAGCCAGACTGTCACAGGCTATCATAGAGGCAAAGCATGCTTATGCACAGAAGATCTATGGACAGTTAAAAAAGGCACATGTGGCAAGGAATACAATCCATTACAGACTATAAACCTACTCTTCAGGCCTGCAGTAATATTCCCTCCCTGCCAGAGGCACTGAATGACTTCTACACATGTTTTGAGGCACAGAACAAGGAACCAGCATGGAAAACCACCCCTCCTCCTAAGGAGCAGGTCCTCTATCTGCCCAAGGCTGATGTCAGAAGGACTCTGAGCAGAGTCAAACCCACGAAAATCCGCTGGGCCAGACAATATACCAGGACACGCTCTTAGAGAACACGCTGAGCAGCTCACAGATGTTTTCACAGACATTTTTAACTCTTTTAAGTGGTTCCTGCCTGCCTCAAAACTACCAGAATCATCCTGCCTGAATGACTACCGGCTTGTTGCACTTACCCCCATCATCACAAAGTGCTTTGAAAGGCTGGTACTGAGACACATGAAAGCACACCTCCCAGACCAACTTGACTGACTGCAGTTTGCATATCTCGCTAACCAGACAACTGATGATGCAATTTCAACTGCCCTTCACCTCACCCTCTCACATCTGGACTCAAAGAACTGCTATGTCAGAATGCTGTTCATCAAACAGCTGGTGGTCTGGTGTTGAGACAACAATCTGTCACTGAATGTCAACAAGACAAAGGAGATGGTCATCGACTTCAGGATGAACTCCGCCGCGCACACCCCACTTCACATTAACAACTCAGCTGTGAAGTTCTTGGGTGTGCAGGTGATGGACAACCTCAGCTGGACACTCAACACCACTGCCATCACCAAGAAAGCCCAACAGTGCCTCCACTTTCTGAGGAGACTGCGCGAGGCCGGCCTTCCCCCTCCCATCCTCACCACCCTCCACCAGGGGATCATCGAGAGCATCCTCTACAGGTGCATAACTTCCTTGTTTGGCAACGCAAGCAGTGCAGATCGAAAGTCCCTTCAGCGGCTCGTGAGGACAGCTGAGAAGATCATCGGTGTGTCCCTCCCACCACTCACTGAACTGTACAAAAAACACTGTGTTCGCCGTGCAATTGGTATCATCACAGATGCCACCCACCCCTCACATGGACTGTTTTCCCCACTGATGTCTGGAAATAGGTTCAGAAGTATCGGTACCACCACTACCAGACATCAAAACAGCTTCTTCCCACAAGCCATTACATTTCTGAACTCAGGGCCTGCATGCAACATCATGGGCCTGAAACAGAGTCTGACCTCATCCAGTGACTGATTGAAATATGCGCATGACACTTTCAAATTTCCATACCCACTGCACCTGACACTTTCCAAAACTGCACTAAGACTGGCGGCTAAACATTTTGTAAAAAAAAAAAGCCTAAACGTCGGATAATTCACTTATTTGCATTACCTGCATGTCTTTGTTTTGTACTAATTTTTTGCCTAGATGCTACAATATAATATTGCAGCAGTTGTCTTGCTCTTTGTATGTCCATGCTTTAATTTTGTCCGTCTTTGTCCTACACTGTTTGCTTCAGAGAGCGCCATTTCAACCCTCTGTGTACATGTGTTTGTGGCTGGGCGGACAATAAACTCTCTTGAATTTTGAATCTCTTGAATCTTGACTCTTATTTAGAATATGCAAACATGTTACAAAAACATGAGAACATAAAGTCATGGTGCCTTGGAAAAAACTAATAACATGTATGACTTCCATGAGCTTGGAGTACCACACCCATACGTCTTGGCGATGACTGAAATAACCTGTTGAAGAAGTCATGTGGAATGGCAAAAAAAACAATCTTGCAGGACTCCTAGAGTTCGTCGAGGTTCGTTGGTTTAATCTTCCAATTCTCCTCCTTCATCTTAGCTCAGACATGCTCAATTCTGAGGTTTTATGGATTTTCACACATTGTGAACATCATGAAACTTTTTGACTGTTTCATTTTGCACCCATTCATTCTGCAAGAGACCTGATGGAACCTGAATGGATCTAAGGTTCACCCAGAAAACAGTCAAGTTTGGTGGAGAAAAATTCAAGGTTTTGGGTTACATCTTGTCACATAAGGACATAGTGACTTAAAAGGGCATATGACTTTTTTCTAATGAAGGGATTGTTACAGTAAATGTATCAATTTAATGCCAAATGAAACAGTCCTGATATTCACAGCTTTGTTAAATCCATAACACCTCAATGATTGAGCATATCTGTGGTAAGATAACGGAGGAGGCTTGTAAGATGAAACCAAAGTAGCTTGAAGAACTTTGGGAGTCCTGCAAGACTGCTTTCTTTGCCACTCCAGATGACTTCTTCAACAGGTTATTTCAGTCATCGCAAAGACGTATCGGTGCGGTCCTCAAAGCTCAAAGACGTTATTCATGTTAGTAATTCTTTTTTTCAAGGCACCATGACTTTATATTCTGATTTTATTGTAACATGTTTTTGTATTCTAAATAAAGTATATTTGTAATTTCTACATTGATTTTGTATACAACAAGACTTTTGTCCATAATGTGACATTTTT
Organism: Rhabdalestes septentrionalis; assembly: GCA_037832545.1. Lineage (NCBI taxonomy): Eukaryota > Metazoa > Chordata > Actinopteri > Characiformes > Alestidae > Rhabdalestes > Rhabdalestes septentrionalis. The sequence continues at coordinate 17,068,676 of JBBMFX010000001.1, read as the reverse complement.
GTCCAAATTAAATGACTCAATGAATGACGCCAAACTTTATTTTGGTATAATAAGCATAATCTAGAGTGCTTTGCCTTTCTTCTAAGCCATTTCTGATTCCAACTGATTAACTACGTGTCAAGTTAATATTTGCTATTCCTACAAATTGGTTACGCAACAAGACATTTTGTCAGGCACTGTACAATAGAATCAAGCTTCCTAAAGAAAGATGCATTTAAGTATATGAGCAAGTTATTGAAAAAAGATATGGAAAAGTAGGTAGGCTCACCATTTTTTTTTACTTTACCTGACTGATCAGGGATTGGGGCAGTTTTCTCCAGAGCTCAAAATTTGTCCAGGATCTTTCTGTAAAAAGATGATTTTTAATAAGTTTAAGCCCCAGAGAGGTGAAATGCTCTTTCATCACTCCAAAAGGCAATACTGCCAAGAAGTCATCAGTGAGTTGGTCCGTTATGGGCATGAATTAACTTTTTCCCCAATTTACTGTATAGCCAGAGATATGGCATAGGTCCCAATGTTATTTATATATTTAGTAAGATGGGTCAGCTAAAAAGGTCAGAAGGTTGTCTCCATACAAAGTCACGGGGGTCTCTGTGCTACCCGACTTAATACTTTTAATGAACACTAAACTGAACAACATGGGGGACAATGGATCCCTCTGCAAGGAGAACGAACTCGATCAGTCACCATTGTTGAGAATGGAGGATTTGGGGTTATCATATAAGATTTTTACCCACTCTATGCAAGTGTCACCGAATGCAAGTTTCTTAAGTGTTGAAATTATACTATATAAGGACATTCCTCACCTTATGAGGGTCTAAGGACAATATAGAGGCCATAATCTGCATACATGATATTAAGGATTTTGCATATATTACAGAAGGAGAACCTTCCTGGAATAAATTCTGTTTGGCCTGGAAATCCTGTAGACCTGTAGCTCCCCAGTTCTGTATCATCCCTGTCTCTTTTTAACACAAATATTTGATTCACTGAGAGATTGTTCTCAACTCAGAGGGTGTAAGGAACCCTTGAAAGAAAAATCTGGCCCAAAAGCATCCAGACACACCATCTTGCCGGTGGTAACAATAAATACACCTTAATGTTTGTACATACAGTAATATCTTACTCAATATGCATACACATACAAGACTAAAGGTGAGGCAGAAAAACAGGCAAAGGAGACAAAAGGGCACTGTATTATTCCAACAGACATTTCCCTTTACAAATAATGACTTGTAGGGATAAGGGTAATGAGTTTAAAAAGGGAGCCCAGATAATAATAATTATCATTATTACCCGAGGATAGTGGCGGGAATTGAACATTGATCTAACAAAGTCTATTGTTTGTCTCCAATCATCATCAATATATTCTGTGCCCAAATCATTCCTATTTCCAGGGTTTAACGAATATAAAAATGTATAAAAGCTAGAAATAAAATGTGTCTTTTCATTTGATTGTGTCTTTTTGTTTGAGAAGAAAATCTTTAAAGGAGGGATTAAAGGAGTGGTTATGGCAAGTCTGACCAACAATGGAGTGTATAAAATGATGTTTTTGGAGATATCCATAAAAATGATTATGTGGGTTGCCAAATTTCTTCTTTAAATAAATCACTTATGAGTGTAATCCTTTCTTATGCCAAGAATTAAAGCTGACAAGGCCCATTTGCACCCTAGATATTTGAAGATGTCACACCAAATTTTAAGGGTAGTGCTAATAATGAGGTTGCAGTTCACATTAGGGAGTTGCTGAGTCTTTTTGTTATGCGTTGTCTGACTCAGCAATTATAAAGAGCTAGCAGCCCAATCATCAGCATTTGGTTGGGATTCTGTATGTGCATGTATCCATTCCCACACTGTACGGGCATGACAGGCCCAGTGATAGAACAGCAGATTAGGGAAAGCCATACTACCCTCTAGTGGCAGCTGCAGAATTTTAACATGCAGTCTGGGTTTCTTACCCTGCCAAATAAATTGAGACAATTTTTTTTACTATAGTCAGTGAGGTTTGTCTTGAGATATATATAGGAACCATTTGCATTGGGTAAAGAAGTCTCGGGAGCACATTCATCTTTATAAGACTCATACCTCCCATCCATGAAAGTTCAAATCTCTCCAAATCCTTTATTACAGTTGTTATTATGGGTAAAAAGTTAAGTTTCCATAGTTCTCCTAAAGAGGGCGATACTCTGATGCCCAAGTATGTAAAACTGGACATGGACCATTGAAATGGAAAGTTGGTATGGAGGGATTTTTTCTGAGGATTCTGGATTCTGAGGAGCCTCTGATTTAATATAATTTACTTTTTAACCAGATAGTAAGCCAAATTAGTTTATAATCGATAAAACATTTGGGATTGAGATGTCAGGGTTTGTAATACACAGCAGGATATCGTCTGCATATAAGGCAATTTTATGCATGGTTTTACCCAGTTTAACTCCATGGACATCTCTATGAGCCCTAATACTCTCAGCCAGTGACTCTATTACAAGGGCAAAATGAAGTGGTGAGAGAGGGCAACTCTGTCTTTTCCATCTACCCAATGGCAACAGTTAGGATTGAAATCCATTTGTTAGTACACAAGCCTTAGGTGAGTGGTACAGGGGTTTTACCCATCTAATAAAGCCCTCACCCAATCCAAACTTTTCTAGAGTATCAAAACATATACACCCATTCAACACAGTCAAAAGCTTTATCTGCATCAAAGGATACACACAAAACATGCTGTTTGGACTCAGTGTGTAATGGAAATGAGAATAAGTGTTAAAAGAAAAGATCCTTTCACACGCACAGCCATGTGACGTGTCAAGGTCAAGGGAATTATGCATCACGCATAAACAGGGAATTATGCATCAAGGTCAAGGGAATTATGCATCATGCATAAACAGGAAGTGGGAGCTTCCTCTTTGCTCACCCATTGTGTCTCGCCCACAACCTGATTGCTGCTAATCGTGAGTACTCTCTATTTTGCTGTGTGAGTGTGAATACAGATTCCTGGTGGGATTCTTTCTCTGTTTTGTCAGAGCTTTCACAGACTAAATCGCGTGAGTAAACTGCTCTGCCGCTTCTCTCCATGCTAGAGCTCTCCCCTCAAGCTACACGGGCGAACAATTCAGGTAAGCCATTTCTCTCTTCCATATATTGTGACAGAAATGAGTGAGCCAAAAATTGTAAGCTCTGTGGAGTGGGAACATCTGCTGTCTGTGGTGACCAGACAAGGAAATTAGATCCAACGGCTCCGGGAGGAGGTCTCTCGATTAAATATGACAGTAGCGCAGCTGCAAGTATAAAGCTGAGTTCCGGACCCTCACCGTACAGGCCAAATGGGGGGACGCGGCTCTGCGGACAGCCTTCTAAAAGGGGCTGTCTGTTAAGATGAAAGACTTGATGAAAGAATTAATACAGCTCTGTATGCGGATCGATTCACGCACCAGCTCTCGTCCCTGGTCAGCTCCTCGTGCCCTGCCGCCCACGCCTACTGTGCCACCGTTTAGGGTCGTCACTCCCGACCCTCCACCTCCATCAGAGGCCCGTGCCGGACTGGAGGAACCCATGCAGTTAGGGCGCGACTTGCTGAGCCAGGCTGAGCGGACTTGGCACTTCAGTGAGGGGCTCTGCACATACTTTACATCCCCAGACCATCAGCCTGCGATCTGTCCACTCCGCTCGGAAAAAGCGCAGTCCCAGTGAAGATGCAGAGGCCTTCCCCCGGGCTGTCTACCACCACCTCCACTGACCTCATAGTTTGTTGGTTCCTGATTCAAGCACACATCTAGTACAGCCACAAAAAGGTCAGTGTCGAAGCTTTCGTTGATTCTGGAGCTGCCGGCAATTTTATTGACCTTACTTTTGCTGTCAAAGGAATTTCCGGTTCTGGGACGAGAACGCTGTGCACGTCTGTGCTGCCGCTTCGAACCCGGTTATTTGTTTTGTTTTGCTTTGTTTGTTTGTTTCCACTGCTTGTTTGTTTCCGCTGCCATTCCACCTGGATCTCGAACTGCTGCTACCTGAAATAAACTGGACTAACTTTATTTTTTCAACCTTTGTCTGTGAGTTTGCCACCGGGCCGCTGTCAGCCCTCTGCCCTGCTAGCGTCTCTACCGCGCTCGGCTCCTCCGATGACTGAGTTAATGCTCTCTCAGTCGATTGTGCTGTTTTGGTGGAGTGGCGTTCCAGGGTTGGGCTGCTATTGTTTTGCCTGTGTCAGGCAGTTTCTACCTGCGTCTGGCTCTCACTTTTTCAGTACTACTATGTCTTTGGCAAAGGTTGTCCTTTCTCTCCTTCTTTTCTTTTCTCTTTTCTGCCTCATTTTGCATTTCACCTCCGTAATGGATATCTGACTTCCACCATTGGATCTAAGGGCCTTGAACTGCCGCCCACGTCTTGATTCTGTAATGTATGAGCTCTGTCGGAGTTTAAGAATTCTCCGGCGCCCACGGTACATTCACCTCTCACGGCGTGTGTTCAGGAGCACCCTCGGCTCTAAACCCGAAGCCCTTCCGTGCATCTGGACTAACCACCGGCCGTCTGCTTCCAAACAACTTACTGCTGGCCGCTCTCTAATTCATCTCACGGGTACTCAGCATCGTACTTCAACTCTGAATTCTGTTCACCGTCACTTTCCACTTCTGAACTGTCGGTCAATATCGGACAAAGCTCCGGAAGATTTTATACAGCTAAATCTGATGGATATAAGTATTTCACCCGACCTCGGCTGCATGGCAAAGGTGGTGGCCTTGCTATCATTTACCGGGACAATATTCGCTTGAAACAACTTGACTTTCACAATACAAATACATTTGAATACATGGTTTTGAAGGCTGACTGTCTTATAATCATCTTAATCTACCGTCCTCCTGAAGCCCTGTCCAGCTTTTTCTCTGAACTCAGTGAACTGTTAACACTTGCCTGCTCATTGTCATGTCCAATTCTTCTG
>JBBMFX010000001.1:17024825-17063643 GCA_037832545.1 Rhabdalestes septentrionalis | reverse complement strand
TGTAGTTTCAGTCCGTTGAAATAACAGCATTTTAAGAATGAGGGAAACGGGGGTTTGTGCCCATTAATGAGTTTTAAGGTATTTCATAGGCAGCATATATTGTCAGGGTTGTCATATTCCTTAAAAGCTTAAAAATATTCTTTTTAAATGAGATTCGGGGCTCCAGTCCCCAAAGCCACCCCCAAGCTCCGCCCCAGTTCCTTGCTAAAATGACAGTACCTGGACCTCCCAAGAAAAAATGTAGTGCTGCCATGTTTTATGAGAGGTGGCCAGCTCAACAGCAATGGTCAGGGCAGGGTAGAACACAAGGGCTGTTGTGAATCTAGTGGAAGATTTTCTCTAAACAGGAAATTACATCTAGTCTGAGTGACGAAATTCTAATTCTAAAAGAATCATGCACTAAAATAGTTTTTAGAGACACCAACATGGACTTTAACCACCTTGTACTGGAATAGAACAATGGTGGTTTTCTTGCGTGCTGCAGCTGTAGACTGCAAAAGTGCTATTTTCAAAGCCTGATGGTAGATTACTGTCTGATTACTATGCTGTGTGAAATACTGCCTATTTAAATGCTAACTGTAGATGCAAGCTCTATTACTATATGCTGATTAAACATTCTTTCCGCTTTCAAGTTTTGTTTATATGTGTTATGAGACACAAATCCTTCTATGAGGGGCTATTTTTGATAGTAAATAACAGATTATGCCTTTTCACCCTGCATATAAAAGGTTAATAGACAAAATCTGGCTCTAGCACTCGTCTCACAAACACATCAGGCCTTACCATGAGAGGGATCCATTGGCAGCAATATCTGATTAACAGGGTGCGTGGGAAGCAAAGGGCATGGGATTTGCATGGTGGTTTTCTTATAGAATAATTAAATCTTAAGTGTTGACGTATTCAAACAGAGCAGCAAGTTGGGAGCAGACTGGGAAAGTATAATCACAAATATATTTTACAGCTTTATTAGGCACAATCTCTGTCTAATAAAGAATTATTTAAAAAACAGGCACACACCCATTCCCACAGTTGCACGGCCAAGTGTTCCAGGACAGTCTGGAGTTAGGTGGGGAAACAATGAACCACAGTAACATTTACAAACGTTAGAATAAAAACCTCTAATTTAATACAGTCCAGCATTAGCCAGTTGGAAATGTGTCTTCCAGACACAAGCATGGATTTGTATTGCATCAGTAAAAAAACTGGTGGAAGGCAGCATCAGGATTTTTCACCCTTCTAGGCTTCCACATAGTGACATACCTTGTGAATTTTACACTGTAGTGAAATCAACTGTGATAAAATGGCATTGTGTATGTACAGATTAAATTCTACCCTCAGTTTTTTGCTGTTCATGTTCAGAATACAGAACAATTCCTTATAATTATGTTCATTATTCATTATCATTTCGTCGGGAGTCTGTCTGAATCTCTCGGAATCTGTTTCTTTTAACCTCTCCTAATCTGTCTGAATCTTTCTGAGTCTGTCTGAATCTCTCTAAATCTGTTTCAAAGTCTCTGAATCTTGCTGAGTCTGTCTAAATCTCTGAATTTGTCTGAATCATTGTGAGTCTGTCTAAAACCTTCTAAATCTGTCGAAATCTCTCTGAGTCTGCCAGAATCTTTCTGAGTCTGTCTGAATCTCTCTTTATCTAATTCCTTGAATCTCTTTGAATCTGAATCTCTTGGAATTTGTTTGAACCTCTCTGAGTCTGTCTGTCTGAATCATTCCAAGTCTGCCTATACACCTCCGAGTTTATTTGTCTCAATCTCATTGAGTCTGTCTGATCCTGTCTGAACCTCTCTGAGGCTATTTGAATAAACCTGATCCTATCTGAATCTCAAATCAAATCAAGTTACTTTTATTTTCACATCACATTGTGCTGGCACACGGCTACTGTGCAAACTTTCACACACCACCAATAGTATGAAAACAGAAATACAACAAACAAACATAGAAAAAATATATATATAACAATATGCATGTGTACAAAATATAAACAGCATGAAGTGTAAGGTGAAGATGTGCCAAGTGTAAGTTGTGCATATGTACAGAAAATATAGATAATGTGAAGCGTAGATGTGCTTAAAGAAAATTGTGCCAAGGATTGAGTTGTGCAAAGTAGCTGTGTGCAAAGTGCAGTGAGTGGATGATGTCAGTACATTGTGCATGTGTGTGGTCAGTGGTGAAAGTTCAGCAGCGATGGCTTGGTGGAAAATGTTGTGTCACAGTCTGCTGGTCCAGAAGCTGCAATACTGTCTGTCTGATGGTAACAGCCTGAACAGTTTATGACGCGGTGGCTGGAATCTTTGATGATTTTCCCCGCTTTCCTCAGGCACCGCCTGATGCAGATGTCCTGGAGGAGGGCAAAAGGCCATAATGTAGGCGGTGCTGAAGGCCATAATGCATTCAGTGAGAATCCTGAGGATGCCGTGGCTCCGCCCAAACCTCAGTCTTCTAAAACTGTCCATGTGAGATCCTCTGTGATCTAGGAAACATGATTTCCTCACCATTCTCCCTAGCAGTGAACTTGAGGGGGATGGGGGTGAGTCCACTATCAGTTCTTTGGTTTTGGTGACGTTAAGGGTTGATACAGATCTCCTGGCACCAGTGGGTCAGGACACTGACCTCTTCCCTGAATGCCATTTCATCGCTATTTGTGAAAAGACCCACCAAACTTGTGTCATCAGCAAACTTCACAAAGGTGTTGGAACTGTTGTTGTCTGAGCAGTCACGGGTGTAGAGTGAGTACAGCAGAGGGCTGAGCCCACACCCCTGGGCAGTGTTGGTGTTCAGGGTCAGAGAGGATGAGGTGATACTGCCCAATCTTACCACCTAGCATTGGTCTGACAGGAATTCTTAGGATCCAATTGCACAAGTTGCTGCTCCGAACAAGATCCCACAATTTCCTGTTGGGAACAATGGTGCTGAAGTCCTCAAACAGCATTTTCACATATTTGTCTCCTGGTGGGAGAGGGTAGTGTGGATCTATGGTCATCAGTGGATCTGTCAGGCCAGGTCAGCTAGTGTCCCGGACCAGCCTCTCTAAACATTTGCTCAAGATGGGTGTCAGGGCAACTGGCTCCCAGTCATTTGGTGAGGCACAAGGATGATGAGTGACATTTTGAAGCAGGCAGGAACCACAGTCAGTGAGCAGGAGGGGTTCAAAATGTCTGTGAGACTGAAAAACATGGGATTGGACACCATCCGGGCCAACTGCTTTATTAGTGTTCACTCATCTGAAACTCGCATGCGCTGCCTGTTCAGAGACAGAGTGTGCAATGACTTCACCAGGATTGCGTGCACTGCCTGGCCTTGTAGAATCAAAATGAGTATAAAACGTGTTGAGTTCCGCAGCCAGCGAGACTGTGGTGTCCTGGTTCTCTCACTGTAGTCAGGGATGGTGTCCAGTCCCGGCTACATGCTCTGAAGGCTGTTGAACTGTGTCTCTCCCTGTATTTGTGCTTTGCTGAACTGATGGTCCTCCTGAGTGCACTGCTGGCATGTTTGAGTCTATCTGCCGAGCCTATATCTGAATATCTGAGTCTGTCTGTCTGAAGAGAATGTCTTAGAGAATGTGTCCTATCACACATGTGCATAACTGCATGCAACAAAACTTTCTCGTGTTTAGAAAAGACAAAACAGAGATTATCTTGTTTGGAAATAAAGAGGGAAGATCAAATTATAGTTATCAGCTGGAATCTAGAGCACTGAAGTTGTGAACTCATGTAAAATATATTGGTCATGGATGGAGATCTTTAGTGACCACATTAAAGCTGTAAGAAAGGCTGCATTTTGGCACCTTGAAGACATTGCTAAAGTTAGAGACAATGAGTCCAAACAAGACTTAGAGCATCTTATCCATGCCTTTACTTCCTGCAGGTTGGCGATTGGAAAGCTCTCCTCACCGGGATTCCCGAATGTCTATTAGGCAGCTCCAGCTCATTCAGTATGCTGCTGCCAGAGTTCTAACTCCTTGCTCCTTGCACTGGCTGCCAGTTCGATACAGAATTACTCATTACTCATTGTGCACAAGCCACTCAATTGTTTGGGCCCAAAATAAATGTGACATGTTGGTTGTATATAATACTGTTATGTCTCTTAGAACAGGTCAGCTAGTGGGGAATATTTTCAACATTTTCTCCATGGATTTCAACATCCATGTCTAGTATTGTTTATTAATAAGGGCATTCCTTAACTGAGCCAGTTCTGACACCATATCCCAACAGTACATTACTTTCCATTCTCTATCATCAGAAAAGTCTTTGGAGAAAAAAAATTGTGAGTTCTCTCTTGCTCTTGAACATGTTTCTTTACTGTGGGAAAACTCACTCTATTCAGACATTTCTGAGAGTTAACAGGGTTCCAAGAATCTTTCCCAAGATTTTCTGGATTTTGGATATCACTAGTCATGACAAGGTAACAGAAAAACAAGACATGGTTAAAGCATGTGTAATCTATCCCCAGGAGAAAAACACCTATACTCTACCAAACTTTAACCTACCACTCTTTCCACTCTAGCTGAGCAGGACACACCTACAAAATGCCAGATACCCACAATGTCGTACTACAGTTTGAGAAAACAATGACATAGTGGTCTTCCCTCGCTACCTGAGAAGAATTATTTTCTGACTCTTCCCTCCTTCGCTATGCAGAGAATCCTACATGGGCATAGATTGGTATTGAGACTGTCACTAATCCAATCATAAGTAAAGATACTAATGAACACAATTCAATGGGTTGAACTTGCTAAGCTCCAAACTTAACACAGCGCTAGTACAGGGCAGTTCCCGGAAGACCTTCACTCCAAATGGGAACCCAAGCTCAGATGCCTCACCAAGTTATGAGAAGTTTGCTGGCCTGCAAGCAACAGAGGCCAGTTCAAGTAATCCCACAACTCACCACATCTCTTCACCTGTAGAGACAGAGGGGAGAATACAAGAGCCTTTAAGTCACTGAGACAGTAGTGCGCTACACAGAGCCACCAGCCTCATGCTGCATGTCTTCCACAGAGGTGCCTTCCAACTGCCTCTTGGAGAGCAGACCATAGTGACGATGACAAGGTAGGTGCAGCACGAGTACAGGCACAGGCTATAACACAAAGAAAAGTTGCACAAACTCAAGCAGTAGCTTGCTGTTAGAGCTTGGTGACCAAATACGAATCCAGCTGGCCTTTTTTACGCTGAGACATGTATACAGACAACCAATCACACCATGCGGACAATGAACTCACAAACAAGACACACTTAACTTAAACCCAAGACAGGTAGACATGTTGTCAGGTACCTAGCATCATTGCAAAAACATTAACGAGATGGGTTGACTAGGCACCAGACTACCAAACATACAACAATACATGACTTCATCAAGATGTGCCCAGGGCTGAGCACATTCAATATTCTGGTGACGGGCACCACTGGGGACGTGACTGAGGTGGCCCAGATGTGACAAGATCAAGGAGAGGGTGAAGGATAAAGGCAGACTGTGATCAAAGGCGGTGAACCTGACAATGTCCTCACTTCAGAATCTTAGGAGAAAAAAATACAGCTGATGCAACAAAAGGACATTGATAAGTATAGATGAAAACACTTTAAACCACATATAGGTTCAACAAATGTCTGGTGTTTTTATTTTTGCACTTACACCATGATCATAAAAATAAAAGCCCAAAGTGAGAAAAAATATTCTCATATAAGCCTCTCTGTCTGTAGAGATGATTAGGCCCTTAAGAGAATGACCTCTGGAAGGAGAAGTGTCTACATCAGGGGTGTTCAATCTTATCTGCAAAGAGTCTGTGTGGCAGCAGGTTTTCGTTTCAGTAGAGCTGGAGCACACAAGATCAGTTGTTTGAAGCTTTAGACCAACTGATAAAACAAGTGGTATCAAGTGTGCTTCTGCAAGCTTGAGATGAATATCTGCAGTCACACCACTCCTTTGCAGAAAAGAAAGAACACACCTAGCATGCATGCTTGAAAAAACTGCTCATTTGAAACAAAATGAAAAACTACTGACATGACCTAGTACCTTGCTTGAAAATATTTTGCCATTACCTTCCTTGCTGGAATTTAAGAACCGTAAATGGCCTGATGTGAACATTAAATAGCAAACCTAGGACATTCAAATCAAAGACAAACAGGGATTTGTCATGGCTCCCAGTTTCTCCACCTCATTCCAGCTCTATTTTGCAGTTTATTGTTTCTATTTAACGACTGACTGTAAAAGTAATTCATGTGTTCTTAAAGGATGGCCTAGTCTAAATGCTTGCAGACCTAGATACATTACCTGTCATCAGATGTATACTTCAATCTTTCTACTATATCTAATCAATTACTGCTTTTAAGGTTTTCAAGTATCAATGTTAAACATAATCAAGCACTTTTGTTTAGTCTACGACAGTGTCTATGAAACATTACAATTACCCAATTTGTAACTGGTCTGGAACCAGGGACCTGTAATATTGTGAGATGTGGTCAGAAAGCTAATCTGGAGTTGTGTGGCGCTGCTGAAGAAAGTAATGATTTTTTAGTGACCTGGTTGTCACAGTAAAATCAACAGAAATGAGAAAGGATGAGGCATATGAAGATACACTATATGGTCAAAGTGTTGGGACACTCCTTTTCTTAAGGTTTGGGCTAGGCCCTTTACTAACAGTGAAGGGCAATCCTAATGCTTCAGCAAAGTTCCAGAAGAACATTTTCTATTCCAGGATGATTGTGTCCCAATTCACAAAACAAGCTCCATAAACACATGGATGGATGTGTGCAGTGTAGAAGAACTTGACTAGACCCCACAGAGCGCTGACCTCAGATCCATCCAGCACATAGGATGAACTCTACAGAGATTGCAAGCCAGGCTTTCTCATCCAACATCAGTGTCTGAACTCATAAATGCTCTACAGAATGAATGGGCATCAAATTGAGCACACATTCACACAGAAACTCTCCAAAATCTTGTGGAAAGCCTTTCAAGAAGAGTATAAGCTGTTGTAGTTGCAAAGGGGGGACCAACGGCATATGAAAATGCAATGGTATTATGGTCCCTGTTAGTGTAATGGCCCCATTAATTTTGTCCATGTAGTGTATAGGGGTAGCAGTCAGATTTTTTTTTTATGAACTGAGGAATATTATAACACTATGTTAAAACACATTAAGGTTTAGACTGAGAATTGTTATTTATAAAATAATTATTGAATACCATTAACCTTAATTCTTCATCTAAAGGTCCAGCCATAGAACTCTTTACATGTCTTTTAACTTAGTGTTCATGTGCCATACTAGTTAAACCTTTTAAATATTTGATGGGATGAAATAATTCTATACTCTATATCCTATAGAAATAACATTTTTGATGGGGTGAAATAATTTTATCCTGTAGAATTCACATTCTCGAAGCAAAATTTCCACTTTTTTACTGTACTTTAACAATAATTGTATTTTTGAATAGCATATTCAAATTTAGTGAGTCATCAAAGAGCTTCCACACATGTACTGTGTTACTACACTGAAAAAAAAAACAGGCTGAAAAATCTAACCATAAAATGTTGGATTACAATTATGAGTTTAGCAATTCCATTAACTTGTTGACAGAGGACAACATTGATTTTATGGGTTTTTCCACAAGTTGGTGTTATTTTGCATTGCAGGTTTGAGGACGAAAACCCCACACAGCGTAATGTTTTAAAAAAAGGAAAAATTTTTCATCCCTCAATCCATAAATCAACGGACTAAGACAACGTGGAGCAATAACAAAAACAATTAAATTACAATACCTTACAAAACCAAGCACATTGATACCAAGCTTCCAAAATGGCATTTCTATGTATGGTGTTAGTAACTGAAGTATACACAGTAAGAGCTGAAATGCATGGAGAGCCACAGTTCTTAGACTCTTGTTGGTCGATTTCTTGTTCTCTAAGGAAGCGGCTCTGGCGGCAATCATTATCTTGATGTAGGTGAAGATGATGGTAATGATCATCAGGAGAAAAAGGAGCTGCAAAATCGCCGCACGTGTTTGTGCCTGCCACTCTTCTCCTAACATCAACTCCACACTGCAAACAACATGGGAGAACAGAGCACTAGGAGAGACCACTGAGAGATACGTTATAAAAGTGAACAGTGGAGCTATAGAGCTGACACCCCAAATGATAAGAAATCCAAAGACTCTGTTTTTGCTCTTACAGATGTCAGCATGTCTTAAAGGCATACATATTGCAACATAGCGCTCCAGACACATTGCCACAAGAGTCACAGGGGTGCAAATGATAAAAAGCACCACCACAGTACAGACAATAACGCAAGGTATCATGTGAATGTGATACTCATAAAAACTTGCAATCATTAGCAAATCAGACAGAATCAGGAATGCAGAGTCAACAAATAAAGTTTGTGCAAATAAAATATAGCGAGTGTCTTCCCTGAACATGACCTTTTTTAGAAAAGTGATTATCATCAGGCAGTTCAAGTAGAGGAAAATCCCTACCAGTACCTGCAAAAACACCCCTTTCTCTATCAAAACAGTATTTGCCAAGCCACTGCTCAAGCTACTGTTGACGATGTTTTGCATTTGTTCTAAATCAGGGAATAAACCAGACAGCAACAAACCACACTCCAAAGCCTAAACCCAGAGGAAAAGGACTGTGGAGCATTTGTGGTCTCAACAATCATATATTTATACTGTTTTAAAAATGGGAGGGGCAGTAATAACTGCGTTGCCACATTGTTGGGAAGAAGCATAATCACCAGTTATGTTAATCAGTAGACCCATAATCATAAAGCAGATATTTTGGGTATTTTAGGGAGCCCACACCACAAGAAGCTGTGATGATCAGTTGCTTTTTAATACAAAAGGAAATTTTCCAGTTTCGATGAAAACACATTCTCAAGCTGGATGGAAATTTACTGCAGTGCATACATGTTTCATGTCCCATTAACAGTTATGCAATACTGTTGCTATCAGAAAAGGACAAAGACTTTGGTGACCAAAGAATATATATATTTATTTATTTATTTATTTATTTATTTATTTATTTATTTATATATGAATAGATATAATTTCTCAGCCAGCGGGCTATTGCTTTAAGTTTTTAGCTTTTATTTTGAAATAAAAGTCACTGTTTCAGCTGTCCAGTGCTTCAGTAAGTGAAATGATTGGTTTATGTTCCCTGTAGGTTTTGTATTTAAGTTTGTATTTAAGAGTTGTGTATTCAGTCGCTGGTCATTCCTCACATTTACCCTCAGGCTGTTCTTTTTAGTTTGCTTTTGTTAGGCCCTTGTGCCTTTTTGCTTTCTGTTATGTGTAGAGTCTGTCTTATTTGTAATAGTGTAGCAGAAAAGTAACTTGTGTATGCACCTTGCCTCACTCCTCGAGCATGGCATGACGTAACAATCATATTTTAGACATACAGAATGTTTTTTTAAATCTGTAGAAATTCAAGAATGTTGAGATATCAGCCATATGCAACTCATGCCACTATTTGCAACATTTCCATTTGCATTCATTAGTAGATGTAACAGCTAAGAAAAGCCATGTGTGTCATGAGTCTCAATGTACAAGAATTAGCAGGCGTGAAAATCATTGAGCAACAAATTGCATTATTAGTAACTGAAATGTGTTCCTTGCATTACAGACCACTTGCACAAACAAGTCCCACAATTATTTTCACATTTTATCAAAAAAAAAATTGATACAATTATCATTGATTCATCATGGTGCATTTCATCCAATATATAAGAGTTTCTTGAAAGTCTTTTGATTATGTCTGTGGTCACCCAAAGCATAAACTGGAAAAGAACACCACTAATTACAGATTGTGTACCTCCATGAAATGGGTCATCATTACTCCCCTCGGAAGCTGACCGCAAACAGCCAAGTACAGGACTGCCACTGAGATTGCCACTGAGATTTTTGGCGTAGGTTTAAGAACTGTATTCAGCCATGTGCTGGAGTTCTGCAATACAATAATTAAAGTATCCAGTAATTAAATTAAATCTACATGTACACATCAGATTCCCCGATGCCAAGATGCTGGCGAGTTGATGGAGATCACAAGTTATTTTAATACATTTTGAGGAATAAAACAACAGATTAGTGCAATCAATGGAAGTCAGTCAAAGAGCCAGACTGAATCCTCGTGATTATTTTACTGTAGATACATTGGGATGCCAACGTTTGTCCATATAGTGACCATCACCAGCAGGCACTTTAATGACATTCAAATACAGTGCATTCAAATACAAATAGATTTTAATATGGAGCTGCTCGTGATGTGTGACCACTTTGCTGAAGACACAGTAATTGTCTCATGAGAACCAAAAGGGCAGTGGCAGAGATGGCAATTTGGTGGCTAAACCTTATCACCACAACTAAGCATTCTTTCTATGAAACTAAACTGTAATCAGATGCATGACACAGCAAAGGATGTTTTCTCTGGGCTTAGGTAAAGTGAGTTTGATTTAGTTCGGAATCCCTTTGGCAATTCCATGACCCTGTAACTATACACTTTCAAAAAGATTTTTAAAATGTTTCAGGAATTATACATTGTTCCTGTGTGGTTTGCTTGAGCTTGCTCTTAATATTGTTTTGGTAACTGGCTCACTCATCTTTATTAATATGACTGCCTGTTGATTTATTTATACAACTGCTCTTGCAGAGTTCTGAAGCATGCAGAAGCATTTTAAATGTACCAAAACTGAATTGTGCTTCAACTTGGGGAAAAATTATAAAAATGTAACAAAAATGCTGTGCATTCGAATGCATATACTTTAAAAGGGACTGTCAAGTTCCAAGAAAAAAGCTGGTGAGATCTTTTTGTGATTTTGGTCAATAGACCTATTATAACTAAATTGAGTTTTGCATAATATGTCCCATTTATTACAGAGGTGGTCTCCTGCAGCCATAACAGCTTCTACGCCACAAGATTTTGGAGTTTCTGTGTGAATTTGTGCCCATTAATTCTGCTGAGAATGAGGTCAGTCACTGATTTTGGACAAGAAGGCCTGACTCACAATCTGTTCCGGTTCATTCCAAAGACGTGGGATGTTGTTGAGGTCAGTCTGTTCTTTCACAGGCCAGTCAAGTTCTTTCACATTAAACTCATCCAAACATGTCTAGCCCAAACCCTGTGAACCAGGTGTGCCATAATATTTTTGTCCTCATAGTGTAGTTTCCGTAACCAAAAAGTGTAATATGCTGACTGGTGAAGTCATCCAACTGGTGCATTTCCATACTTAAAGCAAGATGGAACTTTTAGTTCTTTTGGTGGCTCTATTGTACATTAACCGATTAGCATAATGATTTGCCCTCGACTGACCTGTCTACCCTCAAATGTGATGTATGTTTATATGGTCAGAGAGGTCCAATTCTGCTGTCTGTAAAAATGTATGTGACAAATAAATGTCTACTTCACTTCACTTCCTACTATTTATGGTTTTTGTCCTGATTTTGTTTTGCTTTTTCTACTTCAAAACCCCCTCTCCGCTAGTCTTTATGCTTTTTAGTGCAAATTTAGGTTGAATAGAATTTGTCTCTTGGACAAAAGCAACATCTAATGTTACAAAACCCAAAAGTTCAAGACCATTATAAAAGTCAATATATATATCACATATATTGTTCTCAGTGCTGCTCCTCTTATTTAGAACATAGACGTTATTAAAGCACAATTGTTTGCGTTCCATGTTTCCCCTAATTAGCAGCAGACAGTGAGTGATGTGTAATGACCTCTGTGTAATGACTCATATCACACTGATTGCTTCCCAAACAAACTTACAACAAATGAGATGCCAAAAACAGTCATTGAATTAATAATTAATGACCATGTTAATTACTTTGAGAACCTAATGAGCCACAGAGGTTTTCAAGTTACTCTATGGGTAAACTGGCAGATTTGCATGGTACACACGGAGGGGATCATTACAGTAGCTCCCCAAGACGCAGTTGGGACTCTGTGGAGGCAACAGTTTGCTTTTGCCTGACTGTTAAATGTTTGTTGTCTGGTAACAGCATTTAGGATTATTAAAAATAAAAAGTAATTTTGTACAGATTTAGGCTTAAACTGGCGCTGGAAAATTATCTAATTGATGTAAAAACTTCTATATTATCCTAATGTGGCAGAAAAAAACATGTCATTTAAGAGCCCTGGTACATCCCTGTTGTCAAAATCAAATAAGCAATCATACCATCTGGGCCTTTTTTTCTAGGTGAAGAGATGCACCCAATGGTGTAGACATTACATTTAACCCATTCGAAATTGCTTTTATTTGTTTTCAAGTGTTTGTCTGGTGTTGCCCCATTATACCTCTCTGAGCTCCTCTGTCCATATACACCTTCTCGGTCTCTGAGGTCAGCTGACCAGCTCCTCCTGAGTGTGCCCAGGACTAGTCGGTAGCTCAGAGGGGATCGGGCCTTTGCGGTGTTAGCACCTAAATTGTGGAATGAGCTTCCTTTACATATCAGACAGGCGGCTTCTATATCTGGTTTTAAATCACTTCTAAAACGAATTTGTTGACTTTGGCATTTGGGACAGCTTGACTTGTTGACATTTTAATTTTAATTTTAGTCTGTTTATTTCTATTTTAATTTTATTTATTTTTATCTGTTTCTCCTTAATTTTAAATGTTTATCTTATTTAAATGTTTTAATTTTGGCTTTTATTCATTTTTTAAAATATACTTGTAGCACTTTGGTCAACTTCGTTGTGTGTAAAGTGCATTATGAATAAAGTTGCCATTGCCAAGTTGCCATTCACCAAATGAACTTTCTGACTGCAGGGGCAACTCCCAACTACTAGGCCACCAGCTGCCCCAGCTTCAATGTTCGGATTTATAGTGTATTAAATATTTCTACCTCTGGACAGGCACCCCACCAAGGGTGAGTTCATGCCTCAGGCTCGTTGTGTTTCATTGCATTGTTATAAATTGTTACATTAGATTGTTATATTAGAAAAAGTCCTTTGTCTGTTGAGAAAATATCCTGGTTCTAAGATGTCCCATTTCAGAGAAAATCCATTCTAGTGCTAAAACTTTAAAGCCAGTTTTCACCCTTACACCCACTTCCATGAAGAGCGTTGGTGTGGTTTTGACCTTGGGGCAGCTGGTGGCCTGGTGGTTGAAGAGTAGCCCCGGCTTTAGAAGGTCATGGGTTTGAATCCCAACACTGCTAGCATCATCACTAAAGTACCCTTGGCCAAGATACGGTTCCCACACGCACCCTAGCTGGTGGTTGCCTACTGCTTCACTTGGTAAATTGGATAAATGCAGAGAAAGAAGTTCACACTGTGTGCTGTGCTGTTCTGTGTTCTTGCGTGACTATAAGGGGCCACTTTACCGTACTTAGACGGCATAAGATTTCTAGTATAACCGCAGACACCACTTGCTTGATTTTCAACCTCATACTTTCCTACAACTCTCGACTAAACTCATGGAGGCTTGTTTTTGTCGTTGTCTCTCAGGATTGCTCTGTACTGGCTCTATTTGTAACATTAGCTGGTCCTTACTTCTCTACAAATGACTCATAGACCAAAAAGCCCTCATCCGCCTTATCTGCCTGCTTACGTCCAAAGAAATTTGACTACAATGAAGGTCTTTATCACAGTCGGACTGTTTGGCGGCCTTTTTGGCAACACAGCTGTTTGCGGTCATATGAGCTCCAAACTCTTTGGAAGGAGAGAGGCCTTTAAATGAAATGAATTATAAACTAAATGCCATATTAATGTTTCAAAAACATATTTGAGTCAAAATAGCTGGTAACACCTGACCAAAATTACATTGCTTTGCTCAATTAATGCACAAAAGAGGCATTGTCACATGCACATTTCAACAATCCAAGGGTGGGCTCTCCTGCCTTTAGCTTCACCAGCAAGCCGATCCACTGTGGTTTAATTTTGTTAATTTATTTCATATTTTAATTTAATTTTAGTTTACTTCCTTTTACACAGTCGTTCTGGCAAATTGACAAATTAAGTCGAGTCAACTCAAATAGGTTTATTGTCATTTTAACCATACAGACATCGTACAGAGTGAAGCGAAACAACCTCCGGACCCGTGGTGCAACACAAGAACCGAAACAAAAACACCAAAAGAGCAAATAGGGTGCAAATAGAAAGAGAGTGCAAGAAAAACACAAGAGCAACAAAATAAATGGACCAGACAACATTTAGGACGACTGAAAACAGCTACTATACTAGTCTGAATGAATATAATATCGAAGTTGTTCATTACAGGCAGAAAATCGTGATGTGTGTTAGGAGAAGTAGAGGGAAGCTCAGGGGAGCGGTGTGTTGGTTTTGAATCACTAGTCCCTCTTTTGACACATTTCTATTTGTAGATCCACGTGCAACAAGATTTTTTTTAACATCACTCTGACCGCTGATGCCAAATCACTCCTGTTGCTGCAGCACTACCTTCACATGTGTGGGGTATGGTGTCCCTGACACAAAACTCCTACCTACTACTTGGTCATATTTACTACTGTGTCATGCTTCCTACTTAGTCATACTGACTACTGCGAACAGCCTCTCAGTCATTTTTGTAACAAAGCATCCATGAATCGATGATTCAAGTCAGTGACTTAAAATCCTTAAAATGTTGTATTTTATATTTAAGAGGGACATTTCGATTGATTGTCTATAAGGGTTCACTCCCCTATAATTGTTTTCTAGACCAGCCCTTTCTATAAGCTGTTCTGCTACTCTATTATATAGTTAATTGTGCTGTTCTCTTATGGTTTGTATTAAGTTAAATTGGAGTTTCATTTAATTAAATGCAAAAGGCCTCAGAGACAGTTTAAGACAAAAGGCTATTTTATTAAGAAACCACAGTGTATTCTGATGGAAGAGACTCCATCTAATGAATATGATCAATTGTTCTCGGGGAATAAGATTTTATTTTGAAGATTCAGGAAGATCAAGGATTGATTTCTAGCTCGTTTCTACATCTGCTGCCAGTATCTTACCAATGTTTTATTAGTTTAACTTTGAAACCTCTTGCTTTCAGTGCATACAAATAAAATAAAGGTTTCTGTGGAAGCGTAATATCAGTGTATTTCATTTTGAGGTCTACTCTCAAGGGGTGAAAGATATTATCTGGAGTAAAAACCGAAACCTTCCCCCGACCTAGAGGAGGCCACATTGACTAGAGAAATATGTTGTTTTTGCTATTAGACCACATTTACTGATGTTAATAAAATAAAGTAATACCACAGCCTACAATGTGAACATTTTCCCTACATTTAAGCCATTCACCAAGTGAAGCAGGGAGCCGCCACCAATGAGGGGAGCCCGAGAAGCAGCACGTGGGATCGGGCCTCTGTCAAGGGAACCTCAGCGATGACTCTAGCAGTGTTGGGATTTGAACCCACAGCCTTCTGATCACAGGGGTAACTCTCTCACCACTAGACCAACTTACTTTACAAGCCAAAGTGGATGATATTTTTAGCAAAAAGCAAAGGTGGCTTTCATTAGCTTTAAAGCTAAGTGTACTGAGGAAGAAACTCCTCTTATAGGAAAGAAATGATTTGGGGACAGTGAAAATGGTCTTACAGCAAAATTTCATAAACATTTTTTGATCATATTAAATATCTTTTATTTGAAACACTAAAAGAAACTAAATCTAATGTATCATATCCTCAAGCTTTGGGGGTGGGGTGATAATAATGCTTAGTCCAAACCCAGGTAAAGGTCCCGAAATATTACAGAACAGGCAAACAATATCCCTTTTCAACAATTCAACTGCTAACATTTTTCATATGGTCTCAGAGAAGAGTCAAATAAAAAGTGCTACTCAGTCAGGGTTCATGAGAAGTGCGGTATTACAT
The DNA here is from genome assembly GCA_037832545.1 of Rhabdalestes septentrionalis. Taxonomy (NCBI): domain Eukaryota; kingdom Metazoa; phylum Chordata; class Actinopteri; order Characiformes; family Alestidae; genus Rhabdalestes; species Rhabdalestes septentrionalis. Next base: position 17,047,839 of record JBBMFX010000001.1, on the reverse strand, counting down.
ATAGTGTGCCCAGTCTTAGACATGGATGAATATACTGATGAGATGCGTGATAAAGACTTTTTTCTTTAGTTTTATAAAGTACTTTTTGAGGTGGAACATCCTTTTATTTTCAAGACACTGGAGCTTTTTGGATTTGGAGAATGCGATCTGATGTTTAGTTTTTATCATGGCACTAATAGGTCAGTATTTAAAACAGGTGATATTTGTATTTAAAAGGTATAAAACAAGGTCTGGCTCACAATCTCCATTCCAGTTCACCTAAAAAGGTGTTGAATGTCATCAGGACTCTTCCACACTGTTCTTCCACACTGAACTCATCCAGCCACGTCTTTATGGAGCTTGCTTTGTGCACTGGGCATGCTGGAATAGAAAAGGTGTCCACAAACCTGGAAACATGACATTGTCCAGAATGTCATGGTATATATTTTAGTACATCTTTTAGTCTTTAAATTTATATTGTTATGTTTGCTATATTGCTGAGGTACTTGTCTTCTTTCGTCAATCACATTTCATTGCAATGTTTTCCCTGTCCTAACTTTAATATGACAAATAATGCTGAAAGCATTCATTCTAAGGCCTTTGCTGGAAGTAATGGTCCTAGTCCAAACTCTGAAAAGCAAGTTGCATCCCAATACTTTGGTCCATATAGTGTATATTTCACACAGATGACAAATGACATTGAACAACAGTGGCAGACAATCACCCAGACATATAGTGCCATATATTGTTGTACAATGTCTACATTAATAAAACAAAATGAAGCTTTTCTTGTACAGTCATCATGTTGAGCAATATTTAATCTTTAAAAGCTTTGCTTAACAATGTATCTGTAACCACAGAGCTAAAATCATGTAACTCTAGAAAGTTTGGGAGAGCTGCTAAGGTCCCATTCAATTTGATAACATTTAGTTCCAGCAAGACTTGCACTGGCGGGAACCCGATAATGAGTCTGCTGTGTAGAGTTCAGCTCAGCTTTGCACTTTTAAATGAGTTTCTGACATTATTCACAAACTATATTCTAACTAACAGAGCAATTTGGCCTCAATAAACTCACTTGTTGCCACCTACTGGAAAAAAACATTAACAGCCGGAATCAGGGCATCAGCCAAATGCCCCATTTACCCTAAGGGACAGAGATGGTTGGAGAGAGCCTGTGCTATAGTATTCAGTTCGTAGTGGTGGTGGTTTTGCTTGGCCTGTTTTAAATATCAATTCTGTTTTTAAAAATCTCTGGGTTTGTGCTCATGCTTACTTTGACCTTTCCCTGGCACGCGCCGTCAAGTATTTGAGATTGCTGGGAGCGCCCTCTGGCGGTGGCAGCTTGTCCCCCTTGGGGGCATTGCCACATCCAGAATCATGCAACCTAATCATGCGAATTAATTATATTTTAATTTACATATATATTTAGATAAGGGGGAAAATGCTGTTGAAGAAACACAAGAGAGTTGTATCTGCTTGACCTGTTTATCTTTGAAGGTGTAGCCCTGGAGGAAAGGGATCCGCCATGGCACCATCCATCTCCTGATCCGGTAAACCAGGGGAAACAGTGTGGATCTGCCCCTGAGCTGGGATGATATCTTAATCTGCAGCACTTCCCTGAGGGCTGCACATACCAGGGCGCAAGCTTCTGTTGCTGCATAGACCTGGAGAAGATCCAAAGGGAGGGGGGACCCCCTCTAATTAGCAGACCATGCCCTCGGCTCCAGTTACCTGTGGCCATGCCGGAGAGGTAGTTGGTAAGGATATTTGGATACACTTAATGGTTTCACACTTGAGTCCTTGAGCACTGCCTAGCTCCCTGTAATGACAGCACCTTCTGGGACTCTCCAGAGAGCGCCGCACAGCTGCCAGGGACATCAGCGCTGCCTGTACATCACCAAACCCCATGTTCAAGAGGTCACCTGAACAAGAGCACTTAAAGCTCTGATTCTGCTGCCTTAATGCAGTCACCAAATCTCACCTTATCTATGATCTTGGCAGCTGGAATCTAAGGGAGAGGGAGGGACACTGGTACATACCCATAGTATCGAGTACTGGGCTCCCCTTCAGCATGCACATCTCTATCCCAGCTTGATTTAGGGTCCCTACAGTGTTTTTAAACAAAAACGCTACATGATTTTCATATGACAAATAATTTCACCCCACCCCATCAAAAACAAATGACAATTTCTTTTTGAAACAGGTATTTTAAATCCATTTATTAAATGCACTGCCCATCCTGACACACTGTGTATGAATGTGTTTAATATGTATCATATTCACTACGCATTACTAACACACAGCTACTAGTATTCACCCTGCTCGCTCAGAACCAACTTTATGGAAATTAACTTAGCAACAGTCAGTCAAATTGTTTATTTGAGGCCTGTGTCATGTCCACAGTCACATGATGATATTCATGAGGAGTACTTGAAGACACATTGAGCAGGAGCTGTAACAGATAGGAAATAAACTATTATGGCCAAATTAAAACGGGGTTAGGTCAAATTCATTTTAGTATAAAACAAAACGCTTCTTTTTGGCTCTTCTGCTACAAATGGAGCTTCACACATCTCTCTTGTTCTATTACCTGTTATGCTTTTACTTATGTCACCAGGTTCCACATCATGTTGTATATCATCCCCTAGGTCAAAAGAAGCCTTCATTAAAGAACTGGACATCTTCCTCAGCTCATTTCTAGATGCCAAGCTACATATATTAAGAATCCTTGAGGTTGTATTGTCTTTTGCTCTGTACCTTGACCCATTATGCAGGGACCTTCTCCTCACTCCAGCCACTCTGCACTCACAACAAATTGGCCACCCTTCTTCATCTTTCTGACCATTATATTTTGTGATTCAAATTTCCTCTCCAGGCCTACCATCGTCTCTACAACTTCTCCCCACATATTCACTCACTTTCTCCATCTGCTCTTTCCTCCACCATTCTGTCATCCTTGACCCCACCTGGAACATCTCCCCCATGTCCATTAACGGTGGACATGGCTACTACCTCCCCTCTTGCATCTCTTCGCTTCTCACCAACATTCCCCCTTGGGACCTCAAGCTGCTCAGCACATATCCGGGGTGGTTTAATTGATTTGGAAGACCCGTGTGAAGCCCTTCTCCATTAGGTTGCCTCTGGCTTCTGGGTGACGATTTCACCAGCAATTACATTGACCAGAAATAACCAGGTGTAATTAATCAGAAAGCAATTTTGATAACAATGTTAAACAGATATACTTTTGTTTTAATGCATGTTTTTGTACAAGCACACAAAGTGCTGTTTGTTACCCTCTTTGAGAGACTTTTGAGGATTTGCAGAAGCTTTTGTGTGCTCTAAAACCCAATACAGGTAATTCTGAGATGGTTGTGTTTGCTTGTGGGGATTGATTGTATCCTGAAGCCCGAAAGCATGTTTTAAACATCATACCTGAGTAACATAAATCCAGCGTAACTCTTGATCTCTGTCTTTTTACAGAGGACTCTCTTATCGGAGGCATTACCTTAATGAAAGTGCCTCTGCATTCAAGGGGCTGTCCCTCGCTTTCTACCTCTCTCTTCTGAAGTTCATTTGATATGGAGCTTCAAAGCATCCTAATTTGAGGAGGCAAATGCTCTGAGAGGAGAAGTGCAAAAAAGTGAATTGCAGTCACAGAGGAGCACCATGTTTAGCCTCGACCAAAGATTAATTTGTTAAAAGGACAAGAGGAAATATTAGAATTTCCATTAGATGGCAGAACCATTAGACTGTCATCACAGACAGATGGGCCCAAGGTTTGTTAATTTGTGCAGTGGTTAGTGATGTCACCATGCTCCTCTAATTACAGTGCTACATTTAGACTTTAGTTAGTGCTAACAACCTGCTCATGTCTAAACCAAAACTTTACGTAGATAATGAGACTAGAAAGGATATACAAATTCATAAGACCCTTTGATGGATTAGGCCGCAAGCAATTGCCTCCCTTTATGGTAAAATCACCTAAATATATGCTAAGTGCCCATTTGTCATACATGAAAAAAGCAGAGCACCCAGTGTGATTAGCATGAACAACTTCTTTGTCCCTAGCCATCCTGGGACTCAAACCCATGTGCAGTCTTTACATGTTTTTTGCTGTACCAGGTAAAAAATACTGAAATCTGGGGGTGTTGCAGAACCCCCTCAGCTCGTAGCTTGTCAGTGATTTCTATTCTGGCCGCTAGTGTTAACACGGTGGTACCGTCCCCACACATCTCCCCGGGTGCCATTCATCCAGGCAACCCGCTGCTTCACTTCATTTAATGAGTGAGTTCAATACAGAGAAAGAATTTAACATTGTTCACATTGTGTGCTGTGCTGTGGTGCATTCATTTGTGACTTAAAGTGGCCATTTTAATGTACCTATTTATCTTTTATTTACTCCCCCAGGTCATCAACCACAACCCAGAGTCTCCTCAGAGTATTAATCCAGCCTCTGGAATATGTTTACTATATATTGTTCAGTCCAACAGTGCAGTATGAAGATTTAATTATTTAAACAGTTGCTTAGGGCCCCTAATCCCCACAGAGCATGTCGTATTTATTTAAATATTGTATACAATTTAATACATTTTTCTCCTGTATCTAGTGATACATTTTATTGCACTTACTCATGATTAAGTAATCCACAGTAAAAGTAGTCTGCCACAGTATAATTGCATTGGATGGGGGCCCCCTCAATTAGGATGGCATCTCCCATCTAATTATATACACATAATATGTCGCATAAACAACCTTGCATCATTCCAGTCCCATGACTGACTCCCTGACCGACATATGGAAGTGTGTTAAAATATGTGTCCTGTATTTAAACATCTCTGACGGAATAATCTTTTATCCTAAAGACTTTCTATTCTTAGCTTGAACATTAGACTTCAAATGTATTGGTCTCTTGTAAAATGCAGTTGTGTAATAGTTAAAATATTTAACATTTACAGTGCATTCAGAAGGTATTCAGACCCCTTTCAATTTTTAACCATTTGTCATGGCTTATGCTAAAATTATGTAAATTCATATACACGCAGTACTCCATAATGATAACACAAACACAGAATTCTTTGAAAATGTGTTAAAAAAAAACTTCGATGGACGTTCGTATTCAGACCTTTGCTGTGACAGACATATGTGATATCCCTGTTCAGCGGCCGCTAGATGCCGCCATTGTTCAATTGATACATGTAGGGCTCTTATTTTGACACCTGTGTGTTTACCCTTTTTGACTAACTGTGTGTTTAGTGTCAGTAAGGGTTCACAGCCAGCAGGTGGTTAAGTAATACATGACTTTGGGTTTCATTGTTTCCTTTGTGTGTCAATATATGTGTGTAGGTTTCCCCTGGGCATCAGTCCACCCACATGCTACCCTTGGTTGTACCTGTTGATTGAGTTTGGGTTTTGGCCATCCAGCTCTTTGGTGGTGTTGTTTCTGAATAAAAGTAAAAGAAATGGAAATCCGCGCCTCCGCATCCTACCTTGACTGGTACAACCTAGTCGTGACAAACTTATCCCAGGTGCTGTCCATTTCTCTTGATCACCTTTAAGATTACATTTCCAGAAGGACAACCATCACTGCAGCCCTTCATCAATCTGGGCTTAATTGCAGAGTGGCCTAACAGAAGCCTATCCTCAGTGCAAGAAAGTCTGCATAGAATTTGCAAAGAAACACGTAAAGGACTCCCAGACTGTAAGAAACAAGATTCTCTGATCTGACAAAATCCAGATTGAACTCTTTGGCCTTTTATATTACAGTCTCTACAAGGGTAATATTGGTATTTAATGGCGGTTTCCACTGATTGGTACCAGCTTGGTTCGGTTCAACACTACTCGCATTTTTTGCTTTTCCATATCTAAAATCTGGTACCTGGTACCCAATACCATTCTTGGTACCAACTTGGCCAAGGTTCCAAGCATGCTGAGCTGAAACTAAATGATGACATGTACAAATTGGAAGTAACTGATTTGTGGTCACTGTTGATTGTTACATCAGTGTATTTGACTGAACCCAGACAAGCTGGCTGGAATTTGGCTTAGAATTAAAGTATCTGAGTATACTCCTTTCTCAGCCTTGGCACTCTGACAGTGAGTGTTAGCATCAGGAGACTTATTAATTTTGGCAGAATGGCTGTGCCTTGATTGAATGAAGAGATCAGCACATTTCTGTCATTAATCACGGATGACAACCAAGGAAAAGAAATGAAATCCCTCTGATTTCATCCAAGCTGACGATTATATTGATGCCAGGTTGTTTACCTCAGCTTAGAGCACACCGCTGGTGCTAGAATGTTCAAAGATGCTTCTCAGAATGTTTGGTCGCTATTGCAACCAGTTACATGAAGGCAATACTTGAATTGTAGTGGAATACTCTAGGTCTGACAACAAACTGAACAGAGTAGAACGGAACTGAACCGAACCAAAGCAGTACCAGTTAGTGGAGAAACCACTTATGATAGAAAAGAGTCAGAACACACATTTTGAGGACACTGTGTTTGTGTGTGTGTGTGTGTGCTTGTCACTTACCTGGGAAAGTGTTGTCACCAGGATGCACTCTGGGAAGAAATGCTTTGGGCAGTGTTTTTCTGGGAATACTTGGGCACTGGCATTCACATGGATGTCACTTGGCATCTATCACCTTGGCAGGAGTGTTCCCTAGTGACTGCGACCTCTTTTAGCAGAATAATGCACCCTGCCACTGTGGAAAAACTGGTTTTAATATTATGGCTGGTTGGTGTATACACATATATTTAACAAGACACTGGGGATCATTCAGCCCCCAGCACCCCCCCAATTTTTTCCCATTTGGATTTTCCCATGACCTTGATTCATTTCACCTGTCCCTTGTTTCCTGATTTGTTCATGCTAGACCCAGAGTTCATTGTCCATTCATCAATGCGTGTCTTGTGTGCATGATGTTTGTTTCTCTTTCACAGCCCCTTATATTTATGTCTGTCTCGTGTTTCACTTGCTTGGGGATCTATTTAGTGACTGTGCTATGCTACTTTTTGGCCTGGACACTATGTCTCCTTTTTAGGAATAAAAGTATCAACAAGTAAGTTTCCCTTCTCTTCCGCACAAGATCATCGTGACCAGTTCAGTGCAAGCGCTCAAAATTTTCATTTACTGGGATTATCTGAGAGATTTGGAATGCATGCACGCTATAAACAGGCGAACAGGGCAGAAGCTTTAAAGTATTTTTTGTGGTATGAAGTCCTTTTTTTACAATGTATAGAAATATAGTTTAGAGATGTAGGTTTAATGCAAAAAATTTTGGTCTAGAGCATGCTGCCTTTGATGTTTAAAACATCAGCATGTCAGACTACACCCATTTAGAACATACTTGAGCCTGAGCCAAAAAAAGGAATGGAAATAAAAATTTAATTTGTTGACGCTCAAGATCGCTTTGCTGCAGAATTGCCCATCTCTTTCATCAGCAAATTTAAAATGCGCACCAACCAGGCATGACAGCTCTCCATCACTCACTCATGCTTCTCTTGTGCAACAGAGTCCTGCTCTTTCTGCTTCACACAACTAACTTTCATTACATCACATTACATATACCGCTGATAGAAACATGTTGCTGATCGAATTAGTCCGAACAAGTATGCCTTTCTTCTGACAGGTTTAGGAGAAATATGCAATAATTCTAGGGGCAAGAACATCCCTCATGTGAAACAAGAGGTCAATGAAGGTTTGGTTTTTGAAAGTTCAATATTATTGTGATGTTATTTGATCTTGATATCTGTTGTGATGATCATCAAAATACAGCGACTACTTTTTTATTAAAGCTAATGCAATGTTTGGCTTTTTCTGTTGCAACATGCCCAATTTTAAGGTTGAAATATTACAGTGCAAGGGGCAGTTTGTATTGTTACACAGTTTGTATTGTTTTGTCAAAGCCTGTCACAATTTTTTGCAATGGGCAATTTGTCTATTTTTTGCTACACTATTATTGTTTTGCATATCTAATATTTATCCAGTGTCCATATATATCTATACCCATATATATATTTCCACTGTTTACATATACACATACATATATGGGTTTATATAGACACATTGGCATACACATACAAATGTCTACTTTTATATTTGATCTAGTTGTGTTGTAGAGCTTTTGATATGTTGTTTTGCCACTTTCTGCTTAACTCTTACCTTTGTACTGTCCACAATCTGCTACAGCAATGTAAATTACCTACTTGTGTGACTAATTGTCATGTCTCCTCTCCTTCTCCTGGCACAGAATTCCAATGCAGATAGATTCATTCTTTATTTCTTCAAACACAAAACAGGAAGCCAGACTTTCAACAAGCTAAAGGGAGACAGGAGTCACCAACGGAATCATGAGGGAATAAAGGTGAGTTGACCGACCACACGGGTCGGTCACACACAAACTAAATACTAACACCCCAAACCCCACAAAATAGAACCAGTACTTTTGAGCACACCGGCAGCTGCAACAAATAATGAAGTTAACACAAACACGTTGTGCTCAAGACTTAACAAAAACTAAAGCCCTGGCGGCCTCTAGTGGCCACCCACAGTAACTGTCCCTCTCTAATAAATGTTTATCTTCTTATCTTAATGAATGCGTCTAGTGGCATAGACTTATAGAGTCTGGCTTTCAACCACAAATGTCAGAAATGCAGATAAATCTCAAGTGTGCAGATTTAAGTATATATTAAAATTTCACAAATATAATAGATTGTAGGTTTCAACTGATATTTCTAGTGAATGATCTCATGATTTTGTCCTCCAGAACAAAAGCCTTCAAAGCCATAGTCTTTAAAAACCTTTCATGCGTTCACTTAACACACTCATCGATGCCAGCCATGTATTGCCGTAGCTGCTTCAACAATGTGGTTTAATCCTGGCATTCCTCCTTTTCAGTGGTTGCCTATGACTTGACTTGTACATGTTTCTGTGAGCAGCAGCTGTATGACAGAGCAGCTCTCATCGTGGGCTCAGAGGCTGGCATTATATTCCCTGTGCCCTCAGCTGGCATCTGGTTTTACAGACTGTCTCAGGTGGATCATGCTATGCACTGTTCCTGCTTGTGGAGCAGTATGTGAGGTCAGCCGTGAGATGTGTCTGGTTTCTGTGTCATGAGGGGCAACTATTAACTTACATTTGCAACAGCTTGGCAGAGTAAAACATGTCTACAAACTTCAATATGCTTGAGTAAACCTAATATTTCTAAATTCTGTACAATTTTCAGTTTGCAATATATGTCCATATTAAGTTTAACTTCTGAGAAACTAGCACATGTAACACAACTGCGGCTAATGCAACATCACTACACAGATCAACAGGCTTTGTACTGTCCACTATCTGCTACAGTAATGTCAATTACCCACTTGTGGGACTAATTGTCATGTCTCCTCTCCTTCTCCTGGCACACACAGAATTCCAATGCAGATAGATTCATTCTTTATTTCTTCAAACAAAAAACAGAAAGCCAGACCGCACAGATCAACACACTTGGAAAAGAACTTACAGTGATTACATGCTGGGAGGGCATGGCTATGTGCAAATGTCTGCCTGATTGCTCTGTGTAGACTGTGTTTATTTAGCATTTTATTTACTTTATTTACTTTCATGTCCAGGCATCAGTGGGGTTAGTAGTTCAAAGGGTCAGGACTTCAGGACATTGCGAATCAAGTTCCACGCTGTTGTGGCTGGCTGATATTCTTCAAAGTGTAGACGAGAACAAAGGGTGCATCCGCAAGTTCCTGCGGCAATTAATAAAGAAACACCACAGGACCTGCACTAGAGTCTGGAATAGACTGAGGAAGTGAGCCCGTTGCCCAGCATTCTGCTCATACACGTTCAGTCTCAGGATGCGCTCAGAGCAAATGTGAGTTTCCAATTCTGTGACCTTGTGCCAGAGAAAGAGATGATTCTATCGGACTCAGTCACCGCATGGACAGAACAGTGGAAGGTACGGCGCTAGACTGGCCAATCAGAAGCCGCACTGTAGGACTGCTAATGGAACACATTGCCATCACCAAAGACTTCTAAGTACCTCTTATCCTTGAGCAAAATACCATCCCCTCCATGGGTACTATGTTCCTATGGTGCCCGCTGCTTCAATTAGTGAAAGGGTTAAATGCAGAGGAAGAATTTCATGCTATTCACACTGTGTGATGTGGTGGGTTTATCTCTGCTAGAACGGTCACATTCACTTTGAATAGAGAGAGCTCTCTCCCATGTCCTGCACTCCACCCTCAGCCACGTGGGAACTATGTTAGACTGTTGTTCACTGACTACAGTTCAGCTTTCAGCACAATAGACTGTTCACCAAGGGTCCGCTAAGGGACATGGGAATGAATGGCCATCTGTGTGCCTGGGTTTTCAACTTCCTTACAGGTGGGTCACAGGTGTTCCATAAGACTGTGTACTCAGCCCTCTGCTCTATACCCTCTTAACCCACCACTGGGTGGCCACACACAGACCCAACTCCATCATGAAATGTGCTGATGACACAGTGAGGCTTGGCCTCATCTCCAACAACAGTGAGACAGCATACAGAGAGGAGTTGGAGAACTCGACCACACAGCAGTCCTACACTCACTCCCCTCAGCAACAACAGGAATATAGTGGAGAGGGTGAGTATCTTCAAATATTTGGGTATTCACATCTCAGACTCTATTCTTATAATTACACTTCACAATTGTTGCTTCACTCTATGTGTGGGTAGGGTGTCTTTCCCTCTCCCATCACTCAGCTCGATCTGAGCTACCACAGGTGTCTTTAGTTGATATAACAGAATCAGCATTTTCTTCCAAATCCATTCCATTTTCAAAGACTCACCCTGGTGGACAGTAGGTTGTGTAGTGGGTTAGATAGTCAGTTGGTAGGGAAAATATTTAAAGTGGCCCCTTATAATGAGGTGTGGACACACCACACCATAGCACAACACACAATGTGAACAATGTGAAGTTCATTCTCTGCATTTAACACATTCACTCAAAGAAACCAATGGGCTGCTGCCAACCTGGCACCCAGGGGGCAGTGTGTGAGAGTGGTAGCTTACTCAAGGGTACCTCAATATTGCCATTGGCAGTCCTGGGATTCAAGTCTACACCAGTCTGATCACAGGAGCAACTCCCTAATCACTAGGCCCAAAACTGCTCCGTTTCAATCTCACATTGGAGATTAGACTGTAAACAATATAAAGGCAGATTTTATTATGCATTATACACTGTTATGATGGATTGTTGTTAAAAAAAAGTGATAGTGTGATACATAACCCAGTGCCAACAGACGTGGTTTAATGGACCAAAACTTAATAATATTTTCTTCTGCCTTTGTTTCAGGCTTGTACGTATTTTTCCAAATTATGGTGCTTCAGGGATTTTGAAATAAAGTGTCTTTGCTTGTCTATCTGACATGTTGGCATATATACCTTGTATATGTAGAAAGCCTCATGATATAATTTTGTTTGATGTTAAATGACTAATGTAGATTAAACGTTTTTTAGATTAAACAAATTGATTTGTTGTTTGAAAACTGAAGTACTGGTAATCTAAAATTGTCATAAAAACATTATTCTAAAATTATCATATAAATTATTGCACAAGATATCTAAATCTGTAAGTGATTTTTGCATTATAGGAAGCATTTCTCCAGTGTCAAATCTGGGGCAGCAGCATTTTATGGTTGCCATTATTTGTGCTTTGCTCAGATAAATAGTTGCATCTCTCAGTGGTTTAAACCTGTACCTGAAACAAACAGAATTATAATTAAATGCTATTTAACAGCAAAAAAGCTGTTCCTATTTGATGAAGAGGTCAAAAGAGTTTATTAACACCATAAAATTGTGAAAATCCTTATGTTATAAACCACATTTCCTAATGGAACACTTTCCAGGAATGCAATAAAAACTACAATCTGCAACTTGGTAATTCACTCGACTCTTTATATAACAGGCAAAATGACAAACAAAACTGTTCAGTGCTTTCACTAACAACTTTATAAACATATTTAGAAACTGATGCCAGGAGCACACTCCAAAAAAGTTGGGACAGAGGCAAGTTTACCACTGGGTCACAGCCTCTGTTCTTTTAATTACACTTCACATTTGTTTGGGGACTGAAGAAACGAATTGAAAAGTGGAATTTTTGTCCACTGCTGTATACTTAGCAGTCCTTGGTCGCTGCTGTCTGATTCTCTTCTTCCTGATGCGCCAGATATATTCAACAGTATACAGATCTGGATTGCAAACAGACTGGTCAAGCACTCAAACGCTATGTCTATGAAGCCATGCTTTTGCAATTTGTGCAGGCCTTGCTTTGTCCTGCTTAAATATACATGGAGTTTCTGGGAACAGATGCTATTTTGACGGAAACATGTATCTCTCTAAAACCCCAGTGTAACCAAATGCATCAATGGTGCCTTCATATATGTAGCATATTTGTATATTTTCACTTACAAACTTTGGTAAACACAAACTAATTATATATGTATATATATATATATATACATATGACCAATGACTATTTTTTTTAATAGACACACTGATGCACCCGCATACCATCACAGAAGCTGACTTTTTCATCTTTGGTTCATAGAACTGGAAAGTCTGTTTTTCCCTGAAACTGAAATGTGGACTTTTCTCACCACAGAACACATTTCTATGATCTTCTCCGTGATCTCAGATGAACTTGGGCCCGGAGTCTTGATATAGCGGCAGATTCTGTTCAGCAACAAAGATTTCCCCCAAATTTTCCCATGTGACAATGTCCATCACAGTAGCATGACGGTGTCTAATGCAATGTCAACTAAGTGCACCAAGGTCCTGCAGATTAAGCAGCAGTTTCTGCTCCTGGCCTTGGAATTTCTCCTGACTCCCTGAATCTCTTAAAAAAGTTTACAAATATTAACAGACCAAATTTCTTTGCTATCTTGCGCTTAGTAGCTTTTTTTAAATTATCAAACAAAATTAGTTTGTGTTTACCGAAGTATGTAAGTGAAAATCTTTTCTTGGCCCTTTGGCCTGAAAGAAAAATTACAGGTTTCAGTTTGTATTTCACCTTTGGAGACCTTTTTGGAAATGGGGTCTGGAGTTCAACAACTGCTGTAATGTTTTTACACCGCATAAAACTTATGATGAGGGATAATGGAAAGCCCATCTTATCAAAACCTAAGTTCAACTAAACATAACCACACAGAAAATTCACACAGCACTAAGCAAGCTTTGTAAATTATTTGTTTGATTTCAGTTGGTGCACCACTAGAGGGCATTATTGTCTAAAACACTGTAGCCAGGAGCATCTTCTTGCCCAATGCTTCTAAACTCTTGTCATAGATACTCACAGCCCTGCACATTCATTTTTAGCGATGTTCCAGCTCACTGAGGGACTATGATCTCAATACTTGGATGAGTTGGAAGCAGGGAATCTCTAACATTTGCAGCGCAGCTTCTCTAAACTATTTCTTCTTAATTCTGCTCCTGGCAATCTACAGCACTGGACACATTCAAGTATTCCTTGATTTAACGCACACAGCGGCTGATTATGCAGCCCTTCAAGAGCAAGATCGAGTACGTTGAGGTGGGAAGTAGTTGAAACTGATTAATAAAGCTAGCAAAGATTAATAAGGCCTTAAATCTACAATAAAACGTCTGAATTACTGTTGGAGGTGAAAAGAAGAACTGCAGAAAGAGCTGCAAAGAGTGGAGTAAGAACTGCAACTGAACTGCACAGACTGGAAACTGCAAGGAATTAATATGTCAACTATGTCAAAATACAAAATTTCTCTATCCAGTTCAGCCTTAAATAATGTGAAAGTCCTTTCTGAGTGAGTCAGAGGCATTGTAATGACGGACCTGCTGCATGTGGTCTCTTTTAGATCTTTATTGTTGATTTTTTCCACACTCCAGAGAACACTAAGAGTTACACAGAACTGTGTTCAAGCCCACACAGAGAGGAGAGAAAGGAATACACCTCAGTTCGGCAGCATCAACGTCACCACACAGTGCAACAGGACAGCATATTTAGTTTATGCTGAAAATACTGGGGAAAAAATAACAACAAACGACCCAACAAAGAACCTCCGAATGCTAAGATACAAAATACATATATGCACAACAGAGAAAAAAAAATAGATCAATTGTAATCGGGCACCTCTTAAGGTCATGTAAAGAACTGGTGCTGAGGTAGACAGTACGATAAAGTAAAACATAATACATGTAAAACCATTTCAACATAAGAGTGCGCTGTGTCATCACCAGAAAAAAGAGAATGGTTTAAAAAATGGATTAAAAAAACAAAAAAAAAAAGAAGAAAGAAATCTATTTGGTCCCAGGTGGATTCTCAGTGCTTGTATTCATCAAATCATATGACAATGGCACAGTTAGGGGAGCACTGAGGGAAATGGCTACGTCCTGGCTGAGGCTAAATAAAACACAGTGAAGCAGGGATGCCTTTTTTTGTCACTTATTTGCTGTCAAATAGGTTTATTGCAAAATTCGACCTGCTCCCGCACAGTGTAGTTCGACAGCAATGGCTATTGCTGGCTGCCTAAAGGAGCTGATTCTATCAACGGAACAAAATAAACTCAATGCTCACTGGCAAATAACATTGATCCTGTTTTTTTTTTCTTCCAGACTGTACAGTTGTGATCTGTGTGTTGAGAAACGTGTCGGCATCCCTGACTGTCTCAGTGCACAGCCCGTTTTAATGGTGAATTTAATCAGCACATCTAGAGACAAGCAACACTTTAAAGGAACAGTTCATCGCAAACTCAGATTTACACTTTCTCCTCAGCACGAAACGTAGTCGATCAACCAAGACCAGATCTGCGATTCTTAAGTTTTGCACTGAACACACGAGGTTAGTGTAGTGAACGTACCATACGTTTATATGAACGACCCAGACATCTGATAAATTTGCCTCATAGTTTAAGGGCAAAAGTAAATAAGATTCAGACTCCAGACATGCCTTGGCTGATTGACTACACTTGGAGAAAGAGGGAAATAGTGTAAATTTGATTCTTTTACATTGATCTACTCCTCTAAGAATGAAACAAATAGGAACAAATTTGTCTCTGTATGCTAAAAAAAAAACGCATCCAAGCCTTTTCTGCGGATGAATGGAAGTTTTTTTTTCCTCACGTGTAGTGCATTAAAACACTAAATTGACCACAATAACTCTTTTGACTCACACTGCACACACACACACAAGAACCTGCATATGACTGCCCATCTGCTCTGAACCCGGCAGTCAAGAATATGGTGAACACAATACGAGGACACCTTTTCCATTTAGCGTTTTGTGCTCTGTGACGCTGAAGTCTAGTAGGCCTGCGCTTCTTGGCATTTAGTTTACCCCCCAGTCAGCTCACTCTCATTACAAGGAATCACCATTTGACAAAGAATTGACACCCAGCAGCAGTGACCACAATTTTTTTTTTTTTACAAACATCTACTACTGAACATTGTCAACATTGTAAAAGAGGCACAAGAAAAATGTCACTCAAAATCAAGAACAAACACAATGCAAAAGTTACTGTAAAAGTACTCGACTCACTCAAATATAAACAAATGGACAGGGATCGCACATTACGGCATACAAAAATACAACAATTCTTTTTTTTTTTTTGTACTTATCAAAGTGCCACGTTTGGCTCTTGTCTGAAAGTGTAGATGCGGTTTTCTTTTTCTTTTTTTCTTTTTTTTTGCTCGACAGAAAAGCATCTCTCAAGTAACCTTTTATTTGTATTTTTTGTAAATAACTACTTAAACTCCATGTCCTTTCGACAGATCGTTTTCACATCAGAACATGATGCTTCTATTCACATTGTTCAAGTTTATCCCTTATACCATAGCTCATGAAGGTTTTAAAATTCCGCTATTGACCGATCAGGATATGCAATCTGTTTTCTGTTTCCAGCCTGTTAAATGGTTAAATGGACAAGGAGTGTGAATTTCGACGACGGTCAAGTAAAAAAAATCGCTGAGAATTAAGCAAAAGGATGAGACTCGATGCAAACGCAAACCGCAAAGCCGAAATAAAAACGGGCTTCCGCTTATGTGCAAAACAGAGAGCAATGGAGAGGTAGCACTAAAAAGAAGGTCGACAAGCGTAAAGTTGAGCAAAGCTCTGCGATCAGTGCTGAGCCTGGTGACCCAACACAAGCAGAAAGGTGAGTGACACCTTACTCCAACCCTACGACACAACACTGAATGAACAAGCCCATAACATGTCCAGAAACATGTCACATGTTGTCAAGAGTTGTCATGACAGACAATGTCCATTAATACAACAGAGCCGTGTTACTAAAGCTCGTAATTGTCATGACAGACATTGTATAGTTCGATGTCATGAATTTAATTGTAACGAGAGACGCCGCTAGATTTGATGTCACACTTTATGTCACATTCTAATTGAATGTAATCCAATGAACGAACTGAAGGCCAATTACTGGCAGTGGTAACATGACACTGTTATTTAATCTGTACTCACAGCATATGACTTCTGCCATGACGGATTTACGTCGTGGTTTAGTCAGTGTTACGTTGCTGGGCTCTAGTAAAGCGTTACTGAAAGGTGCAACTCTCAGTGAATGGAGGATATGATTATGTTATTATGACAAGGCTAACACACTGAATTAAAGTATAGTGTAGTAATCGCCCTCCTGAATGTAGCTAAGCAGAATGAGAGGAATAGGGAGAGAGAGAGAGAGAGAGAGAGAGACAGAGAGAGAAAGACAGACAGAAAGAGAGAAAGAGAGAGAGAGAGGAGGGCGTTCTAATACAAAAATAAATCAAGCATAAAAGATAATGAGGTAAAATTCAAGTAACACGTTTCGAAACAGAGAACAGAAAGAGATAAAAGCTATGAAAAAAAAGAACGTAACATCTGAAAAGACTGCAGCTGAATACTGCATATATTTCTTTAATCTCTCCTTTTCAGATTACTTTAATCTCTCCATTTAATATGTCTTTAATCTCTGCTTTTTAAAATTCAGTCTACTGTATAATTAATCAAAGGATGCCTGAACGCGACACCTACAATACCATGTGATACAGTCAATGAAATATCCTCTATGTACGGCGCACAAACCATCAAGAGCACGATGAACGTGATTACGATCTATTACAGCTCAACACGAAGCTTTATGCGCTGATACTGGCTCGGTATCAGCTGGAAAATGACTGTAGGTGAAGAATAGCTCTGGCACATTGCCTGTTGATGGTGGGAGAGTGGTAGACATTTAAAGTGAACCAAACCGGTTCACCTGTCTGTATTCCTCTGGTTGGAATCAGTAAACTGTACATTGTGGCAGGTGACGTCAACTCAATGGTGAAAGTGCACAGTGTAGTTATTCTATCATTTGAATACTTCTATTCAACATCCCTGAACGTCCTTAACATTTTGTTAGCGTAATGCAGCATAACTCGAGTTTACCTGTGATTCAATGGCGTCCTTTAAGTGCTTTCCACACTCAAGTGAGATACTTTTGATCAACTGACATTTTGATTGAACAAGGATAGCACTTATTACAATACAAAGTCTAATTTTGTCGCCCTTCACCCAATTACCTGTCTATACTGTGAGTTTGTTTTCGGTAAACATTTTGAACTGGTTTTATCGATGATTTTATAGATGGTTTTGATAACACTTGAATTCATGTATCTTGTGAATGGAAGAAGGAAGTTATTTGATATTACATACAAGAACAAAATGAAGTGCAAAAATGCTGTACATTTCTCAGTATAACACATGGAATGAAGAGAGTGGAGGTTTTTTTTTTTTGTCTCATTAGTTCGAATCGACTGTGCTACTATTGTGGTGGGCTATTATGAAATAGCATGAATCCCTTTATTGTCCCAGATCTCGTATTTTAGTGAAAGTCCGTCTAATAAGACATATTTCCATTTACCAAATGCAGGAGCGCTGTAACATCCCTGGAGATGAATTTAAACATGTGCATATCAAATGACAAAAAAAAATGTTAAAAATAAAAGAGAGAATTCCGCATTATTATTACATCTTCAATCACTCTCCTCGTCCATCTTTGGCCCAGGCTTTGAGCGAAGCAGGTGCAGGAGCGTGGGCGCAGGTTTGCTACCTCCCTCTCTCCCTCTTTCCAGGCCGGTCCTGTGTCTCAGACATAGCAGAGGTACAGGTAGGTCTTCTCTATCCTCCAGTCAGACGGGATGTCCTCAGGCTTGTGGTTCTTCATGTGCTTCTGCATGGCCGACAGGCTGGGGCAGTACTCCTGGCAGATGGTGCACTGGTAGGGCGAAGCGCCATTGTGGGTGCGCAGGTGCTTGATCATGGCCGAGTAGTCGCGTGAACGCTGGTGGCACAGCTTACACTCAAACGGCTTCTCACCTGTGGAAGACGAGAGAGAACATGTCGTGTCAGGGGGGGCTCTGCATTTGGACTTAGCATGTCTGCTGAAACGAGTCTGGTGTAAGTGTGTATCCAGGCACACCTCGATGAGTATCAGTTCTCCAAAGCCTAGTATTTCGCTAAGGTATTTTATTAATGAATTTATTTTACCACACCTTTATTTACCCAGGAAAAAACTGATTAAGAACAGATTTCTTTTTTACAACTGTGGCCTGGCAAAAGGCAAGGAAGATTGGGGCAGTAAAAAACCCCAAAAACATTTAACATAACAAATTAGACAACGTATACAAAGAAGTAAAACACAACAAAAAGTGAGTTCATAGACATAGGAGCAGCCATAGTAATAATAATAATAATAATAATAATAATAATAATAATAATAATAATAATAATAATAATAATAATAATAGTAATAGTAATAATAATAATAATAATAATAATAATAATAATAATAATAATAATAATAATAATAATAATAATAATAATAGTAATAATAATAATAATACATTTTATTTATAAGCGCCTTTCTGGACTTTCAATGCTACTTTACAGTTATAAAATATACATTTAATTAAGATATTATAATAATATAAGAGTAAATTATATGACAAATAAATGTTTAAAGTTCTTTTTTAATTTAAGTGACAGCTGCATTATCTGTGATCTGAGTTTGAGTAGCTGCCTTAGAGATGAGAGTGTCCAGTTAGAGGGTTTTCTGTTAGTCGGTTTGGGGTCGGTGTTTTACCCTACTGCTCTCTATTTACGTCATTGCTGTTTAGGTATCATTAAGAGAAGTTATTCACAAGTGCAGTAATGGTTAACAAGTAGTCTAAATGTTTGCAATGTGGAACTACTTTAAACGGAAAACAGCTGACAGCCACTTGTAATCTCCGCAGTGCAGTTTAGATAGCCGCCTTCAAACACAAGTTTGTTTTAAGTGAGTGATTTTAAGACAGATGCAGATGGTAGGCATGGGCTAGTATGGCTAAACCCCTTTCTTCTGAAAAATGTACCAAAATGTGTTTTTTGTGATTAGGTTTACTTGCTGTTAGCAAATGTTGGCAAACTGGATTAATTTGGACTTTATGGGACCAATGAAGGATTATAAGAATCAGGAATCAATATGGGGCTGATTTACAGCAAGCCCTAGCAGTTAGTTCACAAAGCTCCCAGGGTCTAGTTAAGCCCCTCTACAGACTGCCATCTTTAAATTTGACTGTCAAATTATTAGCGTTTAAGACAGCATTTAATGCAGAAACACTAATGTGCTACGTAAGAGACCAGTACTTCTCTAATTTACACCACTGCAGTAATGCTCAGTTTTATTAGTGCCCTTATAACTCTTGCTATAGCAGCAGTACACAACCACATAAAGCTTATAACTGCTTGTAAAAGACACTCAGGCAAGATTTCTTACTATTGATGATGATGTTGTACTTGATGAAACTGTAAGTGTGAACCAACTTAAGTTTACTAACTTTGATGTACCTGAAAAGCGCTGCTTTATCTATAAAGCATGAAATATTGGACTGAACCTAGTATCAGCAGGCGCAAAATACTGAAGGACTTGGGAGTCAAAAAGAATTGGGACACAAAATAGGCTATAAGATGTCTCTTGAGTACCTGCAGTTTGGAGTGGAGTCTGCAAGCATGTAATGGCATAAGCTAACAGGCTATCATTGTCTGTGGCAAACTGATTATTGATCTGCCATTGACAGTGGGGGTAAATGTCAATGAATCCACCCGCTGCTCGTCTACAGGGCCAGTGGCCTTTCGATGCGCGCCTGCCTGTGCTCTCGTTATCTACATGTGCCCGGTCCAGAGCCGCAGCCTCGTTTGACAAAAAGAAGTCAATTATTTGACAGGCTACCTGATAGGGTGGCTTAGCAGCTGCCTTATTGTAGAGAGGAGATGAGCAGCAATCAGCCTGTAATTCCACCTCAGACGCAGAGTTTGATATGCCACCCAGGCGCACAGATCTTACCTGTCAGTACACAGCTGATAATGGGCGCATAAGAAACACGATACAAATTTAAGTCTAAACATTTAAAAATCAAAAGAGCACAGAAGCTCCAGCTTTCTGAAGCACAACTCAGCAACATAACACAAGGGTCAACAAGCCCTGTGATCATTACAGATGATTTTCTTTTGCTATTAATGAGTGATTAAACCCTTTGGTTAGTCCTTTTGTGACTGGTTCAAGCTGTAGGTGAAGGCTGGCTTTATAGTTAGATGGTTTTTAGAGACAATTGACCAATTCTTGGTAAATATTGGTGTTTTACACAGTCCTTCTGTGATCATTTGAACTTAAGCCTAGTTCTATTCGTGTTGTTCTTGATGAAACTGTAGGTGTTGGTGTTGGCATCAGCATTGAAACATCTAAGTGTGAACCAACTAACAAGTTTACTAACTTTGATGTACCTGAAAAGCGCAGCATTATTATCTTTAAAGTATGAAATATTGGATTACAGGTTTTTTTTTAGAGACAATTGACCAATTCATGGTATTCCTGTGAGGTTGGACAACACTTACAGAGCCAAGATCTTCTGTCTTTGTTTAAAGTTGACTATCTTTTTTTTTTCAATGTGTTTTTAACAGTATCTCAGAGTAGCGGAACTATATTGATGTAAAGCACTACTATGTCTGCAAATCCCACAGAGCAAATTCAGTCATGCTACAGTTAGCAGTTAGCTAGTGTGATTTGCCAACAAATGGCTTTTAATGCTCCCTTTTTTTAGGTGAATATTGAGAACCAATTATTTTTTATTGTACATCAACTTTAAATACATTTTCTATACTTAAATAATCCTAATATCAGTTACTTGTTGTAATAGTGCACCCTGGCCTCTGCTGATTTTTGGTTTAAATGCTTGCATCTTTTGACCCTTTTCTCAAATGTTCTTTGGTTTGTTGTTTGATTTCTACAGGAAATGCCTTTTTGGGAAGGGCATGAAGATGAAATGTGTGAAAGTGTGAGCTGAGAGGGGGTTCGGAGCTCTGACCTGTGTGTACACGGTAGTGGGTCTCCAGCTGATGCTTGAGGCTGAACTTCTTGCCACAGCCATTGCATTCGTAGGGCTTCTCTCCGGTGTGGATGCGCTTGTGGCCCTTCAGCGTGCTCTCATCCCGGAAACAGCTCCCGCAGAACTCACACTCATATGGGTGATCACCTGTTCCACAGAGAGGCCACACTCCACTGATAAGATGCACTAATGCCATCAAGTCTTTTGAACTGTTCTTTTTTTAACAGTCTTGTGCATGTTTGTGTTGTGAATGTAAACATACATTTAACTTCATGTACATCACAGGTAATTTTATCCAGTGCGACTAACAACTGAATCATGTTACAGATGCAGGAGAATGTTGAGTTAAAATCTCTTATTGGTGTGGTATGCTGGGCTTGCTCAGACAGTGAATTAAAGTTTTATTTAATTAACAGGAACCCTATGTAGCCTGTGTGTAGGCCCACAATTCAGTTCCCTACTTCCTAACTTACAATAGTAGTTACTGAATAGGTCACACCACTTAGTCAACAATAAGTCCAACAATAAGGGTTACTCATTGATTAGTAACTCAGGGTTTCAGGTAATGGTTAACCCTTAGACATTATTGGCAGAAATAACAAAGCTGTGCCAAAAAAATGCTTTGTCAGTTCAAACTAAAATGATTTAATGAGAGAAGAAGTAGGTTAACAGATTTTCTTTTAGCTCAGATAATTACCCAGCAAGAAACAAAGCCAAACTTTACTGTACTTGAACAACCTGATTACCTGTTTGTGTTATTATTTAAAGTAGTTCTGCTCTTCAGTGAACTTTGAGGCAGCCCAGTTAATTACGTTCCTCTTTTTTTGCAGTGTGTGTGAGCCATCCTTTATATTTTCCCCTCGTGTTCATAACAAATGAGAAAAAGTCAGAAGTACAGCCTGTTGATATAGGTTGCAAATTGAATGGACACCATTAAGAAGCTAAACGTGCCACAAAAGGCGATGGTATTGACTTGAATGTGATCAGAACTGACAGCTTTACGAGGTGAAGTTAATGACGACTGAGAGGACTTTTAATACAGGATATATTGGTATATGAGCCTGTTGATCAAACAGCTTTTCTCATGCCAATAATCAGTGATAGCTTGATACAGTGCGTGATGACTGGCTGTGGCTGGCTGCTAATTGCTTTGCTGCTCTGCCTAACAGCTTCTTATATCATTTTCTCAGGCTGCGGCGAGGCACTCGGCCAGCCGTATAATGCTGCCGATATTTAATGCATTTCAGCCCAGACGCCCGAGCTTTAAGTCATCAGCGGTGACCCATGCTTTTCATTATCTCCCTGTCCAAGTGGCAGCCGTGCCTCGGAATAAATTGCATTTCTTGTTATGTACTGTCATGCTCCAACTTAAACCCTCCTCTTAAGAGACAATGCAGAAAGTCCCAGAGCACGTTTTCCTTTTTTTCGCCTCCCAGCCCAGTTCACGGCATGCCATTCACATTCAAATCCACTCCTAGCAGGAGCGGCGGCCCGAAATGAATGGGTTTTTATCGGAGTGGAGAGGAAGAGCGGGACAAAATCCCGGGAGAAGAGATATAAGATGATAGATAGAGTGGCAGTCTTTCGGCATCTGTATCAACTTATCAGATGCACCTTGCGAAAAGCCCTCCAGCCCGTCTG
>JBBMFX010000001.1:16970870-16988423 GCA_037832545.1 Rhabdalestes septentrionalis | reverse complement strand
CCATCCACTTCCATTAAATGACTACCAGACTGCCACGGTTAAAGCTAAAAATCTTCGTTTGTGTTCTGCTGAGGAAACAAAGTCACCTAAATATTGGACGCCCTGGGGGTAAGCAAATAAACATCAAATTTTCATTTTTAGGTGAACTATCGCTTTAACAGAAATCTCGAAAGTTTCATTCAATAATTGTAGGTATCTCAAAAATAATCAGTATCCCAGACAGGGATTAAGCCTCGACCTGTACTACATTTTCCTTTCAGTGGAGAACCTCATATTAGAATGCGGTGTATACATGGTTTAACCCCAGTCTGGGAAATACGCCCATAAAGTAAAAGCTCCCCCAGATACCAACCATAACTGGCAAAGGTCAACCCTATTTAGTGACCATGTTCTTTTAGTAGTAAGCAAGTAGCGTCCAAATTTACTTACAAATAAATAAAGACAGAAAAATAATCTAAATATTCTGGTGACACAGGGATGTCTGAATAATTGTACCAGATGAAACACATTCTCTGAAGTATCTGCCTGATTTCTTCCACCGTTTCAGTGAGTAAATGGAAATATCTGGTTTGGAGGAAATGCCAAATCAAACAAGAAAAAGTTAAGAATGATGGTGAAATTTGTCAGATAAATGAGAGCCCTTCCTTTTTAGAAAGTCCTTATGGTAGGCATGGCTGCTGCCAAAAATAAACACTGCTTTCAGAGGAGGCTTATGGGCTGAGGCTCAAACAGGAAGGTTTTTAATGATGACAGAAGGATTTAAAGCAATTAGCAAAGAAGCCATTAAATGTAATAGAGCTAAGTCTTCTAGTGAAATGACATGCAGTCTTAGAATGACTACTTTCTTGAAAATTAAGTTTCCTAAATGGTTCTCAACTTGAATGATTCCAGAAAACCCCTCTAACGGACCTCTTCATGCTCCGTCCACAAATACACTCTTTGATAGCATATATTGCGTAGAGGTTTAATAGAATGTTGTTCAAGATAACATTCAGCCTAATATGTAATCCAGTATCTAATTAAAGGTCAGAATGAAGGACTCCACAATCAGCCGAAGGGCTGGAACCGTTGGGTTGAAGCAAGACTGGCTGTGCAGTAGGTAATCAGGAATTGGGTCAATAACTGATATTTACAAATGCTGTCAGTGTCAAATTGTTTTTCTCTTGTTTTGTTTCATGTGGGGTTTTTTTCATTTTGTTTTTTTATGGTCACTTAAATACTAACTGTATATAAAGAAATGTTTCACTTAATTATAAGCTATACAAATAGCTAGATACCAGCTAAAGGACTACACCTACACCAATCAGCCACAGTATTAAAACCACTGAGAGAGCACTTATCATCTCAGTACAGTGGCACTTGTCAATATATTAGGCAGCAAGTGAACAGTCAGTCCTTGCAGGTACTGCACTGGAATGGACAAGCGCTGACAAGGTAAAAAAGGTGTTCGCTAAACGACTGGATCAGAGCTCCGAAACAACAGGTCTTGTGGGGAGTTTGTGGTGTGTTGTTATTAATACCTACCAAAAGTGTTCCAAGTTAAAGCCAGCCAGTGAGCTGACAGGGGGGTCTTGGGCACCTTATGTTCACTGATGGATGTAAGGAGCGAAAGCTAGCCTGTCTGGTCCAATCCTGGAGAAGAGCTAATGCAGCAAAAATTGCTGAAAAGTTCATGCTTTGTCATGATACCATGGTAGGAAACCTTGGATAATGGTATTAATGTAAGTTACTTTGACATGTACCACCTATTTAAACACTGCTGCAGACCAAGTACACCATCACAAATCATCAATATTCCATAACGGCAGTAGACTCTTTCACCAGAATTATATTCTGTTAAACAGCAAATAAATATTCAGGAATGGTTGAAGGCAGCAGCCCCCAATGTTCTATGTACCACTGACAAGTTTAATGTTAAACAAGATTTTCATGGACCGGTATAGATACAAATAAAAACCAAGTGCATTTGTTTTTTATTCAATTTTGCTAGCTTGTGGGCTAAATTTTTGAAGTACCATCTCACGTGACCGAGACAAGCATAAAAAAAACCCAAAATATTTTCATTCAGTCTTTCTGTGCGGCCTGGTGCCAGTGACTCAAGGACCGGTGGTTTGGGATCTCTGGGAACATGACAAAGTGTTAAAGGAATTATCTAGACCTCCAGGTTCCCTCAGATATCAGTTGGAAAGACCTCACAACTTAAAGAACTTAAAGGATCTGCTGACGTCTTGATACCAGACACCACAGCATTCCTTCAGAAGTCTTGTGGAGTCCATGTCTCAAAGGGTCAGAGTTGCTTTGGTAGCACAATGGGGGCCTACACAGTATTAGGCAGACCAGATGCAGTTTAGCATACAGAGTGAAGGTGAGTTGTACTTGCAACTAATATTACCACCTTTGCTAATCTGTTTTCTGCAGAGATTCCATGTAACACTGTTAACATCCAGTGGTTCTCCTAACTAAAATATTCCCAAACTGACGAGTTATTAGGTAATATTAGTCGCTAGTTGAGATGGTAATAACATGGCAGTTATATTACTGTCCAGGAAAGTGAAAATTTAGGAAACTCTGATGATTATATGTGATACTTCCTGACTAAACTTGAATCCCTGAATTGTTTACCACAATTTTTTTCCTTCTAAATTACATTAGCATCCAAGTAGAGTCTATTGTGGGCTAAACTGCCCTCAACTATCAGGATTTGGTCAATTGCATTCAGTTGCTCTATGCACAGTCTTGTGTATGCATTTTCATGCAGTGGGTTTTATCAGTCTGATGGAAAACACACGATTGCAAGCAGGCTGCTCTGCGTGCCGTGACTGAGCCCTTCGGAGCGAGACAGTTGGAGCATGTCAGTCAAAAGGCCTTTCCTATCAAAGTAGGCGGTTCTTGGCCATGTCAAGTGACAAAATGCACCAGACTCACTGACGACAGGCAGACGTCTGGCCTGCGACACTCATCCAACCTTACTATGAAGAACACACTTTCCGACAGAGCTTGAGTAGGTTGGTTGGTGTAGAACCTTTATATTATGTGGAGGTTGTTTCCTTCAAGGAGGTCTTGCACATTTCACTTACAAAAACAGTCCTTTTTAACAAAATCACCTACTGAATACGTAGCTGCACCATTCCTGGCATCTTCATTTGGCATCTTCATATATTACGAGGTCACCTGGGTTTCGTTTTTGACTTTTTAGGATTCCATGCAATACATATTAGTTTCCTATTATGTCATGGTGTTTTCATATTGTGATAAAAATGATGGCAAATGATTGACTTAGGCCTGTATGTGCTACTCAAGTCACAGGCATTTCACAGCCCAGGAATATCTGCTGTGTCTTTCTCACAGCAGCCACAACACAAGAGTCTGAAGCAGTTTGTCTGACTGAACCCCGCCACCCATAAACAATCTCCACTCAACCGCAGAGAGCACAGCCGAGCTGGCCCAGCAGTTAGACGCTTAAAAAAAACCCAACAACAAAAACCCTGCACTTAATCCAAGGGTCCGCTTAAGCAAAAGACACCTAATGCTAAAGGATGGCTGATCAAAGAGGCTGAAAAATACCTGCTGAACAGCATCCTGTGAAGCAATCAATACCATTTCTACACAATTTTCACACAACGGAGGCCATTGTAATAGAAAAAAAAGAAGCCTCACCTATAAACACATTCCATCTCATGACAGCTTAGCAAATTGTTCGGGAGAATCCACAATGAATGTCCGGCTGGAGATCCATGAGCACCGCAAACAAAAATGCATTTGGCATAATAATAATTATAAAAAATATCGTAAAAGCATAAACGTCGGAGAGAGAATACAAATCTTACGAATACACATGGCGCCGGCCATTCGTTCAATCATCTGGCGGGGGAAGAAAAAACAAAAAAAAAACAATTCCGGCTGGATTGAGAAAAACAAATGTGGAAAGATAATGGTCCATTAGTCTCTACGGGCCGTGTGTTACACATTCCCATTAAAATGCAGACATTAAAATGTCGACTTTCTCTAAGGAGACAAATCGTCGAGCTGTCTGCTCGAGACAGGGCCGAGTGCTTGTGTTTTCTAGAGTGGGCCACTGGAAGTGGCTTTGATTAATGGCAGGCCGAGCCTGAGCTGCTGGAGCACCTTCCCCACCGCGAGAGCAATTCAGGAACTGATGTGTGCTGAGGGATACTAGAGCACTGCTGAATTACCAATGAGCGAGTCTGAAGAGCGGCATTTCCCACAATGGGGGGAGAAAAGCTGGAAACATGAATGAAGCCACCACTGACCTTGTTGCTGTCACTTACACAGAGCAAACAACTTGCAGCATAAAGATGAATACGCTCCCTCACACTGGGCTATTGAACATACACACAGAAATCAATTTGCCACATATAACTAACAGGTTTTGGGTGTAGTAGGTGCACATACAGCACTGTGTGATGAGGGGAGTGAGGGCTATCATGCCCACCCAGAGAGGGCGAGGTTCCCCTGGACTCTTGGTTGTGGCCTCCACGATATCGAACAAGCAATCTGACAATGAAAGGGTCTCTTCTTGAACGGTTCTGCCTCCTGGGAGCCCTTTCAATTCATATTGAAGTTAAAAACGAGAAGAACAGGTTACCTTGTCTCATTAAACATTTCAGATGTGTTCATCCAGCAGTGACACTAAGCAGAAGAGAAGTTCCAGTGCTGGTGCTTCTGCAACAAGGTAAGGCTGTGAGTTTGTTGCTATGTAATTACTGTCAGATCAGTTGTACAGTGGCTTTACTGGAACTTAAATTACATTTAGAAATTACCCTGGATAGTGCTCCAATCTAAAGTCATCAATAACCACTTTGCTCCCGCAGTTCCTGGAGCAGATTCCTGGATGATGTTTTCTTCTCCAGCAGAGAGGATTCTCCTGCAGTTTATCTCTGTGCTAGATGCTCAGTGACCTGAAGGCATTGTGAGAGTGAGACTAGTTTCGTAATGACACTACTGAGCACTCCCACACAGAGAAAAAACCCACCGAGGCCCTGAGAAATCTGTAGGGTCTATTGTAGCTCCTTTTTTTTGCCATTTCTCAGAATGTTGTTCCCGAGACTTTAAATGTCAGGTGGGGTTGGAACAGTTGACAGGTGTCCAATTCTTTTACTAGCCTCTGTAGTTTTATAACAGCTTTCCAATTATCTCATCTCCATCACTGTAGCAATATTATAACACAATTAAAAGCATGTGTATATATTCTTTTAAAATGTTTTTACATTTGCGTTGTGATTGTGATGCCAGGTGTTGCTATTTGCCGATACCAGTAGAAAATGACTTAAGTGCACTAATACTACAGCTTGGCTATCTCATTACACAGATTTATGTAATAACTCATTTAAATCTAAGTAGTTACATTTTAACTGTGAAGAGCATGCAAAACTACATCTTAGCATTTAATAGCTGAACTATAGTTTTACAGGTAACCAGTTATTTCAAACTGGCTTTGTTCAATGGAACCAGTTATGTATTGGACTTTATTGTTTTCTTCAGACATTATCTGTGCAAAAACAAACAGCTTAAATATATGGGCTTTAGCGTTTATGCTCTGAGGTTTAATTTAGAAAAAGAGCCACTATTTTGAAACAGAAGACAACAAGATGTAAAAAGAAACCAATACCACAGCACTCTGCCCCAGTATAGAGCAGTATAACGTATGTGCCACATAGAACAAAGCTATGCATGTACATATACCCCACCTACAGGTGTAGTATGTGATCTGCTGGAACGGCATACGGTCTAGGACTGAGTCAGAAACATTCGCAGTGTTTCCATGCAAAAGCACAGCCCTCAAGAAGAAGAAGTACATTTATTTATTCCTATGCATTACATCACAATCTAAAGTATCATAGAATTCACAGCACAGATCCAAATGACCTGGGATTACCCCATACATTTGTTGCATTCCTACGTATGCCCTTGCTGATAAACATTAACTGGCACTACATCTTCCTGGATCAGCATTACATGCATATTTCTGCAGGGCTAGAGATGCAGAAATAAATCAAAAGCATTGCAATTGTGAAATCACCAGCCATCAATTCAAGCAGTGTAAGAAGCAGGTCACAATCTTAATGAAAAATCTTCTTTCCTGAAGAAAAAAAAACATCTCAGCGACAAACATCTTTGGGAATAACCTCAATAACTTGTCGCTTTGAGGGATTCTGGGCTGTGGTGACCCACCTCTGCACAGTGGGGTAGCTGAGGTTGTTGGTATTTATGGTATTCTTGTGTTCAGCCAGGTGACCCTTGAGTGCCCAATATAAAAACTGCCACTTTCAGTTCTGTTCCATATACAACAAAATGACAGCACTTCAGTTCCAACTCTACCTCCACAAAGACCACAACGAAGACAGAGCTAATGATGCTAAGGCTATAATGAAGTGTTTCCAGTCAAAGGTCTAATCTTGAGAGCTTGTGGAACACGTCAATAAAATCAATAAGTCTTAACTAGTTAATGACCGAAATCCATAAGGGGTTATTTAACACGAGATATGGTGAGCAATACAGGAGTGTGTGTGATCTATGAAGACTCATATTCATGCACACACTCTACATTAAGGTCTGTATATTCAAATATTTAGATGCTGTGTATACAAGGGCATACACTTGAGTATTTGTATGCTTCTATTCAAAGTGCATTCTTATATTCAAGCTCTAATTGAATGGAAGAACAAAATATGCAGTGTGAAGTCCCACCTTTAGCAAGCCAAGAGTCAGTGAAAGCTTTGGCACACAAAAAACAAGGCTATACTATTACAACACTAAGAGGAAACAGTTAGCTCAGAGATCTGGCCTTCAGCCACAACTTTAACTTCAAAAAACGGAACTTAGCACAACCATGGGTTTGAATATGATGTTCCTGTAGAGAGAATCTTGGTGATTTTTCTTTTAGGAACTACTTAGGCATTGTGCGTCTGGTACCGAAGCTTTAAACCCATTCTAACCGTAATTAATTCAACTCAATTAGATCATTTCAAGGCTTTGATAGAGATGGGTCTTTGATGGAGATGCCATGTTAGATGCCATTTTATTCCTCTGTTTATCAGTACAGGTCTATTAAATGATATTGTGTTAAATAAGAAATAAATGATATAAAAACAGCAAAAAGGAATTCATGAGTCTTTTTTTGTGACTGTGACTGTAGGGTCTTTTTTGACTTGTTTGAGAATCACAACATTTCTTGGATGTGGTACGGCCTGCTATTTTGAACGTGCCCCATAACATCTACATATGGCAGGAGTGTTCAATCTGGCAGACAAATAATAGCAGCTTATCTTCATACATGATTTCATACATAATTCCACATTATTTAATAAAACAAACCAAAAAAAACATCAAACTATCAAATCCATATCTTTTTAAAAAGAAATGCTCAATTTATGATGCATTTTTCTGTTCCAAATCACTGCAGGTCTCAGAAAAAGTAAGTATGAGATAGGGACAGTTATAAATGTTATCATGTTTTAACATTATTTCTATTGAAGATCACAGACAAGCTGTAAAATTTCATAAAAATCAGCACAGTCCTGTTTCATTGGATTTAGTGCAGAACAGGTATGTGATATTTTATTCTTCTCCAATGTGAAATATATCACATACACTAAAAATGTCTTTTGATTGCAGTTTTGTATATTTTGGCTATACTGTTCACACTTCTATGAAAGCTGAACTCCTAGCTGCACTAAACGTTTGATTTAAATGAGTTTACATTATGTTACATTTACCACTGAGAGAAGTTTATGAACTGTGCCTCAATCACCATTTCAGTTTGCAGATCTGAGTGAACAAACAGGTCCCAGTCCTCCACAAAGACACACACACACACATACACAAACATGCACACGCACACACACACATGCACGCACACTCAAGCACACAAAGGAGGGTCTGAATACAAGGAACAATTCAAGAAAGAGGAGAAAAACCACCCGAGGAGGGCCAGAGGTCAGTGGTTTGACCTAACCCTAAAGGAGTTGACCTGTAAAGCTGAGATAAGGCCTGAAAGCATCCTGTGTGTGACTGATAGTATGCTCGGGGGGATGGGGGAAATACAGGAGGACTTAAAGTCTTGACCAACAGGATTCCAGAGCTTCTTATAGATGACAGAGGTTTAAAGATCATTCAATGGCCACAGTCTTGGGACAGGCAAGGGCCAAACTACTAATGAAGCATGACAAAGCAAATCCTCCCCTCAGCAGTTTTTTTCCAAAGCTACTTTTTACAAAACCGGTTATCCATTAATGACACTTTGCTGATTTCCCACTTTTACGTACTTCTTGGACCAAACGTGGACATACCTTTTCCCATGCTACCATACGGAGCTGCACAATATACTCGGCATACTAGAAGACCATGAAAATGTTGTGACTGTAATACTCCTTGCAGTACATTTGAAATCAACTGGTCGGTCATGTTACATTGTTAAAGACAGGCATTTCATTAGAGGCCTGGTTTGCATATGGTAGCTCTGTGCATGTGTCAGTATTGGCTGAATATTACAATACATTGATAAAAAGGGGAGATGTACATCTTTTGGCAGACCCTTTTATCCAGAAATGTTATAATGGTACAGAAGTACAGTCGTAAATGAAACGATTCATACCCTTGGCAAATTTGGACTTAGTTACTTTGTTCAACAAGCAAGTTTCTTCTTGATTGAAAAAGAAGTAGGCGTACTAGAGGCATCAGTGTGCAAAATAAAATATTTCCCAGCTTTTATTTGCAATAAGTGGCATGTCAAAAATTTGTCATTTTGCAAACTGCCACAGTCGGTGGGAAAATACCAGTGGAGACATGCAAAAAGCTCAATTATAGGCTTAGATTGCTGTAATAGCCTAAAAATGCTTTTCTATTGATTATTGACAAGGGTATTAATAATATTCAATGTTTTGTTCAAACGTACGTAACAGCTGAGAAACATTTTTCTCCACAATAATGCCTCTTGTACTTCGTCTTATTCTCTACTGGGAGACGCCTGTGTCATTTCCATTTCAAACTTGCGTGTAACTAAGCCAATATTACAAAATCTAAATTTGCCGGGGGTATGAATAATTGTGTTTACGACTGTAACTGTAGTTTGAAAGGATTTCACCAAAGGATCTTTACCAAGTGGGGAAACAAACTCCACTCTGCTGGGTCGCAGGCAGCAGTGTTAACCACTACACCGTACCAAGAGTCATCTAAAGATGAAAAGGGCCATTGTATGTTGTCAACCACTGCTGTTTCCATTGGAAATACAATGCCACTACTTAACTAGTACTAATTATCGGAATCATTCTGGTAACTTTTAGAAACTGCTTTAAGCTCTTTTGAAGTTGAAATGAAATTTAAATATGTATTGAGATACAATGTGTGTCCATTAGTACCATTATCCTTCTGGGCTTTAGAGTGTGGGTTGTAGAAGCATAGTGGCTAACACTTCTACTCTCTACCCGCCACACCAATAAGCACCCCAGGGCAAATTCCTACCAGTATTTAGGATGACGCTAATTAGACTGGAAGTTGTTCTAGATCAAAAAAAGATGTCAACAAGGTAAAGATAATATACTTTGACAAAATTTCCATCGCAGTCTAACGTTGGATATAACATATAACGAAGTTAGTTAAACAAATGATCCGGTGTTAATGTTGGCTACAAAAGCAGCTGTTGAGAAAATTCTAATCTGAATGCGCAATGCAAATTTGATAGTTTTGAGCCATCTCACCATATTTTTTGTAGTGTATTATATATCTTTCATTGTGTACACATCTTATTCATGTAAAAGAGAGCAGCTAAGCAATTCCATGTGTATTGTACTACAGTCACATCCAGTATTTCAAAAACATGCAAAAATCTGATACAGTGGTTTATCTGGAGTATTTCATTTAGCAGCTAAAGCCTTGGTTAAGAGTTTTCTGTTCTAGGTCACAGAGCGAGAAGTTGAGTACACAAAAGACTGAAAAGAAAGCAACAGTTGAGAACACAATGGAAGACCTCTAGAGCCCCTCAGGGCACTGAGGACACTGGTATGTTTCCCAGCTTTAAGAATGACCAGGAGCAGCTGGAAAAGTGGTTCCATTAAATAGCAATCAGTTTGTAAAATGAACCTACGCTCTATCTAATCAAAGCCACCAAAAGGGGCTCTTTGGAGCTTTTGGTTCCCTTAAGAACCTCTTAGATGATCTATTTTGGAAAATCTGACATATAGGAGTGAATGTAAATACCTTTTATGAGGTTTAAAGGGCTTCAACACAATACCAATCCAAGATTTTTTATTTCCCACGAACCACATGGAACTATTTCACTTTATTTGTTTTTAAGAATGATCTTAATTGGTTTTCCTATCAAATGCACAATTAAAGTCAATACAGCCCCCTCCCCCTTTGCCCTCCTCCATTTGCTCCACGACAATAGATGTAATTAGAGGCTCTGCAAGCAGAACCCAGTGGAGGGCTCCAGGATTTCCCACTTGCAGGGATTCCTGAGCTCTTCAGCTGTGTTCCCAGAATCCCCTGCAAATGCGCTCCACTCATCTACCTGGCCACCTGCAGTGTGTTGTAAGTAAACATCGACACCACATTAAACCCACTGAGCGTGGAGTAGAAGACTGAAGATCCTCCTCAGGACACAAACGACATGCACGGCAGGACTGAAACCACACAACAGAATCACACATTTACATAGAACTCTCATTTGTTTTAACCCTTTACTATTCAAGGACCTGCGGGTTCTATGCCTCTTCTGTGCTCGCCCCAACTACAGGAATGCAAAGGAAAACTCCATTGTTTTGCAGCCAATCTCTTTGCTACTGGAACAAAACCTTGTACCTCCAAAACAGTAACACTTGTCAGCAGAGGGAAATAAAGAACTGTATACTTAATGTAAATGTTTCCCCCCTTAAATAAACTATGTTAATTGCCCTACTCATCATGAAATATTCCTTGTTGCAAACATATCGATATAGTCATGTTTCGTACAAAAACCGAAGACTGGAAACACATTTCGTGGCCAGTGGGCAGTCTGTGAATGTTGGAAAATGATTTCCTCGTGCAATAAATATTTTACATTGTTGTGCATTTAGTTACTGAGTAATGAGTGTTAGAAAGTGGGCACATTAAGAAGCTAAAGGGGTAATCAGAGTGAGGTTCTCATCACTCTGATAAGGTTGCTGCGCAGGCTCCTTTGTGATGCCTGCCTGTAAAATGCTGCAGTCGTCATGGAAGACACTTCCTGTGAGAATTTGAAGGGTTCACTGCCATTTTACGAGTTTCAATTTTATGAGCTGGCGGTCCCCTGTGAAATGGGGCAAAAGGTGAACTGTTGTTGGTACTGGTGCTCCTTAGCATGACTGCAATGACCCTGTTGGGGCCCCAGAGGTTTTCACAACCGCCTGTGCATGAGACGTCAGTTGAGGTTAAACATCCATCGTTGTTCACAAGTCAAAAGCTGCCGAACTGGTGAGTTAAAACATCAAGAGCTGGTTTACTCAATGAACAGCCACTTCCCTTAGTTCTTGGGGCACTGAGTTCAGGCCAAAAGTCCAAAAGAAAGATGCAGGTTTATAGTGCTTGAATGATCAGCAACTTTAACTGGGGAGTTCAGGATTTTTCCCATAAAATCATACTTAGAGGTTTGAGCAATTAGTAAAATGTATTGAAAACTGTTTTTTTATTTAAGCTTTCATTTTACCATGTAGGCCATTAAAACTTATTTACAAAGATGGACTGGAACCATGTAGCACAAATTCAATGCCACAAAATCACCAAAATATTAAGTAAAAGTTTCGTTTTTTCCATTTTTTATGTAAAATGGTTCAATTGTCTTAAAATGTTCACTCGATGTAAATGGCTGCTATGGTGTTTAACTAATGCTGATTTTTGGGAGAGTAATGATGTGTAGCGCAATGACCAGATAATAGATATTTGACTCAAAAAAGTCTTAATAAAGGAGAGGTTTACTGCCATTCAACATCTTTTTTTCAAAGAGCCACAAAGTGTAATGTCTGAAGGACAGGGTGAGGAATCTTTTACTGGTTCTAAACCCTCACTTAATTGGTTCTCCATCAGTTCATAGGGTTCTTCCTAGAAACTAATGTTGATCATATGATATTTTGGTTCTGAGCTGTGTTCATTTTCAAGTCACCTTTTCAAAATATGCTTCTCTAAAGCACCACCCGTTTAACCTTTACAATACATGATGAACCCTTTTAAATTGAATTCTATTTATACGTACACATTCATGTTTCCAAACAACTTATTGTAGAGTAAGTTATATCATTAGTAACTGAATGAGGAGCCGGTAGTAAGAGTCTGGATGTGGATCCACACTTCAATTCCTCACTACCAAATCAACACAAGTAGATATTCATTTCACAGCAGCTACTGCATGATTCATTGCGGCCTTTGGGTTAATTAGTGAATAATAAGCAGGCAGTTTAAGGAGTTAAAGCCATTATTGAAAGTGGATGTTTTACACAAGGTGTTATGTCTACATCTTAGCGAGCGTATTGCAGACGTATGTTTGAGAGGGGACGGAATCGGATGTTGCGGAGGTTTGGGTCGGAGTCAGGGAAGCCTGTCTGGTGTCAGGGGGTTCAGTTGGTGTGTGGGAATGAATGAAAGCGAGTATCAGGTGTGCTGCAATCCGCAGAACACGCCAGGCCTTTATCTCAGTAAGATGGGAGGGTAAAGGCACTATCAGGCCATCTCTACCACCGAGGCACACAGGGTTATCAGCCCCACAGATAAATACAGATACGCACACCGCCTTCTGTTTGACAGCCTGCGGTTACGCTACAT
The DNA here is from genome assembly GCA_037832545.1 of Rhabdalestes septentrionalis. Classification (NCBI taxonomy): domain Eukaryota; kingdom Metazoa; phylum Chordata; class Actinopteri; order Characiformes; family Alestidae; genus Rhabdalestes; species Rhabdalestes septentrionalis. The sequence goes on along the minus strand of JBBMFX010000001.1, from coordinate 16,975,634 downwards.
GACTATCTCTCTTTTCCAAAACTGCGCACATGTTGCAAGTAACGGCAAGGCCCTTTGAATGTTATCAGTCTTTGGTGTAATGAGTACCAACGAGTAAATAAAGCAGGTTTACAAGCACTGAAATAAGTAACAAAAGTATACATTATTAACCGGTTTACAACAATTTACCAATAGAAATTAGAAAACATTAACAAGAATTGTACAATTGTACAATTACGCGCAGATCCGTTAGAATTACATGGAGATCTTTGTTATTCATTTTTAATGATTTGTTAAGTGAAACTATAATTATGATTTAAATATCACTGATTTATTTATTCATTTGTTTATTTATTATCTGAGCTGCAACTCCAGCCCAGGTCACGGGGTGTGCTGGAGCCTATCCCGTGCGAAAGCTGCCAGATGATCAAACCGTCAAAGAAATGATGCTAGTGTGCCATTCTAAGCTGGAGATTTAAAGGGCTCATGCTATCTAAAAACGAACATTTCTCACTAAAATGAAAGATTTTTATGTCTATAAAGATGTTTATGCAAAGTGAACAGCGTCTGAAGATGCGCAACTCACTCTGCCTCTGAAACAATCCATATACAGACACAAAGCTCAATAAACAGTATGTTTTGAATTTCAAAGCAATAAGGAGGGGGTAGACAATTATGAATTGAATAATGAATTCTGTATAATTTCTAAGCAATAAAGAGGGGGTAGGCAATTATGAATGAAATAATTAATTCTGTGTAATAAAATACAACACAAATGGTAAATACATGACAGAGGCTCTTATCCAAAGTGATTCATAATTATAGTCATGTTACAGATGTAGTCAACTGACCAGGTAAAGCGTGGGCTGCTTGCCTGGATAGGGAATCGAGCCCCAGTCTGCTATGTGGAGAACATCAGTATTTCTGTATATTATAATTACACTACAACAACCTCAGGGAAAAAAATTCTTAACATTAAAACAGCTAAAATAAACAGTCAGACAAATATAAATTATATAAAGCATACAGCAGCCCCATCCACCACACCTTCACAAGCCACAATTTTTGAAACTGACAGTTTTACTGAGACAATATGCTCTGAGGAAAAAAACGCTACATGACACATGACCATGCAGGTGTTTGACTGTCAGGCATTTCTTTTAGCGAGGGGACAGAGAGTGATCCCTCCATTTTTCCATCTCGATGAGAATGTGCCGGTGCCACAGACGGCACATAACAGCAGCCAGACTGTGCTGAAAGCACGGTTCTATTAGATGAGCCAGCCAGGAGCTGTCAAGTCTATTTTTCACACATCATAACTCACATTCAAAGCAGCATCAATTGTGAGATTAAACCTAAATATATAGGGTGGAATCAATCCAGAATGCAACATGCTCTTGTGAATGGCAAGTGGAAATTGCCTTGGTGATGTCTACAGTAGACATCAGAAGGAACCCAGCAATAGGTTTCGGGAGAAGTCAATGTCATTCAAAAGGCTGTGTTAACACGAGGAAAATGGGTTGCTCTAATGCATTCGGCAGAGCCTGGTTCTGTGTGATGGATCACCGACTGACAGAATTTGGCTACCAACTCTCAGAGGGACCGAGTGGAGGTCAGGGTCAGTTGCACTAAACAGCCTCTGTTTCCTGCCCAGGAAGGTTTACCTCGACTCAGTATGGTAATAAGGGCTTCCTGGTGCCTCACACTGGTCATTACTTTTTCTTAATGCAGGGCAGGGGTTAGGCCCTTAAACGAATAATTAGGAAAATTTGCACAATTCTCCCTGAAATTAAATACAGTCCGTCAACCGACATGTGTGGAATCCAAATTAGCTTAATTAGTTCAGTACTTGAGCTGTTCTGTTTATATTGCTGTCAAACACTGGATGTCGTATTGCGTCTTAAGCCAGATCAACAACTCTGTGCTGCCTCATATAAGACCTGGATGTTGTTTGAGCTGCTTGAGAGATGTGTTGGGGATGTATTTACAGAAAAGATGGAGGAGACACTGTTTATGGCAGCGATAGCGCCCTATTCCAGATCTAAAGTAATGAAGCAAAATTTGGGCACCGAACATGTCTCAGCTAATCAATTTCATCTGGAGTGAGTGGAAAATTGGATTTAAGGCCAAACTATTTCTTTATAGAGCCATGAACACTGGCTTCAGTTAGCCCAACTCGAGTCGATTTTGGAACGATTGAACCGGTCCAATCTGCAGAGCATATGTCTGGCTGAACCAGTGGATGAATTGGTTGCTCTACCTTTGCAATTACTGAATAAAGTAAGTACAGATTAGCCCACCTGTGTTGCTCAGCAGTCTCGCTGTCTGGCAGCTCTACGTCGCACACACCACACCGCTCCTTGGGGCTTTGGGCCTCATGTTTTGCCGCAGCTGCGAAATCGCCCAGCTTACTGAAGAACTCCCTCTGAATGAAGCTCTGGTGGAAGAGCCCCCCGTAGGCACTGAAGTCCACAGACATGGCGAGGGCGGGCGGCATGTGTAGCGACGAAGCCATGGACACGGGCATAGGCAGCAGGCCCTCACCCTTGTGGTTACCCGGCCCGGAATACAACGAGGCAAGATGCGTTTCAGCCAGGGCGGCCACACTGGCCTGTCCCACCTGGCTGGCATCTCTGTATGACTCAGGAACACCATCGGCCGAGTGGAGTTCCCGAGCACTGGTGATGACACTGCCTCTGGTAGGGGTTCCTGGGGTGCCCCTGTTCTGCTTCGAGTCATTGATCCCTTCTGCATTTCTGGAGGAGTTGACGTCATGGCTATATTCGTCATCCACTTGCATCATCTCAGTCTTGATCTTATCCAGCAAAAGAGAAGACCCTTGAGGCGGGGTTGGATCATGCTGCATGGTGCCGTCCAGAAGAGACTGTCCGATGCTCATCAGACTCTCCACAGCAGCCTTAGTGTGGCTCATGGCAGGAAGTCCTAGAGGTGTTGACACTGAGGGCTTCTTGTCCACCATGTTGACCAGCGCCAGCCTATGGCGGGCAGCAGAGCTGTAGCCACCCTCTTGTATGGAATGCTTCTTGGAGATGAAGGCGCTCTTCATGTATTTCATCCGGCGCTCATCGTCGTCTTCGGCGCCATTCTCGTTCATGTTTATGTCGGCGTCGTTCTCCTCGGAGGACTGAATGGTCTCCAGGATCTTCAGACACTGCTCCTCCAGGTACTCGATCTCCAGGATCTCTGCGGCATACAACAGGTCATCTAGGTCTTCCAGCTTGGCCTGGAGAGTGGCTGTGTAGGCATACTCCAGGATCTGCTGGAAGGTCTTTGGCGAGAGGAAGTCCAGAGTGTAGTGCTGGCTGTTGCGATGGAAGAGGATCTCGAACATCTTGCTAACACAGGCCAGCACGGTTCTGTGCGCATGGAACTCCTGGCTGTCCACCATGATGACCACATCACACAGCGTCCCCGACAGACGCATCTGGTTGGCCTTCTGTAGGAGGCTGGTGGGGTGGCCGGGGTTCTGGAGATGGATCACACCCATTTTAGTCAAATCCATTAGGCTGACATTAACCAAACCATCTCACAGTGGTCGCCCCCTCACGTCTCGAGCTGCCTCCGTGAGCCCCTGTCGTCCAGTCTGAGGAGAAGCAGCAACACAGAGTTAAACCGTGCTCATACATCACGTTCAGTTAAGAAAATTTACAGCCAAATCACCTCATTAATCTCAGTCACGGGTGGTGCTGGGGGTGTTATTTTTAAGCGTACCTGGAATGAATGACATTCTGAGTAGTGCTAAGGGGAGTTCTTGTTGTCTCTTACTGCGCTCATAAAGCCAGCAGTTCTGCGTTAACGTGCAATTATGCAACTGAAGTGTTTACAAGGGAAAGTTGCCAGACGAAGCCAAACTGAACTAACCGGATTCAGTTCGTGCTTGAGAGTAGGGAATGAAAGCGTCTGCTTTGAAAAAAATGGTTTCAAGCCAGAGGGTCATTTGAGGTAATAGAGAGGGACTGAAACGGACAGCTCCTGGCTGGATCGGGGATGTCGCTCATATGACTTATCATTTCAGGCATAGCTTCCAACACAATTTCCTCCTGATCTCATGTTAGCTTTCCACAGGAGAGGGCAAGTCCTAACTGACCAGCAGCCACTAGTTCACAGGTTAACTGTGCATGTAGAAGCACGTCAGCCCGAGAAGACCTCTAAAAAAAAGGCACATGTGATCAGAACTGTGAGAGAACACTCGGTTTGGGTTGCACATTTTCGGGAGACAGTTTTTTGGGGGGAAGGGACATTCCGCAAGTGGTGTCACAGATGAAATATTGTCATTCCCGATGCGTTGCGCAAGGCTTTCTCACAGGTCTGGCTGGACGCTTCACACGTGCAGAGAGGAGCGAAATACAACAAAAGAGAGGGAAGCCAAGTGAGGCAACGGTCGCTCGCTTCATGTATTCCTTCCGCACGCGAAAACGTCTCACCTGCACGAAGCGATCCTATCCGAACCGAACCGAGCCGACCTGAGCTGCACCTGCCTGTCCGTACGCCTCGTAAGTTCATCCGAGCTCTCACCTCTCCGATCTATACTGATCGGCTCTCAGCTCTCGGCTCTGCAACAGTTTGCTCCTCGAGCTGCTACCATCCAAGTCACTCACCTTGCACGTGGAAACGTGACTGGGAAAGCATCCGTGGAAAACAAAAGAGCCCCAGAACATCCCCAAGTGCCTCCTCAGTCATAAATACCGCTTTCACGACATCCTGTAACCGCTGCCCCCCGAAACAGAAGAAGACACAAAAACGCACAAACATGCTCACCTGAGG
>JBBMFX010000001.1:16949572-16966496 GCA_037832545.1 Rhabdalestes septentrionalis | reverse complement strand
CTTTCTTTCTTCTCCTGCCAATTTAAAAATATATTATTGACAAAGTTGTTTACTGACTTCCATACTCTCACTTTTTGGACCATCTCTACATATGTTTTGAGTTAAGAAATTATCTCTCTGGTGCGTCTTCCTAATGGAAGCAGTGTGTCCTCCTGATGGAAAAGGATCTGAGTAAATGAACTGGTGCTCTGTAGCTTTAGATCCATCTAATAGCAGGTGATGGGCATAAAAGGTGTCCTCCATAAAACGCAAGGCTACTCTGCACTGAAAATATTAAAGTTTGGGGGCATTCTGGGTGGAATGTGCCCAGACTGTAGTTTATCAACTCTCTCTATATTTAAGGACATAATATGAGAACAGTCTAAATCTGCCTATGAATCTGTAAAACTAGCTCTGAAGTTTAGATTAGCTTGTAGAGAAATGTGGACCAAAATCTCAACCCGGAGTAGCCCAGGCTTAAGCATTAACTATTCAGAACAACACGCAGTCTGTGAGGATTATGGATGGATGTGTGGGTTACTGGTTATTGACTGCACAATGGTGATAACAAATGAGTTAAAAGAGACTTAAATATCACTTGGACTAGTTTTACAACATCTCTGCATAATTGAGCGGCAAAGAAACAATGTAAATAATGTCTGTGTTTTGACATAAAATGGGTAATTGTAGAGAAACCCTGACCCATTTCCTGTGGTGGTGATTAGAACCGAGGTGTCACAGTGCCAATATAGCCACTTCTTTTACTTCCTGTCCAAGATCCTTGACATAAAACAGTGGTAAATTAGGGAGAAAATAGGTACAATTCTGTCCTACATCCAATGCATTCATAACCATTCTTTGTGAGTTGGCTTTTAGAGGTCTTAAATGTTTCAGACATCTGGTTCCAGTCACCACTGCTGTGAACAATTCCCACTGGGCAAGTTCCTCTAGAACGGAGCATTTCACATTCAACCACTCTGGATGACTTTGATTACGACTTAAAGACAGAATCATATAAAACTTGTGAAAGATCGATGGAAAGCCCCTTGAACGACGCAGCATTTTCCTTATTTACCAGATCTACCGACAGGGCGGCGGAAAAACAACAGCACTTTCTGGCAAGTCTGTCGGTAATAAAGCCAAACAGTCTGTAAAAACACGGAAAATTCAACAATAATGTCAGGGGAATGAAAAAACAAAACGAAAACAAGGTTGCTGACACCGAGGGTTGGTGAATGACCGGCATTAATTTTGGATCAATATTAATTTCTGAGGTCTGTGTATCTGTGTTTTGTGACATTTCGAGATCATTGTGTTTTCAAACTCTGGAGGTACACTGCCTTGCCCTTTTAATTCATGTAAAGTATCTGTGTGAAGCCGGGCTGCTTTTAAGAGCCAGTGGATGTGGTCTCTGATGCATGAAGGAGCTCCAAGGCCAAAAGATTTTCTACCCAGGGCCGCAGCGCAGCATAGGCGATGAGGCTGAGATAGAGCGTCTTGCAACTTTCACAGCTTTCAAAAATATCCTGCATGCTTTAGTGGCCTGGCCATTTTGTAACAGTGGAGAAGCACGAAGGCGCGGGTTCAGTGGTCAGAGTGGAGCCTTTCTAGCGTTTGTGTGTCCAAACCAGTGGTCAGTAGTAGCCGCGGTAACCCACTCAGATCGAGCCTTCTGATGCAGAAGAAATGCACACAGCTGTCCTATTCTGTGTCTATTGTTCTTCTTGGAAAAGGCAATCCCACGCCTCAGAGATGACTGATTTCAGGCGGCAGTTGTACTACTCAGCTCCTGAGAAATAGACTAGCTTCCTCTGAGGAATCTCTGATATCTAGAGAGTCACGTTATGTTCTCAAGCTGCAGGTTTTTCTTCTTTTTCTTCAGGTGATGCACTGAAACGTGCTCATCGTTTCCGCACGAGCAAAAGGTTTTGCATCCATAAAATGAATGCCAAATGTTAGTCAACTGAGAGACAGAACTGAGTCAGTGTAATATCTTTTCTATTTCAGGTGCACATTTCAATTAAGCCAGTTCAATGCATCACTTCATCAAATGTATTTCTTTTTTCCCAAGAGAAACAAAGAAAACTATAACTGGTTCAATCAGGGCAAACACATTTACCTTCAATAATGTGATATGTTTGAGTGAAACACAGTATCAGGGAAGGTCTCGGATTAAGCTGAGCATTTTTGCTTCGTAATAGTTGGAGAAGGGGAAACGTGACATTATTGGTTGACCTTTTTTCCAAAGATGGGTGCACAGTGACATCATTAAAAAATTAGAAGATATTTAACAGGTGGACATTATGATGTAAAATTGTGGATTTTAGATTTTGTGTTTTACATAATATGAGCAATGAACCAAGAAAGAAAAATACATGATTTCAGGTGGCTTGTGTTGACTTGTCAGGTTACATTATGTCAGTAAAATGTTCTTAATTCAATACTCAATAGAACATTCAGGGCCTGTTGCCTGGCCATGGATTAAACCTAGTGTTCAGCTGCAGTGCCATTGGAGGATCTCCTATGGAAATTCTTCTTTGCAAGGCTTACGCTAAATCTAGTTCTGGGAAATGGGGCCTTAGTGAATACAAAGGATTTCAGATCACTATGTCTCTAAAATACTGTGGAACATTCGGGGTGTCTCTAAATATAGAGCTTGAAAAATAATGTTGGTCAATGACACCATAACAACTGAATGAGGTTTGTTTTACAGTGAAAAATGGTGCCATCTGCTGGCCAACAGTTGAAGTACTGGCTTGTGGTACATGTTTAGTCTGGGTTTCTGTCCTCATATCAGTTCATATCAACTAAACATGAGATCTGCAGCTAGAAACGAAAAAGGATAAACTACATTTACACACAGTGGACGAACTTACATGCACTGTTTGGACAAAAATATTGGGACACACCTGTTTTTCAGAGTTTGAGCTAGGCCCCTTATTTCAGGTGTAGCGCAAAAGTTATGCTTCTGCATTAATACCAAGCTATATTGGAGAACACCATGATTGCAACTTTGTAGCCACAGTTTGGAGAATAACCTTTTCTATTCCAGAATGCATGTGTCCCAGTTCACAAAGTAGCTCCATAAAGACATGGCTGGAGGAGTTCAGTGTGGAAGAACATGCCTGGACCGGACAGAGCCCTGACCTCAACCCCATCCAGCACCTTTGGGATGAACTGGAATGGAGACAGGTCTTACTCTCTAACATCCTGTAGAAAGTCTTCCATTCTACAAAAGGGGGTGCTCAAATCCACATTAAAGTCTTTGTATTTGATTGCAATGACATTAAAGTCCCTCTTGGTGTAATGGTCAGATATCCCAATACTTTTGTCCATATTGTGAATCTGCCCCCTCTTCATTTGCAGCCTATTTGGAAGAAAGTTCAGTGGAAAATTGCTGCCAGCAGTGGTGTGCAATCCAAGACTAGGCTTTTATGTGCATCCAGCGCTAGAAGTTTGAGCTGTCAAGGCTAACTGTATGTGTGCCGTACATCACAAACCACACAAACCTGAACAAAAGGACATGGATAAGCCAAAGGCCTTTAGGTTTGAATTAGTTTAATCAAAATGTGTTAGAACAACACAACTTGACATGTTCTTTTTTTTGACGCTTAACAAGTTAAAGCACAGCTGTCCTTCCTCTACATTGTTCACCAGAAAATTCCATCCCAGAGATACAGGGTACAACTGCCAGACCTCAGTTGAAATTGAATGTGGCTGTACAATAATTTTTTGGGTACGTTCATCTAATTTGTGACCCAGAGTCTGAATATCTTGCTGGACAAAAAAAAAAAATGTACCACTCCGAACACCAAAGAACAACCGAATCAATAGTCTGATCACAAGCCTACATACAAGGCCTACACAGAGCTCTGGGCATGCATGTATAATTCAGACCGGCCAGCTGTCACCTACACTCTTCCTCGGACATCAGCGGCGGGCAAGCAGACAGTCATGCAATGAGAGGTGGAGTAAGAACACTTTTAATAATAATAGAAGTGTCTCGTTGATCCTGTCCTAGACAGGCCAATGTTAGCTATCAATTTACATCATGTAATGTGAAAGAAAAAAAAATCAGCTACCCATCACCATTGAGCTATGCAGATATTTTCGAAAACTTTAACTACACAATCACAGTGCACAAGCTTGCGTTCAACAGTGTAATACAAACTTTTGTATCGTTGCCCCACGCCAAGGCCCCCCCGCCCCTCCCCAGAGGTACACAGTATAAAAATGGTCCGATTCTGCGCTTTACAAGCAGGTTTAGAAGAAAAATAACAAGCCGGCAGTTGTTAAAATCCCAGCTCCCGGAAATGCAAATGACAACAATAATATAAAAAAAAAAAAAAAAACTTCAACATGAAAAATCGTCAACAGTTTAAATATATGTTGAAGAATAATCTGGCCCTCTCTGCGAGAAAGGAGTTTGTTCCTTTCGACTTTTGACAGCTTAAATAGAATGAAGGTACAACATGAGAGCGCGTCGGTTAACATCCGAATGTGTACGAAAGAAAGAAAACAGAACGTAAATAAAATATACAATCAAACTATTTAACAGGACTAGCCCTCCAAAGACTCGAGATAAAAAAATAGGAGCAATCATTTACATTTCAACAATGTAATACGTAAATAAAATAATGTCTCGGCTATCACTGAACGCGCTGTAAATTCTCCTGAATGCCCCGTAAAAAAAAACAAAAAATACAATTAAAAAAAAAAAAGCCCTCTTGAGAGAGTTTGGGGAGAAACAGTCGCAATGGACTCATAGAAACGCAACAGGAATTTCTTGAGGTTACTTCATTTAACGGAAATGAACGAGAAATGGACAAAAAAAAGAGGCGCACATAGATTATGTACACTTGACTCCAGTCTCGAGAATGTACAAGCCTCTGACATGCTTTGTTCAAAAAAAAAAAAAAAAAAAGAAACTTCATTAAGAGCACTGTAGAATGAACATTTTTTCATGTTCATCGCGCCGCTGCCACTCCTTCTTCCTGGCCCGGATGATCATGCCTTGCTCTCCACATCGTTTGTTTGTGAGATGGCTTTCAGGGCCATTGCTTCACTCTGGAGCTTCTTTAGCTCTTCTTCTTCGGGCCTGCCCTTCTCCTCCTCAGAGAGTTTCCTGTTATGGAGAAATTCGTTAGGAATAAGCCCGCGGTAATGGTTTAGGAACGGTACGGGCATGCAGAGATGCACATGGCAAGAGTGGACGAGTCTAGAAAACGATGTATGGGTGTAACACACGCACATGCACATGCAAACACACTAAGAGGACATCTACTGAACATCTAGAGCGGTCCATACTCGTTCTGTGGAGCAGATGGGCCTCTGGAGCCAGCTGTGCCCAGAGCGTGAGAGCCATCCTGGAGGAGATGTGTTTCTGAAGCATCTAGCTGGAGCTCATGGTTCACTGAGGGGACATTTTGGGGGGGATCGAGGAGCGGGACAGGTTCTGAATTCTGTAACAAGCTGTTCAGCACTGGCTCGGGTTCTTTCGGAGGGTTCTCTGTGTTAAGAGCTGGGGAAGGAGATTCCTGGCCAGTGAATGCTGGAGATGTAATCTGAGCTTCTGATTGGACAGGAGGGGCTTTGGTTTGTACGGTTTTCGGGTCGGCCAGGTCCACCAATGGAGAATCAGAGGACAGAATGGAGTTGGCTAGAGGCTGGGAGAAGGTTTTCGGGGTGCTGGTCTCGGGGCCTGTGGTGTTGGCAGGTTTGGGCTCGGGAGGAGGGGCCGTAAGGCTGGAGGTTAGAGTGGTACTTTCGCTAACGGGGCTACTCTGGCTAAGGTCAAACGTGTCCGTGACCGTGTCTGAGTTAGTGGCCACGGACAGAGGCAAATCCACCACATTGGCCGCGGCTTCGGCCAGTCGCCTGTGAGAAGCAGGGAGAGAGAAAGAGAGCAGAGACACACGAGGGTGATCGAGACAGAGAAGGGGAGAATGAGGGAGAGACACACAATCACTGCAGGCGTATGCAATACTGATGTTCTAGTTAATGCAGTATTGATAAACGTGCCAGTTTGATGTGCCAACTACGAACACAAGGGGGAGCTATTGCCCTAACAACACTAGAACAGAATGAAATGAAATAACACAACATAAAATAAACGAGCAAATGAAAGAAAGAAAAATAGTTATCGTTTTTTTTTTTTTTTTTTTGCTTCAATATTGCTACCTCGTCTCTAGTGACGGTATTTTTTTTCCCATTTCAGAATTTCTGTCATTGGAAAGACTTACAAGTTAGTATCCCTGTGTGCAATGCTGCAATTTAGCTAACAGTTTTGTGATCCACTATGTATTCAAGTGAAAAAGTTCCTTACTTGGCAAATAAAACCTGGTTCTGATTCAGTACTACTATGCAGTTACTGCAGTTACAAAGTTGAATGAGGAAAAAGAAAGTAGATAACATGTTTCTTGTCCCCTGCTACATAACACTGACATAATCATGATATAACCACAATAGCTTATGTCCATTTATACCACAGGGTTACCATTCCTGGCAATTGCCATGGAAGATGTTGGCTAATAAGACTTTAAATTAGCACTCTAGTTAACTGAACCCTAATAATAATATGGAGTTTCTACAGGTGATTTCGGTTAAAGCCATCCAGAGATTTGGCAACCCAATAACTTTCTCACAGGAAGAGAAATCTTGGCTGGTGTGTGCAAGTTTATTTTGTCTCAAGGGCAGTGCTGTTGTATATGAGCCTCTTTCTGCTCTGATCAGCATTTTAATCACAAACACTCAGGACACTGTGCTATTTTAAGATGCGTACACATAAAATTAATAATGCACAGGTTTTACTTTCCAAAGCACTGGAATGCATTTGGGAAGATTTTATGTGTGGTATGAGGAGCATATAGGTTCCATTTTATTCTGCTTAGCATCCATTTTGGCACCCTGTTAAAGTGTCAGTTTACATGAACACACTATGCTAATTACAGATGACTGTATTGGACATAGAACGAGAGGGTGCGATCTAAATACACAGCAGGCCTCAGTACTGGCTGTTACTGTGACAACGCCATTCTTTTTTTTTTTTTCTTTGAGAGCGTGATAAACAACACGATTCACGCTCACAGCTATGAGCCCCAAGCGAAGGCAAAAAACGTGAGTCTTACACCTAAAGATGTGATATATGTGATATAAACAGTCAGGACAGGAATCGTGGCTGCATCTGTCATCATTCTGGTTAAGTAACGCGACACTGTAATTTTAATGAACGGAATCTGTCATGACATTCATGACATGTTTATGGCATGTTTATTATGGCAGTGTTATGTTGCAGGGTTCATTTAAAAAGTGTTTTAAAAGAAGAAACAGAAGCCCAGTCTCGTGTAGACTGAAAGAGAGAAAAGGGTAAAAGGAGAGGAAAAAGAAAAGTAAAGACGTAAAGAGAAACTGAATAGAAAGTGGAATTCTTTTGATCCGAAAACGCAGAGCACAGTATAGTTTACCATTAACACAGAGGATGTGCTGTTTGATGCAGTGTGTATGTGTGGTCAACAGTGACTCAGTGGCATGTTTATGATGACAGTTCAGGTTCTTGAATGTCACAAAGCACAGTACTAGTACTGTAGAGCCTGCATCACACCACACTTACTCTGGCTCTGTCAGGGGCGTGGTCTCGTTTGGTTCCGAGTGCCCTCCTGCGTCGTGATTGGGCGTCAGCCCGTCCTCAGTCCTCACTTCTACAATGGGCTCTTTGGACTCATCCTTACTGTGGAGAGAGAGAGAGAGAGCCATGAGGTCATTATGGAGCACTGAGGCGCTTTTTATGAGCTCATTACTGCTGTGGTGCGTGTAGGGTTCTAGTGTCCAGCCTTTCAGTGTAAATTAGTAATCTTAGATCTTCGGTTGAGGGTGAACTCAGGGCGAATTTGCTTCTACCATCTGTTCAGGCAGATGCATATTCCTTGACTGCGCTAGTAAGTGCAATTTGTGTTTACATGGTTTTCCCCTTACATAAAATGTACATAAGCCAAAACACACTTGATGTCCAGTGTTTGCTTCTTTAGTTCTGTTGCTAAAAATAGAAGCTACTGTTAGCTTCATGCAAACCGCAATTCCTAAATATTAATTCACTTGCTTCAAAATGCATCAAGATGTTAACAGGTTTTAAACTGTGACTGAAAATGCTTATTTGATGGTGAACACAAGCATTGAATGAACACACTTATCTGATGCACTGATCTCGTTCGTTGTTTTGGTCGATGATTTATGGCTGCACTTATCTATCACTGGTACTTTGCCTGAATCAGTGTCTACTAAATACCAAGAAACATAACGTTTCATATATTTAGCTAAAATTGGACGTTCAGTATTGGGCAGCTGGATGGCTTAGTGGTTAGAAGGTCGGGGTTCGAATCCCAACTGCTAGTGGCACCCTTGAGCAAGATACCATCCCCACACACTGCTTTACTTGAATGGGTTAAACACAGAGAAAGAATTTGCATGTGACAAATAAAGAATATTATATGTTGAATCAACCCTCATATATAGGAAAATGAAAGAAACGTTTTAGGAAAACAGTAGTCAACAATCAGTTCTACTGAATAATAATAACTGGATCAGTTTCCAACATAGTTGTAATGAATTGAATGAATGGCCACAACAATGATCAGGTTCAGTACAAACTCAACATCCAAGATCCACATTGATTCCATCATTAAAATCAATCTGGGAAATAATCTCAGAAGGCTTGCTGATGTGGTCTCTTGATGCTGTATGGCAAGCAGTTGCAACAGCGAGCTCCATTTGCATTTGTTCGTAGTCAGCAATGTCAAAGGTCTGGTAAAAAACTAAAGAGGGAAACTTTGGATCCCAAACAATCTTTTGACATTCAGAAATGCCTTCATTTGTAGTCATGGGGAAATTGCGCACATTTGGACAATTCCTTACACAAATGCCGCCTTGCCAGCCTCTATGTCCTTGCCCTTTGACCCGGTCCCTGGTTTGCCGCAAAGACACATGAGCAGGCCGCACTTGTTGAGGAAGCAGCAGGTGGCGTCCACAGCCAGGAGCAGCACTACACACACCAGGATGAGGATCCCAACAATCAGCCCTGTGCTCAGTCCTGTTCCGTCCTCCATGGAATCTTGAGAAAAGAGAGAGGGAGCGAGAGAATCACTCATCCAGCAGATGCGTGCTTAAAGCAAATTCTACAGTCAGGTAAGCATGAGTTATTTCTACTCTCGTGACTACCAGGATTAGACAAACCACAGATGAAGACTCGTTGATTTGAGCAAACACTGGTGTGAGTTGGGCAAAACTATACTGTGATGCTGCTTTTTCAGAACCATATGGAACCAGAAATAGGTTCAAGACACAGAGGCCAGTGTTTTATTTTCATTACAAGCACTCGCTTGGAAGGAGGCATTAGAAGCGGAGGATGTAATCAGTCATTCAAACAATAAATACCTTTTTATGTCCATTAAATTCAAAATTAGCCAATTATCAACTAACTTTGTTAAGCAACAGTGCAACAAGGAAAATATTGCTAATAAACACCGGATTCTTTCCAGAAAAAATACATTCCCAGAATGTCTCTCGTTGTCTCATTTTCATCGTTGTGCATTATGGGACAGTGTGACTCTTTCGTAAAGAGGACTGATCTTGGACCAGATCATCACTTCTGCCCCTGAGGTGGTTTGTGAAAACAGACCCTGTGGTCTAAAACAGCTGTCTGCAGTTGTCCGTTATGTTGTAAAGTTTTGTTTGTTTATGTAGCTCACAATAAGTTAAACTGCCCTATACAACATTATTGTGTTTGTGGCACCTTGATGAAGAGCTGGATGCTGTTTTAAGGATTTTTTCACAGGATAGATTTGGGTGACAATTGATTAAGTTGGCATAGTGTTAGGTAGCGACATATTTATTTAAAAAAAAAGAAGCTACATTTGTCTCCATACATGTCTTTCTTGACTGACCAACTACAGCTGAGTTAAGTGGAAAATTGGATTTTTCATTTAACTAGTCTCAGCCCAATTAATAATTTAGCTTGTGTGGACATGACATCATAAAGGTACCATGGAATATTAATTCTGTTAATAGGGACCTATAACTCATAAGTCAAAAGTAGCCTAATATTGTAATGTCTCAGCCAGTGGCCGGAAGAGGTCACTGTTGTTTAGTTTTGTTAAAGGGATTTTTTGTGTGTGTCTTTAGTCATTCCCTTGTCAGCTGCTTTGTGTTTAGTTAAAGTGATTGTGTTTAATGATTGGTTTCTGTCTGAGTATTTTGTGTATTTAAGTTCTTTGAGTTCTTTTCTGAGTTGCTGGGCAACCCTAACTAAGACCGTCATGCTAACAGTTCCTTATGTTTCTTAGTTATTCTTTGTGTTTAAAGGCTCTTGTGTCTATTTATGTTCTTTTGTTTAGAGTCTAAAACCTCATATGTCCGAAACGGCTATTTTTCAGGAAACAAACAAAACTATGTATATTCGAAAGAAATTAATACTGTGTCATCAAAAAATGTATACTTTTTTAGAATATATTTATTATATATTTCATTGGTTGATAATCTCTACATTTTAAAGACCGCTTTGGATATATGAAAAAAACCGAAACATAGACCAAATGCACAGCGATGATATATTATAATATAGAAATCTAACAGATTACTACCTCAAATGACATTCTTCAACCATGAAGTCTGTTTAATATTCTAAAGAAAATGTCTGTTTACGCAGGTTGTGAAACCCTAATCAAGTTCAACAATGCTAAATAAAGACCAGTGTTGGTAAAATGTCTCAGTTTCTTCTTAAAACCTCTGGAAAAAGGCAACAGGTCTTGCCCAATAGCACAGAGTTCCACCTGCTTGTGAAAACGCAGCATTAGCAAACCAGCTATTACTGTTACAATAAAAAAAAAATCCTCATTAACTTCCATTTATACTTAGTTGTTATTATGCACACAATATTAACTTAAAATCTTTCTTTAGCTTTGTCAGTAGCACAAAATAGAGTACTCACCAGCAAACACCCGCAACAACTAATAAGATGATGACTTCAACTGCCATAACATAAATACATTTACAGATTGGAATAAAAATACACACACGCCCACCAAAGGTGTGTCGTGTCAAATTTAACATGCAATTTCGTCTGGAATATATTAAGGACACTATGAGAAAATGACAACAGACAACATTTATTAAAAAAAAGAATTTAATAAAATCTAAATAAACAACAATAGCTCTGGTTGGGGTCACAATACATGCCCAATTCTGCAGTAACTATCGCAACCCTCTCTGAGTTGCAGACATAATAAAATAATATTCCGATGACGTTAAAAAGTCCTTCCTTAATGTACAATTTTATACAGGTCTTCAGCGAGAGAATTAGACTGTTAAAAATATATACAGAAAAGCAGGATTACATGTGATATCCCGTGTAAACGTAGTTTAATGTCTGCCACTCTTTTCCCATTCATACATTACAGTATTTTTTTCACTAAGCTGAATACATCCATTGTAATGTTTAATAAACAGTACCAGCCAAAGCAATGAACACTCCCTCTTATAGTAGGGGGTCTTTAAAACTGTGAAATAACACATATATCATTTTGCAAAGACCAAAAAAACCTCCAACAAATCTAAATCATATTGGTTTAGGACATAGCTGCAACATTAAATCTATTTGTATATTATAAGGTGTCTGTCGACAATCGATATTTTTTCAGTGTCATACACCTGATTTAAAAAGACTCTCACACATAACTCAAACATATTAGCAGGTCTTTGTGTATGCATGAGCTGACCATGAGTCCGTTTCTTTAGTCTTAAATTGATGCATAACCCTGTGTTACATGAGTGAGAAAAATCCAATTACTACAACATTTTATGTAATTTAAAACAGAATAATACTTTTTAAGGCCTTGAATTTGAAAAATATCATTTTAGTCAAATTAAAACATGAAAGTACATGCAGACATCCTAATATGTGGGTCTTCAGGTGCAAATGTTTTTAAGATGATCAAAAACATGCATTCAAGCATTTGTGATGGCATTTGACTGGTAGGGTATATATGGTTTCATATATACATATGATATATTTATATATATATACACACAAACCTACTCGACCCCCGAAACTCACAAGCAACCACGAATTGTGAAAAACTGCCTATTTTTATAGTCTAAACCCTAAATATGCCCCAAAATATGCCACCAAAAGACTTTAATTTTGTTTTAAACTCAGCTTAATACATGACTCAAACTAAATGAAAAGATAAAGTCAAAACTGGGCAGCAGCCAATCAACAGCAAGGAAAAATGAATAACGCTTTCAGATTGGCTACTTTCAAACCTCCTGCCTCTGAGTATGGTGGTATTTCACCATCTTAAGATGCGCTTTATTTCTTCTCTTGGCAGTACTAAAAAAATTATAAAGTTATATTTTATAAGGAAATTTCGCTGAATTTCTGTTAATATTTCTTTTACAAAATTAGTAAATTATACTTTTCATAAGAGTTTAACAATAAAATGCATGAAAAATTATATATTGCCACAAAAAATGTAAAAAAAAAAATGCGGCAGATATTTGTGGTAGTTATCGCAAACGATAATTAGTTTGATTCCAAAAAAAAATCCACAAATTCTGAACCTCGACTTTGCGGGGGTCCACTGTATATACAGTACCGGTGAAAAGTCATAGAACACCCCAGTGTTTCAAGCAATTTTTTTTTTTATGGTAAGGTTACCCAGAAGTGGGAAATAATTCTGTAGCTCCATGTAGTACCACTGGTATGTACCTGGTTGTTTCTGTTCATCCTACAGCAAGATAATGACCCAGAACATAAGTCCAAGCTCTGCTAAAACTACTGTAGAAAAAAGAACAAGATGGTGAGCTGGAAAACATGGGGTTTAAGTCTGGCCAAAAGTGTCCAGACTTAAACCCCATCTAGCTGCTTTAGGATAAACTGGACAGAGGAGTGAAAGCAAAGCAGCCTATAAGTGCCGTACACTTATGGGAACTGCTTCAACATAGTTGGGAGGAACTTTCTGCAGAATGAACAATGAGACATTGAATAAAAAACAGAAAAACTGGGGTGTTTTAAAACATTTCAACAGTAGTGTATATATATGTATGTATATATATAAACATAGCTGTCCCTAAAGCAAATTTTGTTAATGCACGCCATCAGGCTCAGTTGTATCAGCAAATGAATGAGGAAGTGCCAGGATGCCCTCAACATGAGAGCTCCACACTATGCTATCAAAGCAGCAGCGCCAGGAACAGAGACAGTGCCATGGACATCAAGCTGCACGCCACTGAGGAGCTGCCCAGTGTGACTGGAGAACACACACACCAACACACCCACACCACATACACATACATCCGCACATAAACATAGTGTGTCAGAGATAACACACAAATATTAAGATCGTATGGGTGCAGGAAAGCAAAGTGAAAAATTGTAGAAAAATATATTGCACGTGTGGGAATGTGATGATCCATCCGCATCCAAGACCAGCCACAATGACAGGACAAACAGAGAGGGAGAAGAGAGGGAAAAGGGAAATGGGAAAGAGAGAGAGAGAAACAAGAGAGAAACATACGTCAAAACACAGAAACGAAGTTTGAAATTAAACCCCAAAAAAAAGTAGAAGGTAAAGTGAGGTTAAGGAGGAGTGCGGTATGAAAAAAGTGGCAGCAGCAATCAGAGTTAAAACGCAAAGCATGTAATGGTGGTTAATGAGTCAGGCCATGGATAGTGTGGCTTCAAAGTAATAATTAGAACCACCCATTCCTCAACTGCAGTGGTTAGTTTGAGGGACTGGAGGAATGATTAGCAAAGAAATGCTAAGCTAGTGGCTAAATTTATATTAGTTAATTGTTTCTGTGTTGTGGTTACAATGCATACAAAAACTAATTACCATAAATTAACAAATTATTAAGCGTTTATCAATTATTAGGTACTCTATATGGCCAAAAGTATTGGGACTGTTTTTCAGGGTTTGGGCCAGTGACCTTACTTCCTATGAAGGACAATCTTAATGCCTCAGAGTACCAAGACATTTTGGACAACGCAATGCTTCTGACTTTATGGACACAGTTTAGGGAGCCTTTACTATTCCAAAATGACTGTGCTCTAGTGCACAAAGTGAGGTCCATAAAGGCATGGCTGGATGAGTTTGGTGAGGAAGAACTTGGCTGGTCACACAGAGCCCTGATCTCAACCCCATCCAGCACCTTTGGGATGAACTGGAACAGAGATTGGGAGTCTGACCTTCTCATCCATCATCAGTGTCTGGCCTCGTAAATGCTCTACAATAGAAATGGACATAAACTCCCACAGAAGCCCTCCAAGAAGAGTGGTAGCTGTTATAGTTGCAAAGGGGGAACAACTCCTGTTGGTGTATTAGTCAGCCGTCTCAATACTTTTGTCCAGATAGTGTATCAAGTATTAGTTAGGCTTTAAAGAGCTGGACAGAAAACTAACCATCCAACATACTTTGAAAGTGACAGTGGAACTAACAACCCCCTAAAATTATACTTCCAACATACTTAGAAAGTGACAGTGGAACTAAATCACTTTTTCATTAACAATAGGCAGGAAAAAACACTGCTCTGCTCCCTCTCGTTTTCCCAGAGGCGTCACTGGCTGTAAATACAAGAGCTAGCCTAAGCAAGGGGTTTCGGTCAGATGTGAGAATTGGAGAACAGCAGCAGGAATCCTATTTGAAAAATATCCCCAATGAAAAATATATGCAAATATATGCAAGTTTCAGATATAACATACAGAATGCCTTAGAAGCTTAAATATCTGGTTTTGAGAGAGGACAGACAGTGCGGTGGCACTAAGGTAAGACTGTAAACATTAAACACCATTACAAATTCCACAGGGGTCCCAGCGTCACAATTTTTTCCCTTTGAAATCCTAGGTAACATTAAGAGTTCGCCTCTGCCTGGAACATATTAGAAAAAGGGGTTGCTTGACTGTTCATTTTCTTTAGCCAACTAGTCATTCCAAAAAAGGACTCAGGGTGAACGTCGTCATTCACCCTGGTTGAAGAGAAAACAATGAGAGTGTTTCTGACACAAATGAAAAGAGATTGTTTGTAGCTCGCTCCTAATGACTTGCCACTAAGCTGCCGTGGGATAGGCAGGATTTTAGACATGCATCGCAGAAGAGATGCTGTCGAATTTCAGTTAATCTCAGCCTCAAGCCTGGACAGTCCCTCTAATGTATAGATATATTGAAATCCTGCCTTGCATGTCTGGTCGCACCAGTGGCTTCGACAGTCCAAAGAGAAACAAATTTATCAACTTAAATACTAATGATACGCAGCTGTCATCTGTGCACACTATGACAACAATGAACCTTAAAAAAACTACAGCTTCATCTGGAAAACAGTGCATCACACTAAAAATATATATTTAAGAATTTCCTTGTAAAAAACAAGATAAGAATGTAAACAAGATTACCTTGCCTGTTTTTTCTAACCGTACCTATTGTTGTTGTAAAACTGTGTCACCTAAAGTCTTGTTATATTTGTGCAAAAACAATCATCTACGATTGATCATTTTGCAGTCTTCAAATTGTCTTTCCCTTTTAATGAAGTCCATTCCCTTTCCACAATAATGAAGTCATCCTGGCTCTGTGTATTAAAAATGGCTGACAGACTCTCCGCTTGCTTATTCACTCGATGTTTTGTGCTTCATTTCAAGTCACTGACTAGTTGAGAATTACTTGAGTATTATAAATATTATTTGACTATTATATATAAGCCATTATCAGAAGCATATTCCAGGCTAAAAGCTACAAAAAAGGTCCAGATGTGTAGCATGTGCTCTGTAAATGTGCTGTTTTATTTCAAAACGAGTTGAAAAGGAAAAGTTCGCAGCTCAAAACAGTTGAGAACCAGAGTGTTAGAGCAGTGTTCATCACTCCAAGTCCTGCGTTTCTCTTCTTCTAACATTCCTAACTAATCCTGTTTGCTTATTTGCAAGCCATTCACGAGATAAATCAGAAAAGAATCTGGACAGCAACATAAACACCACTCAGCAGTGCTGTCCTCCAGGACTTGGAGTGAGGATTAGTGCTCGAGAGAAGAAAACACAGTCCGATACAACTCCAGATGATAGATGACTGCGCTACCTGAGCCAAAGCAGAATGATTCCGAAATGAGCTTGTAAATGACTTAAGAGATTTTAAAAAAAAAGAAAGAATTGAAATGAAACAAATTTCAGATTAAGGATGCATAAACATTGTTGTGAGTTTTTAAACTGTGAGGCGGCAATGCATATGATTTATGTCGGTGAAAAAGCCTTAGCAGGAGTCAGTTGGCTTTAATGAATTCTTGCACCGTGCATTTCTAAGGCTACAGGCAGAAATTCAGAATGAACTATTTCTTTGTCCTTTTGTGGATTATCAAATTATCACAGCTAATTATAGCCTAAATCTTCTGTGCTCGTGTTTGTCTAATAAAAGAACCAAATTATACATTTATACAGGACCTCAGGCAAGGGAAATTTTATTTGTAGGTGGGACACTGTAATAAGTTAATTTATTTATTGCTAGTTAAAATAAGAACACTGACAGGTCAGAAAAAGCCATAGGGGTAAAATAAGTATAAGAGTTTATTACAGGTTGCCTCTAGGTCTGAACAACAGGCTTTGCCTATTTTGTATCAGTAAAGGGTAAAGGGGGCATTTGGCTGATGCTCTTATCCAGAGTGAGATTTCTGGTTTTCTCTCTGTTTACAATTTAAAAAAGGATTTTTTAACAATGTGAATTTGCAGGGGTTTTTTTTACAAATCTGACTTAACCACTTTACATGCAAGTTTATTTTTGTATTTGTCGTTAACACTGCTGCCAGAAAAAAAACAAACATGATTTTTACAAGAACTTCCAACCAACACATACACACACACACACACACACACACACACACATACACACACACACACACACACACACACACACACACACACA
>JBBMFX010000001.1:16935608-16947472 GCA_037832545.1 Rhabdalestes septentrionalis | reverse complement strand
ACACACACATACACACACACACACACACACACACACACACACACACACACACGCATGTAATTTATGTATAATCTTGTAATTCTTGTAGGGTTCATAATTCAAAAGATACAGGTCAAAATGAAAAATTTTAATTGCCCTTTAACATTTCTAGTCCTTTTGTTTCTACTCCCGTTTATCTCTGTAGTCCATTGTCCTTTAACTGAGAAATGAAGTTGTTGGCAGACAGATTAACAATATACTGTAATATCCTTTCTTGATGAACAATATAATATTCTTTTCTTCCTGGGATTATAATGTGCCACCTTGCTCCATAATGCTCTCCTATGGAGAGTTTGATAGAAATTTGTGAAATGGCCAAGAATATATTTGCCTGCTGATCACTCAGAAATATATACAACTGTGCACTGAAACTGTAGTGTTGGCATGAAATGACATTAAATGTGGGAAATATCTACATTATAAATGAGATAAACACCACAAGCTTTTAAAATTCTCTTAATAACATAAAGCTCTTGCCCATGTTCTACATGAACTGGCAGAGACATATAGCCAAGAAGAAAAAGACAACTGTTTCAGTTGAAAAAAAAAGAAGGATGCCCTGGTGTAGGCGCCTATAGCTGGCAGTGTGACACTCGTATTGGCATGCGGCTTGAGAAGCAGCAGGAGAGGAGTGCGAGGGGTGTAAAAGCGAAACAAACAAGCTTTGGACGCCATCCATTCCCAGCCTGCTGTGCCAGAGAGAGTGCAGATCCAAACCTCCTACATCTACGCTGCAGTCTTGAAGTGTTAATGAGAGACACTCTCCGGGATGTGCACCAGATGCCCGGTATGTTGAAGTTAAGCAGGAGAGTCCAGATGTGGCCTGACCAGATGATAATGCCTGGAAAGGCTAAAACTGTCTTCATTGGGCACTAACGGTGCTTAAGCTTGGCACGGGTGCACAGTAGCTTAGTGACTTACAGCTGAGATGACTGTGCAACTGCTCTAGTGCTGCTGCTCGAGGCGGCTGGCCAAAGAGTGAAGAACCAACCAGTGGTGAAACAGCACCCCAAAGAGAGCAACTCTGAGAGGTGTAGGACCACCAGACTTGTGTTGGGTGTGAATGACTATGGTTAATTGTGCAAAGACAGCATTGAGCGACTTCTACAACGAATCGGTGCTGCTTTTGTATTTGAAAAACTCTCCTGATGGCAGGAAAACATTGGGGATGTGCCTGTTCTACCTGAAGATCAGATTCAAAGACAATATAAGGTAAACTGTTAAAGATCAGTTATGATAAGCCTGATCCCATTTCTGATCTTTTTCTAAGGTTATTTTGGTTTATTGTGCTCCGTATTGATGGGAGGAGAAAATGTATTCACTGCAGTATCGCAATATTTAGAGTGCACAAATTAGTATTAAACTACGGAAGCCCAACTATTTATCTTTTGCTATGTAAAGTCTTATTTATTATGTATTAAGCAGATTGTTAAATTATTGGGGTTTGATTTTTTTCCTTAATTTGAGAACCGTGCCAGTGGCAGTAGACAATAATACTTAGATAGCATTGTGGATAACACAAATGTCCTCTATTTCAAAGAGCAAAGTTTCATTTTTTTATACAGAATTGCCATACCGATAACTGTCCTTCGGCAACACTGTTACTGCTATATCCATCTACTGCTGTAAATTGTTTAAGACAAAATTACCTGCTAATTATGTTGACATATTTCTTTTGTTGCCTTGTAATACCAAACAAAGTGAGTCAAACAAATAGTTTAATTCAATAAAATGTAGAAAGTGTTTTTCTGGAAGCAAGCATTACAATTAAATGTTCTCAAATGTTGATATATCATAAACCAGTACTAAAATATCACAAACCCTTGAAATAATGATAATAAATTGTTCAGCCTCGAGTGATTCCCATCCGCAGCTCTTTATTTACCCTACACAGCCATTGTCCACAACCTGCAGCCATTAGGTGTCAACAAGCTCACTAGCACTGAATGTCCACAGTATGGAAGTATGTATTATAAAGTGGAAAATGAAAACAGGTCAACAGGCACTTGTAATATCCAGACACTCAATTTTAAATGCGTTGGATGGGCAAAAAAATTAAAATGACGTTGATACGAACAAAATGACTCTCGTTTTGTTCCCTTGAGAACGTTCAAAAGTCAAAGATGAGTGTTTTTATTCAAATGTAAGTAATGATCCAGCACCAAACTCACACATGAACAGATGATAAGACACTTGCCATGACTCATCATGCATCATATTGTGTAAGTGGCCAAAGAGGTGGCAAAAAATAAATAAATAAATAAAAAGAGAAAGATTTCTCGCTGCATTCGGTTACTTGGTGCTATTACAGCTCTGAGTCAGCCCTTAATGTTTTGCGTCAGTATGTGAGAGAGGAGAGCAAGGGACAGAGGGAGGTGTAAAGAGGTGCTCACCTGGAGTGGCCTCAGGCTCTGAAGACGTGCGGAAGTTTAAGGTGCCAGGCTGCGACTTGCCCCGCTGGTTTTCTGCCACCACTAGCACGTCATACTCCGTGTCCCAATCCAGACCGCTCAGCAGCACGTACTCACTCACACTGGGAAGCTTTATCTCTGGCTTCCAGTCAGGATCATTTTTCTGTGGAACAGGGTCAATTAAGAAAGTTACAGGCCCAAAGGGCTTTCACATGCCGTCTAATCATTTGTTTCTCATTCATTATCTCAGTCACTTATCCTAACTAGGACTGCAGGAGGTGCTGGAGCCTATCCCAGTGCTCATAGGGAGAAAGAAACACCCACTGAAATCTGGGAAACCCACATGCACACAGAAAGGACCCTTATTGCTGGGAATCCAGAACTTTCTTGTTAAGAAGTGACTGGGAATCACTGAGCCACAGTGTCTTTGAAATGACCTAAATACATACGTTTAACATTTTTATAACATAAACAAATTATATATAAATTACATAAAATATTCAACATTCATAGTCAAAATCACCACAATATGCGACAGACAACCCACAGTCAATTCCTCAGGAAAACAATAACCTCAGAAAACACTTTGACACTTGGGATAACATGACCTATACAGTATAAACAATAGTATTGGGACATACCTCTTAATTGTTCCATTATTGAATGCCCATTGCCACATGTGTATAAAGTAAAGCACACATCCTTTTACAAATGGTTGTGAAACAAAATGTGTAGTTCTGGAGCACTCAATGGCTCTTTGATAGGATGCTACTTTTGCAAGACAGTTTGCAAGATTTTATCCCTACTGGATATTCCACAGTCGACTGTACATTGTTTTATCTGAAAGTGGAAGTGATTCGGAACAACAGCAACTCACAGAACCGGGCCAAAAAGGTGGTTACATATCTAAAGCCTTCCAAACTTCCAATAGCAAAACTGTGCTATGTATTTGAATACAATTTCCCTGTTGGTGTCAACCTTTTGTCCAGAGATTGTGTGATACACTAAGAAGATGCAACTGACAGAAACTGCACCAACAGACCCAGTCGCCATCAAGTTGTGACAATCTTGGAATGTGTCTGCTTGCATGAAAGCTTAGTTTGTGACCTGTGTGTCTACTCACAGCTTTGTATCGCACTAGGTAGTGAGTGATGGGTGAACCTCCGTCATCCTGCTTGATCCAGTTGACTTTGAGGGCATTGCCCTTAGGCTGTAGGGTGCCTTCCAGTTTCGGGGGGTTGGGTTCCCCTGAAAACACACAACAGTGTATAGACTGAGCTGTCCTGCTGACTATTCATGATGCTGTTCGATCCGACAGAATATTTTTCAACCTCATATCTAAACTAAATGACACTTGAGAAGTGTCACCGCTGTTCCACATAACTGCTAGGTTTCCTTTTCCAAATTTAAGGTTTGTACTTCAAACATATTATGATTTCTTCTTAAAGATTGAACATCACTGTTTTAAACACAATTGTATTATGCTCAGTACAAGCTCTGTGTTTCTGTAAACTGTACTTGTCCTAAATAACCTCTGTAATTTTAAAGAATGAATAAAACATATTGAAAGAATAAAACTATGTTTCCTATTGTTTCATGCCTGCAAAGTAAAACTGTACCCACACAAAACATGTTAGGGATGTCCATCTGAATGATTCATTTGATTATGTCGATATTTGTTCTGACCACAAAATCAACCTTTTTTTTTTGCAGTTTAACAGAAAAAGTGAGTCGTACTTCTTATAACTTGCCAACTTTGATGTTTTAGGCCTCTCCAACAGTCTATATGTTTTATTTAAGTTCATAACATATAGGGTTTTAATTTGGCTCAAAATCTATAGGGTCATTCAATACAATGGCTAACACTTCGAAGTAATTTAACTTTAAACTTTAATTAAATCCAAATTGCACTACACTCTAAACTACAGCCTACTGTGGGTGTCTAAGAGATTTGTTAACTAAAGCCTGAAACGTCTGACCGAACTCGACAGGACTCCAATATATGCTGGGCTTGCTTCAGGTTCCGAATGCAAATTCTGGTCACAGCTCGTCTCACACTTCGACTCTGCATTTCCTCCGCTTTCACTTTTCTCCTTTCTTTGTTCTCCCCCCTGCTTTCATTACCTTAAACAGATTTTAAACTGCATGCCAGAGACACACACACTTGCACCAAGCTCTACTAGCCCCGACTCTCATGAGAGAAATAAACAGTAACTAGATCTGGGAAAGATTAGTGCAGTCAAATGAATGTTTATATTCCACTTTTTAGGCCATAAATATTTTCAGCGTCTTAACAATAACAAACATGTTCCGGTTAAAGAAATAGAATTTTAGGGAAAAACCTCTGAAAGCTAATATCTTGCTATAGACTCTTAGCATTATAAAGTGCTTATTCACAGTAAAAGCATTTTAAAAGCACATTAATTCCTCAGTAAAGGAGTGTTATACTCCAGTAGAACATTATTTATATTATTTTGTATGTTATTTACGACAATGATGGTCCTTTTTTGATAATGTTGTACCTGGAACTATCCTCTCAGGTTTTAGGATGAATCTGGTCAGTTTTAGACACGATTTTGTTGACCTCAAGTTTAGTTGTGCACTTAAACCTGACAATTCAAATTTGGTCGAGTTCGGCCAGAACATTTTTATTCTGGATCAGCCACATGTATCCAGCTTAAAGCTAAAGAATAAACTTTGATTAGGAATCTTCTCATTTTTGAATCACCTCTTGGGTTCCTAATGTGTTTGATGGTGAAGGGCCATGTGTGGCCTCTCCTTCACGGACTGTAATTCATAACTCATTTCAGATTAATGATGTGTGCGTGCTAATTTGATCCACTAGATTGGTTAGACACCTCTGAATGACATTTAACAACATTGCTGGGGCACTGGGGGACAGCCCAAATGCGAACAGGGTGCACTGAAAAATGAGGGCCCTTTACTCACATTAACACACTCATTAGCTATGCTTGTAAAATGAACAGACTCTTTGATCAACCTAATCAAAGCGATCCTGCATCGTTCAATACAACAAGCACATGGGCTCTTTATGTGGACCTTCTCTGATGCTATATTTCTATCAGCTGGGCTCCTTTGCTGATTTAATTAAGAGCGTGTCATGAAGAATGGCTCTAACTGTCTGTAAGTGAGCACAAAAACACCTGCAACACACAGTATGTTCCACTAACAGTGATAATGTTGTCTCCATCAATAAAGTAAACCTTTAGAAGCTGCAGTTAGTGTTAAAAGCATGATGTCATTTCATGTCGTTTCAATTTCTTATACTCATTTACATTTAATGAGGTAGCAAAGTTTACACTGTATCTGAACACTGCTGCTACACCTGTGCCAAAATCCTAGCATAATTACTCCTGACTCATTGTGCGGATTAGCCAGCCGCCTCTTACAATTGATGGAGCATTTTATAAGACACAGGTTCTTTAAATGGGCCACTAATTTTTCATTCGAAAAACTTTAAATGCCTGTTTGGTCTCCTAAAGAGCATAGAACAGCATTAATGGGGTAGCTTCATCTCTGGTGTTAATTTAGCCCATTCAGTGTTAGCTCTGGCTTCAAAAAACATCCGTCTGATTGTCTATAAATATACCGGAACTGGATCCGATATTTAAAAAAATCATGATTCGTTCATTCATTATGATGTTGATATAAACGTATAAAATTACTTATTATTAGTTATGTTACTTGAAATTACTTGAAATTCGTTTAAAGTCATTTCAACCATAGTAATAAATCAAGCTTTAAGGTTTAATGAGAGTTCAGATATAGTGCAGCCTTAGCAAACCTCATCAATAGTTTATTTGACTTTTCTCCCCACTTTCGAACAGGCATGTAAAATACAAACAGAAGTAATAACTAATGACAACACAGAAGGGCACAAGACGGAAATGAGGAGAAAAGGTTCATTCTTCTTACCTCATATGTTTGAACAGATTTATACATCCAAAGCACGACTACACAAATCTTAGGGATGAGAGTCAATGTTTTAATGGAAAATGAATGAACCATTGAGGTCAACCACTGACTTCATCAAAAAAAGAAAGCCCCGAACAATGGGCTTACTTGCTTCCAATCTGACTGCACAACATCAATATGGGACGTCCCTTAGACTACTGCATGTCAAAATGTTTATATTGGGCGTAAACAGGGAAAGATGATGTTCCTGAGCCATCTAGCCTGCTTTACTTCTGGGGAATTTTTTTTTCAGCTCCAGAGCTTTTGAAGTAGGCCTTTTCTGGTTGGAAGGACACCTCCTCAAAACTTTTTCATACTCTCCTCTGATAATATTCAAAACAGTCAGAACACAGTGGTTGCTCAAGGGAAGTGTCTGTCGGAAATGTGGGCTAGATGAATTTACATGACTTGACTGAAGATGTTAATTTTTTCTTTTCTTTTTTTTTTATTCCAGACGTGCGGAGGCAATGGGGGATGATGTGAGAGGGAATGCAATGATCCAGCCGCGAGGCTTCACTAATCCTACACATGAGAGCTGTGGAGCAAGAGCCAAGTGTTTACCTTCTGTTCATCAGAGTGGACGACATCACCAGCACCATGCAAGCCACATGACAAAAGGCACACCGTACGCACGCACATGATTGGTGGAAAGGAAATTGGAAGAAGTCACGTGGAAAATCCAAAAACAACAGAAGACGATGTAAACATGGAAACATGGATAAGAAACATAAGTCGAGGAGTTAGTTCCAGCTGACACAAAAAACACAAACTACAAAAAAAACAACAACAAGAAGTTCTTAGCAGTCTGTCGATCAGAACATTGAAAGCAGAAAGAGTAAGCAGAGTTTCCTCTGAATGAGGCATTCAGGTGAAGAATTTCTATTCTGTAGATTTTGACCTTTGCTTTCTTGAGAATGATTTGATTAACACTGCATAGGGAAGTTTTAATGTAGGTGTGTAACAATGCACTTTTATGACATGACTTGTGTTATTTCCATACAATTTACTGCCATTTTATCCAGCTTCAACAAATTGAAACTAAAAAAACTACAGTGGAACATGTCAAAAGTAGCCTGAATGCATGTAGTATTTAACATTATTGTTAATGTTTAGAATTCATTCTAATATTTCAAAATACATGCAGGTGAAATGCCACCATCTATGTATTCATTTACTGTTGAATGTGCACCCTAAATTTATTCATGGCCCTGGACTATCTAAGTTCCCCCCATCACATTATGCCACCAAGCATCACTGTGTTTTATTTTAAACTGCGTCACTGGACAGCTCAGCACACTTGGATGCGAGAACTAACAGCTATTTCTGTAGTGTCAACTTACAGACACCTTTATTGTTTAGCATCGTGAAGAATGATGGGCTTAATGGGAGATCCAGATGAGTAATCTTGTTTTGGATTTCTAGCCAAAAATGGCTGTGGCAAGTGCGATATATGCATTTTTACACAGCTACTAACTAAATGTCCAATCTAGATACTCAGACTGATAAAAAGAAGTAGGTCGTGAAATAACATAAGGTCAATGCCAAGAACAGAGGAAACTCAAAGTATTCACATAATACATTGGCACAAAGGAAAACACATGCATGACTTTTCTGGACATAGCATGTGGTCAGCATGTCACAGGAGGGATCTGAACCGTCTGAGAAGTATTCAAAGATGCTGAGCTTTGAATACTTCACGCCAGTCCACTGTTCAATTACAGAAGCAAATTAATGACTCTCTGTTCTGTTACTCAAAAAGAGCCCCTACATATTAATAACACTAGCTAGTACTACATTAGGATTTAGTTATTGGAACAAAACAACACCCGCATTGTGTTAATCCATAAACGTTTGCGTTTGCCATGTGTGTACAATCACATATAGTACACTAAATGGACAAAGGTATTGGGCTGAAGCATGAAGATTAAACTTCACTGGAAGCACGGGGACCACCTGAATTGCGTAATGTAGAGGTTTGTCCCAATACGTTTGTCCATTTAGTGTAAGTAAAACATACGGTCACCAAACAAACCTGTTTCCTCAGTGAAAAAGTTAAAAATGCCATCTACGGAGCAAGATAAACAAAAATATGTTGATCATGAACACTGTGCTCTGCCTAATCTGACCAAACCTAACAAAGAATTCATCTCCGAATCACAGAGTAAGACCAGCAGCAAAGTGTGGGGAGCTGGATTTTAATGCATCAACACAAACAACAGAAAGTAGTTTCAGGTTCACTGAGCATAAAGCACTTACTTGAGTTTGAATAACCTGAGTGATCCAGTGAGGGGGTGGACAACGTGGATGAAAAACAAATAAAATTGATGATCAAAACACAATGAAAGGATGAAAACAGGGAAGTTAAAAAGGAAAACTAAAATTAAAAGGCTCCCTATGGCAGAATGATGCATCACGCCCGTACGGCTTACTCTTTACCTACACTGGGTGCAGGCTTTAGAACAGTCGTTTCGCCCTAAATAAGATGAACACAATCTCTAACGTGATCTAAAAGCTTACCCTCGGCCAGATCAATAAACAAAACAGCCCGTCAGGGACAGCTTGCATTAACAGAACAGTCTGTGTGCGGCCCTGGGTATATATTATGTAAGGGTATCTGCATGAGTGGGCTTCGACTCTTGCCAGTCTGCTGAGCCAGAAGTCAGACAAGCACAGCCACCAGGGGGAGCAATCAGGCTAAATTGCTCAGACTGCGTTTGTGAAGCCTTCCTGCATTGGCTTGAGATTAGCAGCGAAATCACATCAGTATCACAGGCCGATCTGTCAGGAACAGGACACCATGATCTTTTTGCGGCGGCGTGCTCATCACCCAAAACGCGAGAAACGTGCGCGGCAAACCGTGCACAGCTGCAAACTAAGAAAGAGGACTCTCTTACACGAACATAAATGCATTATTCATCGGCGAATCCATTTAGCCCTAATGCCGAATGCAGATATCTGAATGTGCCACGAGCTCTGTGTCTGTCATTTCCATTTCCGAGCCCGCCAACTGAAAATATTCAAATAAGCAAAGACCACAAGTTTCGGAAATGGCAACAGCTGCCCAGAGCTAAAGGCACTTTTGACCCCTTGTGTTGTATCATTAAACTTCGCACTCCTCCACACCTAAAGCACGGACAATATCAGAGAGAGTCGACACCAGCCCGCGGCCTCAAACGGCCCGGCTGCCTTTTAGAGTGTTAATGGAACAGTGCTTTCCTATTAAGAAGTGGCGGGGGGAAAAAAAGTCTACTTACGAACAGGCTTCGTCTTGAAAGGAACTATAGAGCTGCTCTCTCCCTCTCCTTTGCCGTTGACAGCAGACAGCTTGGCTTCATAGTGCGTTTCTGGTTTAAGTTTGATGATCGTGACTGTGTTTAGGCCTCCTGAAACACATTTATTGTGACAAACCTTCATTTAATTATTCAATAAATTACAATTTAAAACAGGAGAAATAGTAAGAAATACTGGTTTAACTAATACACATCAAAACATACCATGGCGCTTAAAATAAAGACTCTGAATACGAGTTATGCTATATAGTATTGGGACACAACATGGTTTGGGCTAGGCCCTTTCCTTCCAGTGAGGTTCACAATGCCATACTACCAAGTTGGGGACCCAGTTTGGTGAAGGCCATTTTCTAGTCCAGCATGACTGTGCCCTTGTGTACAAAGCGAGGTTCATAAAGACATGGCTGGATGAGCTCAGTATGGAAGACTTAGACCTAAAACCCATCCAACACCTTTGTGTGGAACTGGAATAAAGATTGTGAGCCAGGCCTTCTCATCCAATATCAGTGCCTGATAGTGCCTCATAAATGCTTTACAGAATGAATGGGCACAAATTCCCACAGAATCTCCTGAATCCTGTGGAAAACCTTCCAAGGAGAGTAGAAGCTGTTATAGCTGTCTATCTATTTGAATACAATGTCATTAAAGTACCTCTGGGTGTAATGGTCAGACGTCCCAATCATTTTGAATGAATAGTTTATGAGCGTACACTATTATCCGAATAAATTTATGCAAGTATAACGTAAGTAACTGCAACAGATAATGTGTGAATTTTAAATTTTATAATGTTTAGCAGTGATGTTGACAGATTAAAACATCCCAAATATTTAAATATAAAAGTCTTGTTTCCCAAATACAGAGTTTTAACGTGTGAAATAAACACAAACGTGAGAAACGTGTATGAATAAACAACTAAGGGAGAATCTCATTGCCTGCACACAGTGCTGAGACTGCTACTGTACCGGTACACCAACGCGTTCAGAGAAATGAAGCAATGAGCTGAAGACTTTCCAAATAGTAGGTAAATCACTGCAAATTGTACGGCTTACTCGCTAGCTTGGCAGGCGGCGATAGTTATTAACAGAACAAATGTGTACTAAATTTTATTTTTATCTGCTTTAGTCTGTAACAAACGGCCGCCTTAATCAGCAGCTCAGCAGCCTCTTTGTAGCACCTCCCACACTGATGGGGCCCAGCTGTAGGTCCTCAGGTTAGGAGGAGAAAATGGGCTATTCGTGTGAGCTCTCTGTGGGGAGTCTGGCTGGATATAAGTCAAAGCTGCTTTGGTGGCTAGGTAATATTGTGTCACTTCACCTTTCACCTACAAGTTGTGTTGTTTTATATCAATATTTATTTCTGAATCCATTTCTTTCCTTTATGTGTGATTTATCTACCTGCCGTTCTGCCTTGCTGAGTGCCTCAATCAAAAAGTAGCTGGGGTTGAAAGACAAATTCAGCATGAATGGGCAAGGCTAAACTGCTGTAAGCTGAATATGCAGATGTACGTGTTGGTAGGAACACAGTACAGGCTGTTTTTGAGGTTTGATTTCAATAGATGGAGTGAATGGCCAGAAAATGGAAGGCACATTTTGAAAGAGTGCATTAAACCTCCAGAGAGCTTATCTTTAAAGAGGTTAATGCTTAAAAACATTTTTATTACTACCAACAATAAGAAAAAATGCCTTGTGGCTGGGGTGCATACCTTTTCCGACCTTGTAGGTGTGGTGGGCCCAATTGTGTCGGCCCACTACTCTCCACTCGACACGGTACTCGAGCACAGGCACGCCTCCTGAAGCCTCGGGCTCGAGGAACAGCAGCTCAGCTGTGCTGGAGTAGGCCTGCACCTCAGTGATGACTGGTGCTGAGGGCACATCTAGAGGCAGGAGGGAAAACGACCAAGAGCTGTCAAACGAATACTCCAATCAAGCTTTATCTGGATTTTTGCTAGTGATATGTATCAACATTCATGCCTGCAGATATTTTTTATCACTGTAAAGTAAGATTACTTTCCAAAATAGGTACAATGGTTGCTTAACAAGTTTAAAAATGGCAAGGGAACACAGGGCTGTCTCAATTATGAGTCAAACAACGAAAACATACAATATAATATACACTTTATACACACATGCACATCTTTGTATATATTTGG
>JBBMFX010000001.1:16918229-16929371 GCA_037832545.1 Rhabdalestes septentrionalis | reverse complement strand
CTCTGCACTGCAGTTTATTTTTTATCATTATCTCTATGAGTATGAATACAGTTCAATGCTTGAGTCTGTTAAATGCTTACACAAGCACCTAATTCTGCATTATTGCTTTATGAGGTACTGATTAGTGATCACCTGAATCACATCATATTTAATGAGGAAAAAGATTAAAACACAGCTGTAATCATCGCTCTCCGCTCGCAGTGTGACCAGAAGTACATCAAAGGTCATTTTTGCAATTTCATTTAAGAGTGAACAAGAGATTAGTTTTCTTTTAATTATTTAAGTGCTGTAAACACAGCATAATTTCTCTTATTTTGATGTTTTCTCATTTCCTTTTAAATCATAATCTTTTATTTGAAAATTAGTAGAAATATTGTCAGCAGTGCTTAAAAGCTGTTCAGTTCAATACATTTCTATATATAAATGTGTGTTTGTTCATGTGTTCAGTGGTTCAGAAAACACTTAAAGCACCGCCCTCACAATCTGCCGTAAAATAAGAGTCCAGTGCCCAGTTCTTTATTGCTCTTCACTGATAATCCATCACTGGAATCAGAGTGGTGGCAGACGTGTTCTGCCAAATGAGCACTCTTGGTGTGCTCAGTTTTTATAACCAAAACCCTGAATCGCTGTCTCCTGGGCCTGCTTCTGCAGTAGGGCTCCACACAACCTCTTACTCATCCTTAGATGAGGATTTGTGACACTGTATACATTTCTGTACACGTGGTGGAGTTGGCGAAATGTCACTATCATTTCCATCATGTGTGTGACAGCAATGCCCATAAGGGCTAGTATGCTAAAGGACACGCTAATGACATTTGTACTTGAGAAAAGGGAACAGCACTCTTTTTTTTACCATATTTAGTTGACTGTGATGATGTGCTATAGTGTAATTAAAATTCACAGATTTTGACATCCATTATCAATAACTGAGAATAAATCTAAACAAATCTGATATGGCTTATTTGAGTGAGGCTTGGTCTTACATCTAAACCACAAATAAAAACACCTTTTCTGTGGAGAGTGCTGAAGTCCCCTGTAATACCAGTATCAACCCCTCACCCTGGTGTAGGGGTGCTGTGAGAGGCAGCCCTGTCTTCCCCAGTAAAAAGCTGCATTACATATTAATAAACACTGAGTAAACGCTCAGAAGTTCTGAGGAAGTGGCTGAAGTTTGTGTCAAGGTTGAGTCACAAAGGGCAGACGGACCAGCTTGAATAAGGATGAACTCTTTGGACTCGGTCCCAACTTCGTTGGAGGCGGTGCAGTTGTAGCTGCCAAAGTCGTTCTGGGAGTCTGGGTTAACCTGCGACGGAGAGAGAGAGCATGCATTAACCTTAGGGATCCTCCTCAGCTGTTGCTCTTGTTGTTCCATTAGCAGCATCTCTGTTTACCCCTCGCCATGTGCTTCCCCTTGCTCAATTATTGATCAGTTGACAGAGCCTGCAACACAGACTCGGGGCAACACAACACACTCCCTTATAAGTGTAAGTATTAAATGTTCATGCAGAGAGGAAATGGCAAGCGGAAGTTGGTGTGGGATTTTACCTCCAGGTAGCTGGCAGAGGGACTGGTATAGATTTTGATGTTGGAGGTGTTGGCATTGGGCAACTGGAGTCCATCCCGCAGCCACACAATAGACACCTCGCTGGGGTGGGCCAGGATGTCGCAGCTAATGTTGGCCGGGTTTCCCTCCCAAGTGTAGACCGCCACTGAGCCCAGGATTTTGGGGGCATCTAGTGGGACAAGAAAAAAATGATGAAAGAGTTTCAGCTTTATTTGTAATATGCAAGTTAGCACAGGGACAACATTGCAATGAAATGTGATTGACGATAGAAGACAAGTCATTCAAAACACAGCAATATAGCAAAATTTAAGAGTAAAAGATGTACTAAAATATATATACAGAAAATGTAAGCACTATAAATTACAATATTCAAAAAGAGAGGAATAAAAATAAATCCAGCATTATTGCACATTTACATAGATGATGAAAAGAGCTTTGTCCAATCCACATCAGGGCTGTCCTTATCAATCACACCATCAATCAAATTATCTTCTGTTTGTTCCCACCGCAAGGACAAAGTCTTTAAAATCCCAGACTCACCAAACTCTTGCGTATGATTAGAGACACGTTTTGCCCAACAATGTTTTTTATGACATTTTGTTCACATTCTAAAAATGATTACATACATATACCTGCCAAAGTACACACTTTAACTTAAATATGGGCAGTTTCTATTTTGCTTAATTTTACAAATCAGAAAAAATATAAAACCTGCCAAAACCTTTATAAAGGACACACATTGCTATATTTCTCCCAAACGCGTCAAAAACGCGTGTTCTCTATAGAAGCTACCCATTTACATTTAAAAAAACAACAAAACATGCCATTTGACCAGCAGCGTCCAAACACTTGCATCCAATTCGACTGCAACTTGCATTATCATCATGAAAAGGGTTACGTGATAATTGTTGGTTGAAGAAGGTCGGTTTTTTTTTTTGTTTAATTGAGATTCTCTGAGTAGTCGAGTCAGCCGTAATCCTTATAAAGCCTTTAAAGCTGTAATAGTGTGGAATCAGTGTTTATAAGCTTAAAAGCAAACCCTTAAGTGAAAGTAAGTGGTGGGTAGTGCACACAGGGAAACATGCAGCGGAACAC
This sequence comes from Rhabdalestes septentrionalis, assembly GCA_037832545.1. Lineage (NCBI taxonomy): Eukaryota > Metazoa > Chordata > Actinopteri > Characiformes > Alestidae > Rhabdalestes > Rhabdalestes septentrionalis. The sequence goes on along the minus strand of JBBMFX010000001.1, from coordinate 16,926,712 downwards.
ATCTGCTCGCCTTCCTACATGAAAGTCAATCACGCTTGAACGAGCCTCTGTTTCTGAAGACTCTCTCCCCTTCTTCCAGAGTGGCATGTGGAGGCTGGGGGGAGAGCAGCGTGGCACGCACTTGTTTTCCAGCGTGTCCTATTTTTCACATAATGTGTGGCTCAATGCACACTTGTTATCTGCGACTGCACCACACTGCCATTCCCCTCCTGCCCCTGCGACACGGCCACTGGGTTTCACATTCCAGACGCTATCGTGGCGCCCTGTTAACGCGTGCTGAGACGTCACAAAAGCTGCGGACAAAGTCGTTTCAGCATGTGTTCTGATTAGCATAAAAAAACTAAAACAAAAACATGCACAGTAGGAAAATCAATCAGTGTTTGCACACACTGGCGTTCACTCTTTCAGGAGCATTCGAGGCCCAGCTCGCACTTGCGTGGAATGTGATCTAAACGCTGTCTAGCTAAGACCCCGAGCGCTAAACAACACTTAAGCTCCTTAAAATAATGCTCGGAACCAAAACATTTTACACACTATCACACAATGACTGGGATTTTTTGGGGGGCCCTTCATGTTTCAGAGAATACCGCATTACAGCTTAAATCCGGATAAGGTTCGGATCAGTCTAAAGCATCAGTCACTGGGCACAAAATCTCACAGCTAATATCTCTGGACACACAGATTATGAAAGGCCAAAAGAAGTCAACAGTCCTCCTTTCCGGCAGGGCTGTTTTTATACGCTGACTGCTGTATTGATCCAAAACCCACGACCGGGACGGCCACCTGATACTGCATGTCGAATTCGATGAAATGGGGTGTGTTCAGGGGATCAGCCCGCAGCCTCAGAGGTAGGGATGCTTTGATCAGGCTTATTGGCCTGAATACTGATGACCAAATGCATGTCAGCCAAATGTTTTAATCTTTACACTAAGCTCCTTAATATCTATACTAAGTCCCCTGTTACAATTAACTAATACACTTATTTGCGTCTGAGCATGTGCGTGTGTGTGTGTGTGTGTGTGTGTGTGTGTGTGTGTGTGTGGGTGTGTATACATGACCTATACCAATGACAAAATGAAAAGCTAAGGCTAATTTTAAAAAGCTTAATAAATTAATTTGAATCTTTAGTTTGAACTGAATAAAAGGTAAGGCGTTTAATTGGAAGACCGCAGCTTCCAATTAAACACGTCTGCCTAATTTGGATCTCCAGCTGACAAGTCTGCCATTTACTAAGGAGCAAGAGGAGATTTTTCTTTAAGTTTTGCTGTTAACACTTCAGCAGAAGTTGGCTGGCTACCAGATGCAGCCTTCACACTTTAGATGGTTTGTTACATTTTCTATAGTCTGGTCTTATATGTGAATTATTTAGTTGATAACCTCTAATGAGCAGCTTTTTTGGTCCTAAAAGTATCTGGGGACCAGTGGTAAAACTTTCATGATATACTTTATGCGACCTAATACATCTTACAAAATGGATACACTCATTTTTTCCTATTTAAAGCACTGGCTCTTTTTTCATCCATTCTAATCAGATGCCAATAAATATTTTTACACATATTTTGAAAATACACTATATGGACAGAAGTACCAGTATGGGGGAACAGAGCTTTCAGTCGCTCCGCTCCCCCGCTTTGGAACCCATTACCATCTGAACTCCGAAACATGAATTCCCTCTCCCTTTAAAAACCCAAACTCAAAACCCATCTGTTCAAACTTGCATATTGTCTTTGAATTATGTGCTTTGTCCAATTGGATCATTTTAATGCCTATTTAGTTTTTGCTTTAGTTTTTTATAGCTGTTCATTTTCTTGCCCTTTTTGAACGATGTCCTCAGGTGCTAGAAAGGCACATATAAATAAAATGTATTATTATTATTAATATTAAGTATTGGGAAACCTGACCGTTACACCAACAATCACATTTTTTGCATTTACATTCATGTCAGTGTACCTTTGGAACATTTTAGAGATGGAAGCAGCAGTGCATTGGACCTTAGCCGTCATTAACCCCACTCTGTGACTTCACGTGGTCTTACACTTGGTCGAGTTGTTGTTGTTCCTAAATGCTTCAATTTGCCATTAAAACCACATTCAGTTCACCGCGGAATATACAGCAGGGATGAAATCTCACAAAAATCTTATTGCAGATGTGGCATTCTATAACTGAGTTTTTCCAGAAAGACCCATTTTATTTCACAAATTTTTGTACATGCAGGCAGCACGGCTGTGATCATGATTTTACACATCTGTGGGAATGGGAGTGATTCAAACACCAGAATTGAATATTAAGTCAATTTGTTGTCCATTTAGTGTCCTATGAAGCATCATGATACATTTTTGCCATATCACACAAGCGTCATTTGTTGTCCAACACATAGTCTATGAGTTTAGGTGTGTTTCTTTTGGTTTTTCACCTGCTGTTCAGGATTCGGGATTTAAGTCTAGTAAATCTTGCTCTCTAGTTGAAGTGTACCAGCCCTCCTTCATGTTTGCTGAAGTAAACACACCCACCCCCTACGAACATCATCTTGAACTGTGGGAATGTTAGTGTTGTGTTCTGCTTGGATACGCACCACAACATTTGTTTAAAATGAGTTGTAATGGAGAGTTACTGTCTCTAAAGACTGATGCAAACATGAGAGTAACACTTTTAGCACATCATCAAACTGACAGCAGGCTCTTTGTGGAGAAAACAGAAGACAGAACTCCAACCAGACTGTACTAAGAGCTCTGCAGAGCACAGAGGTGAAAACATCCAAGTCTGAGGATGTTTTTCCTACACTTGTGTAGATGCACTTGAGATGATATGATGGTTTTGTGAGCTTAGAAGTATATAAAGACATTTTGGAGGCTAACCCGCAAAAGCCTGCAAAATATACTGCTCAATAACACACACTGCCATCTAGAAGTTGGTTTCTAATACAATAAGTACATAATACATTTTGTAGTATGGCAAAAATGCCTCTAAGGCTCAGTATGCTAACATATTAATCAAGTTTTTCTATCATATTGGTGAGGTTATGTTTCTGTAGTATAGTAATGGACCAAACGTGACTTGCACTATTTCTGTCATTGAAGAATAGACTTGGGACCAGCAAAATTTAAAACTGACAGTCTTCTGAATGACAATTGACAAGCTTCAGAGTATCTCTACTCAGTTGAGTTATTTTCTGAATCAATTTGCTATTCAAATAACAATCGGCACCTGACGGCTTGTTCAATTTAGTTATTAATCTTTGTAGTCCATGCAAATATGAAATAACACTAGTTAACCCATTCAACAAAAAATTGGCTGTATGTGGTGCAAATTTGTCATTGATGTGTTATAATTCCACGTCTATCTTCACTTTCCATGAATGTGCTATTTTTGTCTTAACATGCTATGTGGTTCATACATAGTGCATGCAGAGTCAGAAACATACAATGCACCATTTATTCTGTTTTTTATCATAGACTAGGCTGGCCTTATTCTCGGGGGTGCCACTTTGCATCTGGAAATCTACTGTAAGGCAGAACTGAGTTCCAGCCTGGAGTAGATACACATGACTAATAAAAGCTTTAAAGAGCATCTAAATACAGCTCCAGAAAAAATAAGAGACCATGGCAATCTATTTTTAAATCAGCATCTCTATGAGTATGACAAACATTCCATGCCAGTGTTTGTTAAATTCCTACAAAAGCACTTCATTCTGCTTTATGAGGGACTGATTACTGATCACCTGAATCACGTCTCCTCTCACAAAGTGACCAGTTGGACGGCAAAGCACTATTAGACCTACGTCAAAGTTAATTATTGCAATTTTGTTTAAGAGTGAACAAGAGATTCGTTCTCTTTGAATTATTCAAGCTCTCTAATGTCTGTATAATTTCATTTATTTGGACGTATTATTATTCCCATTATAATTATGCTTTAAAGAACAATATTTGTATTTAGAAATAAGGAGAAATATTGTCAGAACTGCTAAAAACTAAGGCAAACCTGTTCAGTTCAGTCCTTGCACCTATTAAGGTTAAAACCTGAGAACATTTTGCAGTGGTCTCTTGTTATTTCCTGGAGATGTATATCAGAACTAGGTGTGCTGGAACAAATACAGGGTTCCCATCCTAAGTGAGATTTAAAATTCCCTGACATTTCCATGACGTTCCCTGACCAAAAAGCTGAATTTCCCTGACCTCCCGTATAAAGAAATGTCCAATATAACGTTTGGGTGCAGAGCAGAAAAGGGCATTTAAAGGGGTTGTAGAATTCAAAACTGCATTTATGTCTTTGTTATTGAATATAGACAGCTTGGCGTGTTTAACGGGCCAAAACCTCAAAACCTCCATCTCTGACGTCCTTTAAATGCGTGTTTTATCCTGAAATGGCCATGGTAAAATGGGCCATTCTGAAATAAGCAGCTCTATCTGCTATAACACTGCTTGATGAGGACGACTGGAGAAGCACAGTGATGGGAAGTAGAGACGAGGTGGATCTTTTCAGCATCTTCATCTTCGCAACATCTTTTTCCCAGTCGCATGGCTCATAAGTGCAGCTCTCCCATATTGGAGGGAAGTATGATTGATTTACAGGCTTTGCATTTTGCTCTTCTCTCATCATCACTTTGGGTGAGCCAGTCCTTAAATTCTTCATTATAGGCATGTTTGGTAAGTTAGCGAGTGTAAGGACACATGTTGACACAGACTTCGAAAAGATTTTGCGTAAGAGAATGTCGCACATTTTTGGAGCAGGAGAGGTTCTGAGCAAAACTTTTTCAAAAAGATGTGAAAATACACGTTTTGTCTCCTGCAATATATGCTACTGGCTTGCGACCAGCTGCAGTCTTCGTACTTCAGATGGTTTGTTAGATTTTCTAGTCTTATTTGTGAATGTTTTAGTTCACAACCCCTAATGAGCAGCTTTTTTGGTCCTAAATGGTAAAATGATGTTCATGATATCCTCTGATAACCCCCTGACTTGGCATCCAAATGATCAAACTTCCTGTCTTCCCCTGTCTGGAAATGCCTTTACTGAAATTCCCTGATATTCCAGAAATTCCCTGACCTGTGGAAAGGCTGAATTATCTCCAGGATTGGAGTTGAGGGTGTCTGCACAAATGAACATTAAAATGTATATTCGTATTACCCCTTCTACCACTATTACTCAGAGGAAGGAAAAAACAGCATTGCAGTGACACAGGAGATTTAAAGAGAGAGATGTATGCTGAGCTTACAGCGCACTTCCAGGTACATGTGCTGAGACGTCTCGCCGACGGCATTGTGGGCCGTGCACAGGTACTGTCCCGCGTCCGTGTACTGGGCGTACTTCAGGGTGAGGGAGGATACACGAGCATCGCTGCGCACCACCACACTGCCATCTACACTCTAGGGAGGAAAACATAGACAGGCAGGTTAAAAGAAACGTCCCTGCAGGCACACAGAGACGTCAACAGTGCACACAAATTCAGACCTGCATAATCACTTGCTCTCTGTGGGCATTCTACAGTAGTCTGTCAGCATCTGCACACCACAGTATTTCAGGATATCTCAGCAAGTTTGGAGAAGTAGGTTCTAAACCGGAAACTCGAGTTGAGGTATTACTAAAAAAGGCCCCACGCATTCAGCCACCCTGGAGACGGCGACAATAGCCAAGACAAAAGCAGTATGTGACAGGGTGTTAGAGGCAGATATAAATAACAGTCTTTTATCTGTCGGAGCTTCGGGTGGGGGAGATGAAGTGAGGTGGGCCCATCAATAATGCAGAGCATGAGTCAGGGAAGCCATTTCTAAAGTGCACGATTATTGCGTCATAAGCTACGTCATGTGAACTCAGCAGGTCCCAGGCACTTACGGCTCCCTTGCTCCAGTGCATGTCACAGCTTGCGCTCACAACCTAAAACCTCACGTTCGTGGTTCCTCGGAGCTCGGAGTTTCACTTGACCCGAACGAGATGAAGCCACCATTTCAAATCCTTTGACTCTAATATGCTCCGAAAGCAAATGCGCATTCACGGGCTGCGCAGACTTTAAGGCTTTATGACTATCACAAAGAAAGGCAAGATCTACACTTGTACTGACGGGGGAGTGGATAAAGAGGAAGAAAGAGGAGATTTGTTACAGCTATTCACATATTGCTTGTTCAAGAGTGAAGAGCACTAGCCAAACACCTCGATTTTCACGGGAGTGCCACATCGACGGTTTAACAGGTTTTTACACTAGGTGGCACAAATGTTTACAGTCTCTAATGTATAGTCCAGCACAAATAAAATCCTCCCAAAATCTCACGAAAGCCTCAGACTGTAATGAAATCGAGCAGATCATTGTGCCCCGAGATGCCAGTGGATAAGGCACACCCCCCTATTAGTTTTTGTTAGCAATTGTTTGATCAGAAACACCTACAATTTACAGTCATACTTACAAGTTTGAAATGACACATTTAATTATGGACATATTAACAAATTCTATATAAGGAAAAATGTTACATTTGAGATGATCCCTTTTTTGGCCATAGTTTATGTTGGATTTTTTCCCAAGTTCCCGGAAAACAGTAACCATGCCTTAAAATGTGAATGTGTGTGTTCTATATAGACAACTTCTACTTATTTTCACTAAGAAAATTTGAACTGGCTATTTAAACATTTGCCGAGTACTCCCTCTAACCCGCCCACTGCTGCGCACTCTGAACCCATTCATCAGTGAGAAAGGACCGCCTTCCGAACACCACTGAACAAATATGATCTGGGCGGTAAACTATTCCTAGCTTGATAGTGTGTATTGCGTTGCTATGCCTGTATTGGGTAACATTGTAGATGTAGATTTTAAACACTTTTGTGCCATTATCAGTATAGTCAGCCAACAGTGGTCCTCTGACCAGAAGGAGGGAAAGGGTGACTAAACTACATCGCAAGTGAAAAACTGTAAAACAGCTAGGTGCACTGACAAGGTAAGTGGCCAGTAGGTTTACAAAATGTGTAAAAAAAAAAAAGACACTCGTTTCAGGGCAACACACTACCATGCTTGCGTCAGTGCTGTGCTGAGAATGTTATGCCCTCCTTAATACTATTTGGTCTCTTCCCATTGACTGATGGGGTAGAATATGGCTGCTAACTTGTGTAGCAACAGGTGGACTACAGTCACCAAATGTAACCTATTGGAATCTATACAGTTGGAGGTCTGGCCTACATGGACAGATATTGGGTGGGTGTGCCTAATATACTGGCAACTCGATATTTATTACGATTGATATGAGCATCCAAGGGTTATCCTCTATATTGGACATGTGTATGATATTGGACATGTGTATGAAGTGCGAGATCCACTTTGTGAATGATTTCTGCCAGAGCGGTGCGTCTGGACCCTTCATCATGCTGCTGTTGTCCCTGCACTGAGTCACACTTACATAATGCACAGCCCCTTTTCATCCAGACATCAGCAGCTTCCCTCGTCTGAGCTGACCGGCCTAATTCAATCTCCCCCCTAATGGGCGCATTGAGCATCGGCCAGTCTACTTCCTGCTGCTCCCCAGAGGCCTCTCCCATGGCTGTGTGTTCAGATGGCCGGGTAAAGAACCCTGTCCCCCCCAGGACCTCACGTGCTCGCTGGACACCGCGTACAGTTCCAAGCCAAGCGTCACAGGAACAGCAGGCCAGACTAAACTAGCTCTGCAATTCAGCCCAGGTATTCAGTGGAGTGTATCTTCAATTCTTCTCAGAGATAAAGCTCCTGCTATTCATTTGCAATGTGAGAACATTGGCACATTAATGTTTTATGGCCATAGTTTTCAGCGGAGGAGCTGTTTTAATAATGCAGGCTGAGCACCAGCTATTGCAGATGCGGCTGGTTGTTGCCACAAATTTGTCTGAAGAAACGTTCTGGAAAACACAACACAGAAGGACAACCAATACAAAGGCTGTTTTTCCTCCAATAAACTCGGGTGAAATGAAAAAAAAAAACACCTGCCTAATTACTAAATCAGTGGGTAACAGACAACAGGACTGCACAAAAAAAGGTTTGCGCAGCGTGAGCAAACATTTACAGACTGTGCTGGATAGTGAGGACAGAAACGGTGGAATCATTCAACACATTCACAGTACAAGTGAGGAAATATGATCAAACACTGTTTACATAGCTTAGCCAACTGGCCTACTCAGTTTACGTGTTTGGGACCAAACTTGACCCTAAAAAGTGACTAAATTTAAGCAAAACGTCCAGAGTGAGGAAAAAATAGGGAAACAGGTCAGATTTAGACTCCATGCCTAGTCTATGTTTATGGAGACGTAGGTATTAAGGCTATACCTTGTGCTGCTCGGGCCGAGTCCAAGAGGCCTGCGGAGAACAGAGACAGAACACAACAAAAACAGGCAAAGCCAGCCTTTAGAACGGATCCTCATTCATTGATAGGACAAGTATATTTATGTATATATATTTACTGCAAAATATACTATTCACTGGCAATGTACATTTGACTTGCTTTAGTCCAGCAAAACGTGCATAAATTAAATACAGGAGT
>JBBMFX010000001.1:16884970-16917891 GCA_037832545.1 Rhabdalestes septentrionalis | reverse complement strand
AAATGGAAATCTGCATACACCTACCCAATTAGAGACGGCTCTCCAGTGAGCTTGAGGTGCATCGTGGGAGTGGGGGTGTTTGGCATGCCTTTATAAGTAATGTGTTTTTTTTTATTCTCCAGTCTGGCAAGTGTTCCTGCAGAAGTCATAGCTGTTTCAGTAACCTAACAAAAGGATTTACTTGAAAAATACATTTACTCCAAACTGCATAAAAAATATCAGCAATATTTACAAACCCCTCCCCCCACCCCCAGAAAGAACTACACCATGTTTGCCCATTAAGGGGTCCTTGTCGGCACATATGGCCATGGTAAAGTATTAATGTGGAGGGGGTGCAGGACTGGAAGTTCCTCTATAATGCACACAGAAGATCCCAATTAATTGTCCTGTCAGGGCATCACAGGGACGTCTCCAAACGAGCGTGAAATATGAAATTACCACCACAAGATTACACACATACACACACACACAAAGGAAGTGTCCACATGAGATTCACCAGGCTAAGAAGGACACGCAAGAATATTTGAGAGGAATGCATGCAAATGTGAATTAGGGCTCCACAATATTGGCAAAATAGCATATCGGCACACTGCAGTTAGAGCTGTCGCTGCTGATTACTGTTATTACTAATCATTCTACTAATCGGCATTGCTAGCTCTCTACTTATTATTGAATTTGCCAGTTAATCAGGAGTTCAAAAAAAAGGCTAACAATAAAAATTGATGTAAGCGACCATAACAGGTCTAAATGAATTATCCTTCAAAAAGACTTTAAAAAGACTTCACTTGAATGCATATATATAATATGCTACTTAAAGGTCTATATTATGTTTGTATGGATTTACATACCAAAAGCAGTTAAGACTCCCTTTTACATACCTTTTATGAACCTCTTTATAAAATAAAAATTCTCTCATTGGCTGCCTTGTACTGTACCACTCTATACTAAACCCCTCTATTCCCCCTTTGACTATTTTATCTGTCCAGTCTCAAAAGCAACCACTTACAGCCTTGTCTTCACAACAAAAGCTGATCCCAAAGCTCTCATTGACATTATAAAGGAGATATTACCGAGGAGATTAGGTAGAAGATAATCCACTTACACAGGTAAGAAGAAAGTCAAAGCAAACAGGTGAATTAAGTTTCTAAAACTGAACAACTGGTAGGCCACTAAAACTGTCACCACCAGACAAAGACCGCTTGGGAAGGCTTTGTCAGATTCAACACTAGCTTCCTCTCTTTACAAATCCACAAGTGTTCTGTCCATCCTTCTTTTGTTAGAAGACAACTTAAATCTGTGGGTCTGAAAGGAGGTGCAGCTGTTAAAGAAGTCGTTAATGAAAAACGAACCAGAGCTTCAAATCTGGACATCTGAGTTGTGGAAGGTTTTATAGACTGATGTGTAAACTTGAATGTTTAGAAGCAGAACATGCAACCTGAACTTTGGGGAGGCTCAAAATAAGCATGGAGAAATATCCATGCAAAACTAAAAAGAAGCCTTTCCTGCATAAAGAAAGCAAAAGGTAGACCCAATAATTACTGAAACAGCATAGTTTTATATTTAGGTTGGTCAGAGTTTGTCTATTTTTTGTTAAACACATGTTTTCATAAAAATAAAAAACAGCAACTTGTAACTCAAACATTTAGAAATGAGATTTGTGGCCTCTATACTACAGAAACTATAGAAATGAAACTGTGGCCTCTACACTATAAATCCTATAGAAATGAAACTGTGGCCTCTACACTATAAATCCTATAGAAATGAAACTGTGGCCTCTATACTATAGATATTATAGAAATGAAACTGTGGCTTCTATACTACAGAAACTATAGAAATGATCTGTGGCTTCTACACTATAAATACTACGGTAATGAAACTGTGGCCTCTACACTATAGATACAATAGAAATAAAACTACCTTTTGCACAGCAATACTCACCTGAGAGACAACCAACAATCTACGTTAAACTCTCACTCGCAGTTTATTTTTTACATGTGGACGCTAGGAACTGAATTGGTACATTTATTCTTATCATTATCATGTAACCTTAGATAGTTATTAAGAAACGACCAGTTTTAACTGATGCTTTTTCGACGGCAAAACCTTGACAGCTCTATCTGCAACTGAGATATGCCTTTTAATGTATTCCAAAACAAATCTCTGAACCCTTGATGTTAATTATGCGAGACAGGCCTGCATTAAAATGCCCATGAATGAACATTTTGGAGATGATGTGATCAAAACACATCTGGAATGCCTGAGTTTGGACCGGATGCTGAATAAAACACTGTCAGTTACACATCCTATATTGTGCAGCCCTAAAGTGAGTCATGAATCAGTCTGGGTATGAAATTCCGTCATGTCTTTACAGTACAGGGGTAACTGCTTCGGACAGATCTGCGGAACCATGGGTGTCAGAGGTGAAGACAAGACCGGATCAATATCTCCATTTCATCAGACAGACCAGAGTGAGGAAGTGAGCTGTGTGCTCTCTCCGGGCTCCAGCTCCAGAGAACAGGCAAGCTCTCAGCGTTGGGTCAGTGGTGCAAGCGGACAGGGCAATCCATGTGTTACCAGAGGACACAGATCTAAATGCGCATTGTGTCGGGTGAAAACAAGGGTTGCTTTATGAGCCTCAGCCGCTTACTAGAGAAGACAGCTGTTTTGCAAAGGCGAAAAAAGAAAGAAAAAAAAAAACCCTTCTGGAAGCCTTCAGCTATTGAAATATCGTTTAAACATGCTTCACTCTCTTTCAAAGCTATCTCGCTCACGCTCTCTCTCTGGTTTGATAGCCGCTTCATTTTTAATGCACGAAGCTAATCTGTTTTACAGGTGAGTCATGGAAAAGTTGACTCAGAGGAACACAACAGGAGATAGGAGAAAAGCCCGGGAGAAAGTGCCTGATGGATTCGCCCTGGTTCACAGACCCAACCGCAGCTTTGTCTTGCCGTATTGTGAGCTTCCGACGCTGATTTTCGAGTCTTTATTGCCCTGCGCTACTTCGAGCCTCCTTTCTCTAAAGCCCCCCCCCCCATTTATCTGGCACCTCCGGTTAATTGTGCCAGAGGTGAAGAAACAGGACGGAGCATTAAAAAAACCCAAAAATAAAACTATTTATTTATTGAAACAAAAAATGTAACAAATAAGGCTGACAAGATATGAGCTAATGGTCTCCTGGAGGGAGAGAAGAGACAGAGCAGGAAACGGCAGACATCTGACAGTGTGGATTGCTTTTATGCAAAACAGTACACAGGCACGATGCAGTTTTTGAAAGAGCTGACTGAACAGGCAAACACAGGCATCATGCGGAGCGCCCAGCACAGTCACATTCCTGTTCGCAAAGGCTTCGCACACGCGCCGCACAAAGCCACTGGAACCACGTCGGGCGGAGAAGCCTTCATTTTCCACCCAAAAAGGCTCATGACAAACTCTTCAACAAGCAGGCCCACTTCAGCCGAGCATGTGGGTGTCGTGCTTAGCGGTTCAGACCACAGAAGAGTGACACATTCAGTAAAATAATTAGCAGCGATAGGACCACTTTCCTAGCTAGCTCTTTTTTTCCCCCCTCCTTTAATGTTCAAATCTTCCATAAGCTACCATAAGACCATAGTAATGGAATTACTGCTAATTATTTTGTTTGGTCCAAGGGCATGAACAGCACTGTATGTCTGATGAAAATGGGACCGAGCCTACGGTTATGAGCACGTGGTTTAGACGGGAATGACGATGAGGGTAGAACATGAGGAAAGGTTCGTAAATGAGAGCAGCCTGACAGAAAGCATGATACAAGCCAAGTCATGCTACTACAGGGACCCTGTGATGATGGCAGCACAACAAGACTCCAAGCGGCACGTTAACTCTTTCACTTCAAGCTCATTTTGTTCTGCAGCAGTCAAGTTCCATCATCGTTTTTTTTTTCTGGAGACTGCTGCAAACGACCATCTGAGCATCATGCAGGCTTTTAAAAAAATCTTTTTAAAATTTGAATTCAATAATCTCTGATATGATCATAGCTTTAGGACAGTGGAAGAAATTGATTCTTAGCAGCAGGCAGTAAATTATCAGACGTCTTTACTGTCTGATAGTTATCAGGGTTCTGAAGCCCAATCTGGGATTAACGACACAGATCGGGCGATTCTGGTCGGTTTTCTAGGCGTTCGATTTACTATACCTGCCACTCTGATCTCATACCTGATAAATCCTCTTTAGATGCTCCTGCAGACAGAAACAAATCGTATGCATGAAACAGCCAGAGGCAGCTCCAACCTCGCTACAGCTACATGTTTTTAGACAATTTAACCATCACAGCTGAAATCTAGTACACTAGCTCTGGGTCCCACTGAGAATTCAACAGAGACAAAGAGAAGAAAGGGCGGCTGCCTCGCGGCCCCTCTCAGCGCGTGGCTGCTCCGCGTACCTGCTCTCCCTCAGTGAACATGCGCGTGCCGTAGCTCCACGTGATGGTAGGGGTGGGGTCTCCCGTGGCTTCGCACGTCAGCGTGATTTGCTCCTCCATCTCCGTGGTCGTCTGGTTCTCCAAATATGTGATTTTGGGTTTGACTGCAAGTCATCATTACAAGGCCAAGTTAGAGGAATGTAACGAAGCGTGACTGTTCTTCAGTCTTGCAGTGAGTAATGCTCAGACATTCAGAAGTAATTAAAGTGCAAATCTTTTGAGTTCTGAAAAAAATAAAAAAACATTCTCACCAAAGACTCTGAGGCTGACTTCTTCTGCGGTTTCCCCAGCTTTGTTCCTGGCAACGCAGGTATAATCTCCCTCGTCCAACTTCTTCACATTCATTATAGTCATCTCAGAGCCATCCTCATTGAAGGCGTACTTATCCCCGCTTTCCAGCACAGCGTCCCTCCTGTGAGAACTATCAAACACAATAACACTGAGACACAGCAGCAAAGGCCTTTTGCTGGGACAAACCTACGAGCTAGAGAACCTTCTGAGATCCTTTCACTTTTTCTCGCGATTTTCCCATATGCTGGTTTTATTAAAAAATGAAGACACATTTCTCTTCTGCCAACTAGACCGACTGAGTGGAAAACCCAAGAGATGATCACCGCAAAATGCTTCTGTTTACTTTGTTTCCTCCAACTTGTTTTTTTTCTTGAGCCCCTTCAAAACCCATCACTTTCTTGATGATGGCAGTGCACCCGTTATTAAAGGTCAAATGGCTAATAAATACACCAGAAACTCTGTCAGCTAACCAGGGGCCAGTTATCTCCCGGCACACCCCACCACCACCACCAGCCTTTCTTCTAAAGAGCTAGTAGGATCAGTGCAGCTTCCCCAGGGAGGCCCGTCTCCTCTACTATCCTCCAAAAGCACACAAAGAGAGCTTGCGTTCCCACAGTGTGGACGAGAGCCGACAAGAGAAGGCTCGCGCTTTAAAACTACTAATGGGCTGCTCTTCTGCTCGCCCTTCTACCATGTCATCCGTAAATGTTCTTTATTTTATTCAGAGGGCTCCTCTGCCCGTCTTTGATCTCTTAATCCCAAAAAACGCACGGGCCGTGGCAAGAAGTGGCTGGGTGCTGGGCAGGGGGTTATGAATAGTTCTCTTTCATCTGGAGAATCACCGACAGAGAAAGAGAGGGCTAAGACCTGACTGCTACACTGGCTGACCACCGTGTACAGGTCTTTATAGTTATCAAGGATAATGGGACCAATAAAGTATCTGTATTCTGTAGCCCGTTAATATTATAGGACTAATATTACATGTCTGGTGTAACAAAAATAATATATAAACATTGGCTTCTGAGGATTTGATGGATTTATGCTTGTATGACAGTCTTCAAAGGGAACTTGTTTACTTCTTTCACAGAAATACACACTATATAAGAGAAACTCATGTTGTATTATTTATACTATTTAGTAATAATAAAATGAGTTATTTTGTTTATTCTGTAATAAAGTTAATTTTGACCGTATTTAATTACACAGAATGACATTAGAATGTTATGAAATGTTAATATCAGTCATAATCTGTCCTATTGAGCTTTACCGTGCCCATGTGACCGTGGGCTCAGGGAAGCCGTCCGCGGCGCAGGCCAGCATGGCCGAGAGACCCATCTCTGCTGTGCCATTCACTTCAGCTTGACGGACTCTGATGGTTGGGAGAACTAAAGGGAAAGAACAAAAAGACTCCATAACGTGGCCATATGGACAGTTACAAGTTCACAAACTGGTTTTGAAGCATAGGTCCGGTGCTTTTGAACCAATCAGATGTTTAGCACGTAGGTGCTTTACTGTTGTTCACTCCAGACACTCGGAAGGGTTCAGTCTGCTCTGAGTAATTTGCCGCTACAGTGACTCAGTGGCAGTCGGCAGAGCATGACTGCAGACATGAACTCTTCTACTGTAAATGTCTTTTTCAAAGTGGCAACACACCTTAAGATGATATACTTAGAACAGCGTCTTTCTAAAGCCGTCCGTGTTCTATGAATATCTAGCACTTTCCTATTCAGCTGGAAGGCAGGGGCAAGGTAATATAATCTCAGTGGTGAACTGTAATGTTCTGGGGGAAAGAAATGAAGAGACTGACTCCTTGCTGCTCTGCTGAAGTCTTACAAAACGGAAAATAATATTCTGAGACAGCCTCTGCAAACAATTATTTAATACGTGAACCATAAATGCGTTTAGCGCTAAACCCGGCGCTCCCTTTTTTCAGTCAACTTTGAATGCCTCGTCTGTGTGCGCCGTCATGCCCGGCCGACATCCACTGTTGTTTTTTTGCCAGAACTCTCGGCAGTGGTGAATTGCTCCATTCGAGCACAATCATTGTAATGAGAGTCTGGGATAAACAGCAGCAGCATGGCCCCCATATATGCTAAAAAGCAATTTCGTTCAAAACCACAAATGCTGTAAAATCCAAACAAAGGGACGGAGAGATGAGTGCACGTGTGCTTACCGTTCACTACCACCCTGATTTCGCGGAAGTCGATCTCGCCCCTGGCCCTGATGCGCCCCTCGCAGGTGTACACGCCTTCATCTGCCTTTTTAATTCCTCTTATTTGCAGGTGATTGTTGGTCAAAGCCTTGAAGCGAACTGAAAGACAGGACAACAAATGTACAGATTGATCAAAAAAACTACAAAGGCACATTATCACAAACATCTGGCTTCGACTTTTGGGTAATGGAAATCCCCCTGCAGTATCAGCTTTTTCATTGTGATTTTAATCAGCTAGCAAACAAACTAGAATCCCAATAGTGTCATGGATGATACCTTTCAAATGGAGTGTTTTCTGGCTTTTGTTGTTATGTTTGAGATGTTAATATTCATGCATCCTATGCTTGGAAACAATGAAAATAAACAGTAGAAATGGAGCGGTCAGCTCTTTTCCCCTGCAGAGCCATGAAAGGCAAAAACAGACCCTGTATTGAATGCTACAAGCTCAGTCAACAAAAAGAAAACTAGTAAAAATCTTACCATCTTTGTCAAACTGAATTTTCGCCCTTTTATGCTTCCAGATGACAGTGGGTGGAGGGGAACTTACGACGTCGCATACGATAACGGCATTGTCCCCCTCCGTAAACTCTTGTGGCGACGGGGCATTCTTGAAGGTGATCTTTTCTGCAGAACAAATGCACAAAATCCTGCATGAAAAGGTCCCATTTTGTATTTTCTCATGGAACTCATTGGAGACCCGTTAATAAGCATCTCGTAAAATGTGGACTACTAGTCTACTTTATCACATTTGATTGCGCCCTTTGCAAACAACTTCAAGTTTTGTGGGGGCAATAAAAGGCAAACCACAACAACACTATTTAAAAGGTCTTTCTCGCTCGATAGAAACACACACAGTCCCACAAGAAGAGGAATCAAACTAAACAGGCGAAGGGTTGAGAGGGAGGGGGAAAAAAGACATCAAATAAAAAAGGAACAGAAGCATACGGTATATCTTCACGTTGACGGTGGCTTCGGCTTGCTGGTCTCCGCTGGTGGCGATGCACTTGTACGTGCCGGCGCTTTCGACGTTGGCATTGTAGATAGTGAGAGTAGAGGACGTCTCATCGTTACGGATGACGGTAATATCCTGCCTGTTGCTTTCAATCTTCTCGCCACTCGGTGAGAACCAGTCGATTCCCTTCACTCCACCTAGGACTGCGGCGCAACAAAAGACACAACTTCAGATCACGCACAAGTCTATTCATCATCCCCCAATAATAATGCTAAACTCGATGGGCTGTGACATATATCATTCGCTTAAAACAGATGTCGCCAGAGGATCCGTACAGAGCAACAACATCAATCAGCAGTAAATTAGGGCTGAAGGCAATGGGATATTTCACTGGATTCAATTGAGATAAAGTGCTCCACTCGGAAGAAGAACAGCAGGGAGAACCTAAAATCTGAGTGGACTGCATGGGCCTGTGGTTGCTAGGGTGCTGGCCAACCCACTGGACGAGGAGCTTTGGTAATGGTTTGCTGAAGAGAGCAATTACCAGAGCTGCTGGCCTGTATCTCAAAGACTGTCATTAAGTGAAGCCCGAGAAAGGGGGACCTGTGAAAGAGGTCTCTACACTGAGATGAGCTACAGGCAGGGGGGGAGGTGTAACAAATGATGCCTTTCAATGAGTGAGAAGATAAAAACAAAAAGGTTATTTTCAAGAGAAAAATACCATACCTTCACACAGAAAGAACTTGGACTCTCCAACGCTGATTTCGCCTTGCGCAGGTGTGATTTCCACTTGCAGAGAGACTACAAAACAGAGGAAAGTCCTCGGTTAGCTTGGGGATGGTGCTTTAAGGCTCAATTATCATCTTTCAATGTTGAGGACCCACAGGTTCATCAGTATCTGTGATACCTCCGACATGTGGAATATCAGTCACTTTACAGAGATAGTTGCCACCCACTCACGTTTGTAGTAGATTTATGAGCTGAGTAGGTCAATTCAACAACAAAACATCATCATGGTTTCAAAAATATGTCAAATGCATAAAAAAAACTTAACTTCACAGGAAAACTAGTTATTGACATGAAAACATCTGAGGTAAAACTGAAACTGAGCTGAAGCTGAAATTCAAGACACACTCGAAAAAGAATGAAAATTGAAACCAAACTGAAGCATTCATTCCTTCATTCATCATCGAGTGGCCCATCCCAGCACCCACAAGACAAAAGACAGAGAAAGACCCCGAACAGGTTGCCAGTCTATTACCAGGAAGGCACACAGATATACACACTGACGCACACTTTCACACCTATAGGCAGTTTAGCATCTCCAGTTCACCTGATCTGCACACCTTTAGACCATGGAAGGAAACTGGAGCTCCTGGTGGAAACTCACACAGACAAAGGGGAAAAAATGCAAAGTCCACACAGAAGTCCCTTTCCTGTCTTTCTAAAATGAGTTTGGAGAGTAAAAGTCTGACTACCCTCACACTACAGCACCTACTAATGGACATTTCATGTTGGAACCTTGCCAATATTTCAAAAACTGCAGAAGGAGATGACATACCAAATTCCAGGTATAAAAGAATAATAAAACTAATGAAAAGAAACTTAGCACAATAGGTTGATTGCTTCTGTATAGAGACTATAGTAAACATCTTGCAAATAGGGCAAACCAGTCAAAAAGGCCACCCAAAATATATATGTAAATAGGGGCTCCCTATGAACCCCCTTAAACTATATATTACCCAACTACACACTATATAGTGCAACACTGCCGTACATCCCAACCATAATATATCCAATGATGTAAACCTGAGAGTTTCTGCTGTATTTAGGTTTACAAAATTTGACAATCACATCTGGACAATCACATCTGGCCATTTACATACGACTTAATTAACAATCAAATGAGTATTCATGTAAAATCACAGGAGCTTAATTTCAAATCAAATCCTACAGCATCTGATGTCAGTGAATTTCCAGCTATCAGAACAGTTTGGAGCCTGCTGTGCATGCTGAACACAAGAAAATCAAAGGAGTACAAGTGGACACACTTCTTTTATCTTATTGCTAAGATAGGACAGTGTGGTGAGAAGTACCCGAGAATATAAGCATCTCGCCTCTCGTTGCTGCCATTGTATTGTGATCCAGGTAGCTAGATAAGCATTTTTACAATCAGAAACATGGAAATCTAGAAAGGCGCGAGAGTGACAGAATGGGTGCAAAGCAGTCCGTAAACATATTTCAGGTTAAAAGATGAAGCCTTTTGCTCTGATGCTCATGCATAATTCAGGATGACGCAGAGTCTTTCAAAAGTGCACTCCATTAGCTCCTCACCGGTGGCTGACCTCACCACTTTCACCAAGACGCAACAGGTAACTATGGAAACGGTGCTGACACACTACCACTCGCGATAACAGGGTGTGAAGATGATCAGAAGAGCAACCGCGTGCTTGATTTCTCCCACATCCTTAAATGCAGGGGCTTGGGGCCATAATTAGTAGGCCAACCTCCTGACCATGAACGTAACGTGTTGCGTCATCATGAGTTAAAACATCCCATTACAAGATGATCGATATTTAATTCATTTTATTTTACGTTACTGAAGCCCTCATTATGTCTGGACATATGAGAAGCATGACCAGACACAACGCTAAAGAGAGAAGGAGCATAAAGAGAGTTGATGGATCGATAATTCAATCACAGCAAAATAAGATCCAGTCTGAACAGGCTTTCACGTGATCGGGCGATTCAGTGCTTTCCATCTGTATATCTGACCCATTTGGGTTTCTGTGAAATAAGTAAAGGCGAAGGAGGGTGAATAATAATAAAAAAGAATATTGATCTGAGCCCAGGTGGTGCTCAGTGGCTTTTAGTCTTTCAAGTAATTTAATAAAAAACACAGTCAAAAGGGAAGGGAGTGCAGCACCAATTAAATCAGCATATTCCGTCAATACCCCTGCGAATGTGTTGTTCTTGAGGAGAGGCCATTTCTTATATCTTGACACAACTATTATTAGACGCACATGTGCTGTCTGTGCTAAATGAACGGGTAGAGGCTTTTGAAATAAACACTGTCATCTTGCATTTTCATCAATTACCGGTGAGAGACCCACCCTTAATAGTAGAGGTTTTAATGCATCGTGGATGAGAAAGTGACAGATTTGTCCTGAGAATATGGGGAAATGATAGTAATCTGAGCTATCAGACTCTCATAAACCAAAGGAATGTCAAAGCGCTGCATTCCAAATATTTTTCTTGTATTACTATTCATATGAAACGCTTCTACATTAGCAATATTGTACATTTTCAATATCCACTAAGACATGATTTGGGAAAGTAGACAGTGGCAATCCTTATCAACTAAGGCTGCAATCTCTGAACTGACAACATCATGACTCTATTATGATTCTTCAGAAATGATCTGACGCATCCCGACATTCTAAATTTCACTCAGACTGATTTTTACCGAGGACTGAACACCAAGACTCTGCCCTGCTGTTGGAATCGTACTGGTATCAGCAGAGTCCAAATAAGTATAACACGAAAATTGGTCTTCCACTGTAAATCGTGATGTAATAACATTCATTGTATTTTGGGAAATTATATAGTTGTCCATGTATCAAAAATATCTACATTTTATCCGTGTGATGCATTTATTACCCCTGCATTGCCAAAATGCGTATAAAAAAGTAACAGACATTGACATTGTCCCAGAATTTGTAGAAAGGTATTTGAATAATGCTTTTACAACAGCCACTGTCCCAAAGCAGCTTTTTAAAAATTCAAGTCCAAGCCCCTATTGAGCAAGCCAGAGGCGACAGGGGCAAGGCAAACTCTCTCACGGCAGGAGGAGGGAACCTTGAGAGGAGCCAGAACTCAAAATGAGGACCCATCCTGTCCCGGTCAGTACCGGACAGCACAATAACACATAAATGCTTGTGGACGAATACACAGTAGTGGAATATAGACAATAAAACCACACTGCATTGTGTATCATCTGAGTGTTCTTATAGTCCTTATAGTCCTTTATAACTGATTATAACTAACCAGCTGAACTGGCACTTTTTACCTGCTGTAGACGAACTACTGGTGTAATCGTTTACCGCAAAACGTGTCAATATTTGCCCATTCTGTTGTTCATCAATAATGAACGAAAGGTGACCACATTCATGAACCACAACCATCTTTTCCACAGTTCAGTGGTAGAGCTGAAAGATTGATTGTTTTTATAAGAGCTGCAAGAGCTTCCAACAGCTGCAATTTAATAAGTAGACCTTTAAGTGGGAAAATGTAGCCTAATAAAACAGTGCATATAAAATGCCTACAGGCAAGTGAGGCCAATCACATCCAACATCCATGTAATGCATACATATCAACACAACCTCGACCAACTGCTTATCTAGCGCCCAAGCCACAAAAAAAACACTCAAGCCTCGACTAAAAAACAGACCAAGACCACAATTTATTTAATTACAGGCACAGCCCGGTCGAAACAAAACCAGTTCACCAAATCTCTCAGCCTTACTTAATGGAGGATGGACATTGGTAGAAGAGTTAAGTAATTTCACAAAGCTCAAAATTGCTTGAGAAAAAACAGACTACAGTGTCTATTCACATATAATGCTAACATTGAGCAAGCTCTTGTAGGGACTGCAACATATGACAATACTGTCTTTTATGACTGTAATTACTGCACTCCAGTTACAATCAATACGAAGCACTGAGACATGGTTAACAATTTGTGTGATTGGTGCATTCATTAACCTTTTGAACTCCGAGTGTAGCAGTAAAATCTGACTTCAAACAATAGAAATGGTCTAAAACAGTCTTAAGCTGGTCTGTCATTACTATATGTTCCTGGTTTGTTGCTCTTTAGCTTGGCGCACTGCTGCTCAACCGCCCTCTGGACCCCCTTCTTCTACAGGTTTTCCACACCCACTTGAGGGTAGAAACTATCCTAAAAGATCGCTTGATCCAAAGATCTTATATTTTTCAGTTTATTTCCAAGATCTAAAATGTAAAAAAATCAGTAGTGGTTATTATTGTTACTGTTTTAAAATTACAGTATTTTCTACATGACACAGGAACACAAAACAAAGCTCAGCGTGACGCCTGTCATCTCGAGTATCAACACAAACCAGGGGAGCTTCCATAAAAGGAGTTGTTTGGTCATATGACAACGATTTACCATTTGTTGTGTAGCCAGCAAATTAAATCTATACAGGTCATGGAAATGCTCCAGACTGGATCAAAGCATAAGAACTCCTCTCATATTAAACACCTAAGCCTAATCAAAACTGTGCATTTCTCTCAGTTGATAAACAAGCTATGTTGCATTTTAATGTAACAGCTGTCCTACAAATCAGACAGCAAGAACTGGAGCTATTAATAAACAGTTAATACAGTTTTTAATTGGAATGATCTTTGGACAGATGCTTAGATAGGACTGATAGATCCAACTGATGCTGATGCATCTGTTGGCATCCAGAAGAGCAGATTTGCTGTTATTTAAATCATTTTATCTCATTTTTAAACTTCTAGAAATAAAATGGGATGCCTTTTAGGCCAGGATGATGATATCTACGCCAATTTCTGCATTTTAAATATGTTTATGTATCAGCATGGGCATGAAAAATACTGCATAACAGCATCAGTACACACTGCAAATTCACACCAGTGCATCACAAATGCACCTAATAATTGTAGCCATATAAAAGTCCTTCACTCTGCTTTGCTAGATTAAGGTGTTCCCTGAAAAACTGATCATGTTTCGGGAAAGCTGTTATGAGTGTGATTCATCTGTGTTTCATTGGTCTGATCCAACACTGCAGGATTAGATCAGAGTGCAGCAGCCGAAGAAGAACATGCCTCTCTCTGTGTGGGTGCACTTATTGGGCCCTCTCATCAATTGCACCAACCTACGCGAGTGCTGCTCCAAAAGGAGCAATTTTCGGGAACATCCAGGTGGACTGAATGCAAAAGACATACAGAAGGGTGGGGTGATTCTCTGGGATTCTTCCAAACTCAGGGAGACACCACAAAAACGACGCAGTTTCAGGGCTGAGCAAAAACAGTGCCAAACGCAACAAAGTAAAGAAACTACTACATTAAAACGGTCATGTGGTCCTTCGACATGCAACTATTCAATTCTTATTGAATTTAATGTATATTATGCAGAGGTTCTGTAATCAACCCAGCAGGCTTCCTCATGAATATTCCTTGATGGAACTGACTTCATTATATAATATTTTATTAATTCTTTCATTAATTAAGCATACATATAATTTATTTTTTACATTTAAATGTTAAAAGTCAAAGCGGACTATAACTAAATTTGTCATGACTGTGAAAAAGGGTTACACTTAACACCTCTCATTTACAGAAGACTCCTTACAGATCCATCTACTGAAAAGCTCTTTAGGGAAAACCAAAGTGGTTTTATAGCATCACTTCAAAGATTCCTTTTGGGCCCCTTTATTTTTATGAGAGTGGTACAGGTGGTACTTGGAAAAAGGTGTAAAGTATCAGAAATGGAAAGCAAGAATATCTTTCTGGGTACAAAGGCAAAAAAGAAAGGAACAAACAAACCAAAATGAATCGAAAGTACAAAAAGCACAGGGGGACATACAGACAGTCAAAGATAAGAGAGGTCAACCTATTGAGAGAAACTGTGACACATCATGTAAATGAACTAAGTGCACAGCTGCAAAGAAGACTCATGCCAACAAATTAGCAAACGACCCGACGGCTCATGAGAGCCTGACTCCATAATGCACTTCATCGCTAAAACCAATGCTGCAGAGGCTTCTGGGAAACCGGGACACAAACTAACACATTTCGTGTTTGGCTAAATAATTAAACTAAAAATGTCTGGGCAAGTTACATATATCTGATACAAATTAAGATGTAAACCTGCTATACTGAGGTCAGCGCTAGTCTCCTTTAGCCTTTAGCCTAGCTACTTTCCTGCTTTAAAATCTGTTTCAGCCACTGAGAGGAAAATGTGTGAATATTTTGGCACAGAACACAGCCAATGAAAGGCAATTAAGATGGAAAAGTTACTTTTATTGAAAAGAAATATGATTGAATACTGAGAAATACCTGTATGACTGCTTTCAAAATTGGTTCATGGAATGTAAGATGATGTAGAAAAGCATATTATGTTTATACCCATTGTCAGTTTTAGGATTAGGTTTAGTTAAACTTGCGTGTTGTGGTGTGGTCAAACATGACCATACTGTGCCACTTCACATTACTTAAACTCAGGGTTAGATTTTAGTTTGGGGTAATATTGAGCAGATTCTATTATATTCTTAACGCTCTAACATGATTGTGAAATATATGGAAGCTGGTGGCCTAGTGTTGATTAAAGAGTTGCCCCTGCAATAAGAAGGTTGTGGGTTTGAATCCCAACACTGAGGCACCGTTCAGCAAGGCACCATGCCCGCACACTGCTCACTGGCCACCTTTCATTGGTGGCAGCCCCCTGCTTCACTTGGCGAATGGGTTAAATGCAGAGAAAGAATTTCACACTGTTCACGCTGTGTTGTGTTCACACGTGACTACAAGGGGCCACTTTACTTCCTCAAAATATACAATGATTAAACAATAAAGCTGTTCTGCATTGTATTACATTCAAACAGAAGGTGCACTATCATTGTTTCTGCCTGCCTATGGACGACCACATTATATAACTTGCAGCCCTACACTTAAACATTGTACAGAAACTGGACGTGCTTTTTGAGGGGCTTTAGTTGCAATGAATAAATTTTCATTCATAATTCTAACTGCACACTTGGTGCTCATCCTCATGTAGCTCCAGTGGCTAGGAGCAATGTGAGGTGTTCAGACTGACCAAACCACCGCAGAGGAAGGGCCCTCTCCCTCCATCTAACACAAATCAGCTCTGTTTAAATGCACCCAGCATCTTAATAACTCCTATACGTGAGGTGATTTCATATACATTAATATTGTCGCTGTATTTCAGGTCTTTGTATGCTCACACGATTTTTTCAGGCTAAACATTCGTGCCACACAAAGAACCTGAGCAATTTGCATACATTAAATGAAGCCTTAGATCATTCTAGACAAAAACAAAGCGGACGCTGTTTCAGAAAAGACACAGGGCAATGTTTTGGTGAGAGGTCTGAACGCAAACGAACATGAAGCTTTGTACATGTACAGCAGAAAGCAAGTGAAGTCAACCAATTAGGCTTTTCTGGATCCTTGCTAGAGATGTTCCTCGAGCTGCCGTTCGTTACCTACCTTCCTTTGAAAGCGGAGCCTTACTCGGAGCCCACCGAGCCGCATTCCCACCGTGGTTGCCCTGTTGCTTGGCAACGTGAAATTGAATGTTGCACAGCCTAAATGGTGTGCAGTGTATGTTAATGCTCTGGATGTCCGGCGCTCTCCTGGAACAGGGTTAAAGGCTACGACGTGCCAAGAACAGAGCAGAGACAGGACATGCTCTGTAAAAAACACACAAAAAAAAAAATCCTGCATTTCCCTGTCATTTCCAGGCTTTGGCATGGTGACATTTTGAAGAAACTTGCTGGATTCTCAAAATAACAGGGAAACAGGCTCCCATTTGTGCTCCATATAAGCAAATGGAACACGCTGACTCATTCCAGCCACGGTCTGGAATATCTAAAAGAGCCTCGACCGTAAAGGTTAAAAAATGCAAAAGTTGCTCTACTTTTAGTCAGACATACAGAGCTCATAGTTGCCATAAAAAACAAAGCAGTATGTCAGCCATCAACGTCCCCATTTCCAAACTGGCTGGGCGAGCTCTGAACGCGTGTTAGCATGAAACTGGGGTTTGATGTACTCCTCACAATCTCTGCTGCAATTTTCTCCGAACAAATTGTTCTTCTTCGAGAAATGAAAGTCATATTACTAGCACAAGAGCTGGAGTTTCTCATCTTATTTTGACATTTCAATCGTACCTGGAGCACATGGTGAATCAGGCATTGCACTGGGATTCAAGGGTGCCACGATCTGCATAATCACATAGCTTTACCTTGGCGGGTGCTACTGCTCGTGAGACTTGGAGTGTTAAAGTGAGAGATTAATAGTGGAGGCTTTGGTGGCACTACGGTTTGAATGAATTCTGATAGTGGGTGCCCTCCTGTGGCCCCGGCCACTGAATTAGTCACGTTATTTTTTTTTGCTGCAGGCACCTACTGTATGTGTAAGACACCTGTCACGTTACACCAGCTCCTGGGCAAGCATAAGCTGATTACCTCAGTGTGTTTACAGGCTGTGCTGCTGCTAGAGTGGTGCCATCGCATATAGAATATAATGAGCTGCTTATCAGTAGCCTGTGGAGGCCATGGCTGCTCCTCAGAAAGATAATTAAACCAACTCTGCAGAGCTTTTGCTGACTGACGCTTCAGTATACTGTGTAGGAATGCAGTGTAAACTCCAAGTTCTCCTTCTGAGGTCTGTCTTCTGAGAGGATTGCATGACTGGGATGAAAGGAAACCAACGCTGCATGATATATTGGAAGTTCAATGCTTTCTCAATGCAACGTGTTGAGGTAAAGTTGAATGCCGTCAGTTCTTTGTATAGAAAAGCTTACGTTATGCTTCTTTACATTATTCTGCCTACAGGTGTTGGTTTTCCTCCACCTTTCAAAACCAGGTTACATTTGCATCGTCAAAAGACACGTGGCAGCAGACACCTCGGTTAGAGGGAAGCACAAGGCTCCATTGTGTCTTGAAAGAAGGTTTATCATCAGAAGAACAGTGCATAAACTCTCGGGATGAAGCACACGAGCGAAAATATGCAAAGCAAGATATGCAGCCTCTATATGCATGCACAATCCACTGGGTTACTGTTCCATGAACGCCATTTGCTTTGCTTGAGTTCTCCTGTTCTGCGAAATGTTTTGTTGGGCATGAGCATCTATCATTTATTTAAATTGCTTGATGACTGAATTTTCCTTTTCTGTTTTACCTCAAGCTTGTGATGTGTATAATTTAATTGTGCCTTTTAAATCCTGCTCCTCACCCGAACACAGTTAGAGGGCAGGACTGTGTGTAGCTTGCATGCTGTTTTCATATATTAAACATAAACTTCAGCCATTGTGAATGCATACTGCACTGGTCTTATGTGAATGCTACAATTTCCACATTGTGTTTTTCTTGAAATGGACTGAGATACCACACTTCATGCCTGAATTACACTCCAAATTGGAGTGTTGGCACAAGTGTGTTTGGACTTAAAATAGTGTAGAGGATGACGCATCCTTCACTGTTTTTACACAGGGGCTTCAACATGTCATTACATAACAGAGTCAGCCAGCTGCATATGGGGGCCAGTCTGTACTGTTGAGCTGCCAGTGGCTGCTAACGCGGGCCTGCATTTGCTTGCAGATCATGGAACCGCCACGGTGATGGTCCCCACTAGCCGTCGCCATGGAAACCCCCTCCCTCTCCCTCAGTCCCTCTCCGCTCGTAAAACTCCGTGTGAATAGGATACAGGGCCACAGTGCTGGAACAGCCCACCGTGAACAGAGGCAGCGCGCAGAGGCAAAGTGCCTGAGTGTAACACACAGCCAATTACTTCCCAGCTCCCTGCTGTAGACACGCTCATTTATGTTTAATGAATTAGGTAAGGATGAATTTTTAACCATATTTTAGCCTTAATATATGGCTCGGCTCTGGAGGTGTCACAGGCTGTGATTTAACTACTTCACTTCATCGGCGACTGAATGTCAATCAGTTCTTTGGGGGATGCTCCACTGCACAAGGCTTAATGAGAGCACGGGTTTTGAATACAGAAGGATTAAAAAAAGACAGAAAGAAAGAACTTGTAACAAGTACATCATTCTCAACACGTATGAATACATAACACACACAGATTGTGAAATCTTGGCTAAACCCAAGAATTTACTTTGGATTTCTAATCCGACAAAGGTGGGTAACATGCCAAAAAATCTATCACTGATAGTCAATTTTTTTACATTTCTGGTATGAGTGATTAAACTCCTGGAAAAATGCTTTTGTTTTCCAATGTATTGTTTTCCAAAAACAAAAATTATTCATGACACCCTTAAAACTGAAAAGCTATATCATTTGTTATTTCATCTGTGCTTTTTGATTAATATAAAAATGCTGAAAAATGCTACTTGGCGATAAGTGCTGTTTTGGGACTTTTGAGAACTATAGAGGGCTAATTTCATGTTAAACACCCTGCTAAATAGTATTAAATAACACATGATTACTCTCAATTTAGGGTTTATCTTGGCTCATTAATAAGCCATTAGACTGCGGTCCAGTCCTTTTTATATCCGTGAGATTCCCAGAGCACAACACAGCAGCAGAGGAAATTTCTTAATATCAATATCTTCCATATGGCTTCAATGTCCCTGTGGTTTCAATTATGACTAACTCGAATTGTATATTACAGACCTTGAGTATTTATTGATATTTTTCATCCACTGCCATTACTCAGCTTTGAGCTCCCGGGATTAGCGTTGCCTTTACCGGTCACAAGCAGCAGCCTGCCATGGCAAGTATCACCAGTATGTGATCTGTAGATCTTTACGCATGTAAATCCAAGATTTCAATGGTCATACTTTACTTCAACGTTGAATTCTCTTCACTTTAGACCTGTTTAATGTTTTGCTTTTCTTTCTTCAAAATCATCTGGCATGTTTTGGGTGAAATCAAAAGTGTCATTTTCTTCCACTGGTCATCAGTAAGGTTTGCAGGATCTCTTCTAATTTACAGGTGCTCTGTATCTTAACTTGCAGTTATCCTGTATTCCAGAAGTATTGATGAAACCCATGGTGCACTAATTTTATGATGTAATTTATCACAATAACAGCTGTGTATCACACTAACTTCTACAACAAAGAAAGTCCAAGAAGCCGCCATTTCAATCACTGGTCCATTGCTGGAGAGTGAAACTGAGACCAGGAACAATCCATTACCGAATCATCCCATTTCTGAATGCTGAACTGATAATCCAATCCAGAACACCAGGGCATGTTTCGAAATACTCCCCAATCTATTTTTTCCTTGAACATACGGTGGAGGACCATCCGCGCCTCAGTGAATGGTGTTGTTCTGACAGCGGCCTGGGGCAGGCCAAATTTGACTATATCCAGGCAATTTACACTGAAAACTCATCAACATCTGCCCGAGTCTCGCATACCTTAACAAAAGCTCTCTAGAGTTGGAGAGGCCAGACAGTAATTCGTTTTCTCTGCCTCTAATGAGACTAAATTTAAGTGGAAGATAGCACAGAACAGAACAGGCAGATACAATGAGGCACTTAGTGAGCTTCAGTAAGAGAACCCAACCCTTCCTCACTCCCCTGCTAGGCTGCCTCTGCAGTCTGTGGAGGGATCTGTGCACTACATTAATGAAGCTCAGGTTGCATTTTTATAACAAAATTCAGACCATCATGAGCCTGGGTCAAAAGGCCAAGAATCAGATCCGATTTCTAATGCAGGGGCTCGGAGTAATCCCTCCACCTGACCATGAGAGCTGCAGATGATGCAGTATGCTTGAGGAAGTTCACTGACCTCCAGAAGAAACATGTTTAGCAATGATTTTAAAGAGCCCCTATATTGGCTGGGCCCTATTACAATGGGACAACAACCCCACCCCCCTTCCACAAGAATGAGACCCTTTTTTGCATATCTGCAACATACCATTTATTGAAATAGTGCCAATAACTGAAATTAGCACATAGGATAGGGTGTGTCAACTAACACCAAAATTTGGGTAATATCACTGTCAAAGGAGCGGATCTGTGTCTTAACTTGAGAACCCCGCTGTAGTGGTTTTTAGCTTAAAGCTCGGAAAGATTAGCTTGAAGCTAAAGTGGCTCTGGGGAAAAACATGCACCTGTCAGACTGTGCTCTAAATCAAATCAAAAAGTAAAATTTGTGTATCTTTAACAGAAATATTACTGAAGAAAATAAATGTTTTCCAATATTATGGAAAGTTGGGAATTCCGGTGGTTTGAGTAACTTAAGATCATTGAGATGCAAGGTGGTGAACTGAGGGAACAATGAACTTCTGCCCGCCAGAAGAAATTCTGAAGGAATAGCGGCGAAACCATTACAGCTTCAGGATATCCGCTTTCTTCGAGAACAATCCCCTCTGTCTAATGGATCTATAGCCTTTCCTCAGTGACTCATCCTGAATCTAATTCTGCTGCTCTATTGATCACTCCTCAGCCCGAGAAAGTACGCTCTTAGAAGTTGTCTTGACTTCAGAAATGAGGGCAGTCGTACAAAGTAATTTAATAAACGTCGCGTTGGGATCAAGGAATCAAAGCATGCCTCAAATTGAGACACGTTACAAAGGAAGGCGATCTCTTTTCACTTTTTGGCACCAATTTTAGTGGCCAAATTGTATTTGTGTTGTCTAAAGAGGGAATGTGTCACACTGGATGTGTTTATTGGAGGCGTTTTCCTTTCATTTTTATTGAGAGGGACACGATTTGCAAGCTTCTGTGCAAAGCATTGCATGGTCTCAGAATTTAAACTCTGAGCAACAAAGTATTCAGGCTGTAAAAATTCTTTCCAATATGAAGTAAATAATACACTAAACTTCTTATGGCATTTCTGAACGAAAGTCTGGGATCAAGCATTTGAAATATAGGGAGCTGGTAAAATCAAACAGCAAATGCATAATTCAAAAATGCCAGCTGTTGTTTATATTGTGTCGAAATTTCATGACGAATGGTACTATAGATATGATATTAAACGGCAAAAAACAGCTTGTTTCATTACATTGACAGATGTACAGTTTTCATTCAGAACGCGAGGGTTTAAAAAGCTGCAACTTCGTAATACCAGTCAAAATATGTATTTACTTTGATATCTTACTTTATACATATATAATGTGTTTACAAGACTGTTGTTTCTGAATTTAGATTAATAAATAGAGCAACATGTCCAAGCAATATGAACAATAATAGTAATATAATTTGCTATAAAAACCAAGGATGATGATTTCATTTTGGTACTGTTCACTTATATTACAGTGCTAATCATATTAAAACACATATCCCATTATGGGAATAAAGTTCAGAATTGGACAGCAGGCAACAGTCCACCCTTTGCTAGATGTCTATACATTTTCTTACATAATTTAACAACACTTGCTGTGTCCATGTGTACATAAATACAGCAAAATGCCTTAAAACGACATCTTGTTACACTGACTTACACTGGAAGTTGTTTTTTGCTAAAGTTACTGGTTTTGCTCAGACAGAAGTGATCTATGCACACCATTTCATTTTATATTTTTTGACACAACATAGACTCTAAGACTGGATTCATGCCAAGACAGCAATACAACATCATGATGTTTTGTTTACTGATACTTGGCATGTGTGAGGCATAGACCAATGTAGGTGTTTTCTGAAGGAGGGTGAGATAGTACACACACACACACACACACAAACACACACATACTCAGACACACACCTACATTTGGTCAAACCTCATGTATTGTGTACTGTAATAGCCTATGCTCATGTCATTTCTGTGTGTGCGTGTGTGTGCGTGTGTGTTTTTAATGTCTGTCATCTTGCAGGCCTGGCATTTTGAGCAGTATTGTCTTATCAGCTATGCTCAAGATTAAAAGAAACATGCATTCAATTTGAGACAGCTGAAATTTAGTTCACACCCACAGATTTCAAGTGTTCAGGCCAGTGGGTAGAAAAGAGATAAAGAAAGAGAAGAGAAAAAAAACGACAAGAGTGAATTTCTAACCAGTGCCACAGAATTAAGCTCTGTGTCGATTTGTGCGACAAAAAGTGATAAAGGCCACTCAAGCACAAGCTGTCAGGACTAACCCAAAGCTCTGGCAATGAGAGCCGGCTCTCGCCGCAGCCATTCAGCTGGCACAGTCTGTCTGGAGAGCGGGAATGGGAACTGAACGCTGGGGACATGAGAAGGGGAAGGGATCAACTGGAGAAAAACTGCTGATCCAAATCCACAGAGACACAGGCTTGACAGTGAGAGGATTCTGTGCTGCCATTTGGGTAGCCGCTGTGTGCAGAACATAACTGGAAGCTTTCAGCTTGATATTTCCTTTGGGCCAGTTTGCTTCACACTAAGTGTACAGTGATGATTTCCCAAATACAACTGCACATGTTACAAAGACATACATAAACTCTCGGGCAGCTTATGTTGATATTACGTTGAGCAGCGACTTGTAAGATACGATACGATCTGTGCTGTCTGTGTTTCTGTGACCACTCATCTGACCTCTGTGGAAGAGCAAATCTCCTAAGGGAGAATTACTTTATTGCTACACTGCCTTTTATTTACAGCGGGACTTTCCTTCTGTTCTCTTCATTTTCTTTTCGGCTACTTTGAATTGCACCTAGCCCCGAGACAAATAAAGACATAAGGAATTGTTATGTAAGGTTTCCGAGTGTTCCCATCCTCCCCAACAAGAAAAAAATATCTGATCTGTCAGTGCCCACTGTTTTCATAAAACTGCAGGATATCTTCAGCCTGACGGTGGAAAGCATTCATAGTCTTGTCACAGGCTCCCGAGTACAATGACTAAGAACATCAACCCCGCCCACATCGTGAAATCTGGCTAGTTCCTGACACCTGGAATGAAACTAATAAACCACTACTGGGCAACGGCACCCAAGGGTGGAGTTGCAATCAGATTTACTTTCACATGCACTTGCTGCTACAAATCGTATCTTATGAAGAGAAACTATATCAAATGAAAGGTAGGAATCTATTATTTATCAACATGGGGGAATTTTCTTTCGTAGTACTCTGCGAAAACTGATTTTCAGTGCATGTTTAAAGGCATTTTACTTAACAGCAAGTAATCTTATCAGACAGCACATGGGGCTATGCGTCAATGTTCAATAGAGATATAATCTAAGCCTGTGTCAGCCAGTTATTACAGGACTATAATCAACTGCTGGGGGGGAACACAGCACCATGTCACATCCAGCAGAGCAGAGCAACACACTGACAGGCTCGAGTCAACGGCAGTAATTTTATGTGCATGGTTAGACTTCATCTTAAAAGTTGGATTTGCA
Source organism: Rhabdalestes septentrionalis (assembly GCA_037832545.1). Lineage (NCBI taxonomy): Eukaryota > Metazoa > Chordata > Actinopteri > Characiformes > Alestidae > Rhabdalestes > Rhabdalestes septentrionalis. The sequence goes on along the minus strand of JBBMFX010000001.1, from coordinate 16,893,939 downwards.
CTGGAGCTATAGGTTCAAGTTAGTACTTCCTACTTTTTCCTATTTGTTTACGTGTCAGAAAATGGCAACAACATGGGAAACAATGTGACAGTGGAGAGGTGGAGCTGCTGTCAGAGCTCCAGTTCATGCATGCAGGGTTCCTCTCCAAACTAGTGACAGCTGCACTGGATTAGGGGAGGAACTAGGGCACTTTTAAAAAGTCCAGTTTCCAATCCAGTTAAGGAAGGCTCGTGGTTGGCAAGACACACAGAAACCACAATTTCATGTGTGAGCAAGCCAGGGTAGGCTTTCTGTTGCATTATGTGTAAATAAAGCTCAGCTTTGCACCTCTGCTGTTCTGTGTACGCCCAACCCCTATTAATTAGTTATAGTGGCTATAGACAAGAATCAGGCCATTGAAAATACTCAGATTTTGTTGCTGTGCACCTTGAAATGAAGACACACACACACAAAACAGCTAAGATATTATAGCAACAAGCCACAATAAGTCTCAATTGAGCTTTGCCAGAATGCACCTTGAAGATATAAACTCAATTGGGAAAAGGTGATAGGGTCAGATTGAGACCAAAATCGAACTATTCACTTCAATACTGCACAGTACATCTGGCGGCAAGCCAATCCAGCTCAGCATGCACAGAACACCCTACCTGCACTACAGCGTGGAGGTGGCAGCATCCTGCTGTGAGGGTGTTTCTCTGCAGCAGGGACTGAGGCACTTGTCAAGATAAAATACTGTCAAATCCTGAGAAAACCTGCAGGCCTGTGCCAGGAGGCTGTCAATAGGAAGAAGGTTCACTTTCCAACATGACACTGGCCCAAAGCACACAGAAAACTGACCACACAGAGGCTGCGGGAGGAAAAGGTGAAAGCAAGAGCTTTAGACCCTGTTAGAAATCTGTGGAATGACTTAAAGATTGCAGTCCTTCAACAGTCATTATCCAATTTGACTGGGCTTGTAATCCTTTATAAATAATTTTTTCCCCAGTTTTGTGTTTTGTTGCTATCATACCTTTCATTTGGAGGTTATAAGTTGCAATGAGTAAATACAGCTAGAGTAATTCTGTATCAACTGGAAGCAGAAGCAGCTTTCTCACTATGAGATGTCAACATTAAAACACCCCTTCACTCGGCCGAATGTTCTGCCATCATTACCATGGATAAGGTCTGGAAAATTTGCACTTTCAATGAGGTTGATTTTATGAAGAAGAGATATAAGCTCTTTAAATTTGGAAAATTAGAGGCAGACAAAATAAAATAAATTTAAATATGAACTGTGATGAAAAATATGAACTCTGGTGATTTCTGAAATGTCTTTTTAAACCATAGATGTGTCAACCCTGAAGTAACATCTAATCTAAAAACACAGCAAATCAAACCATTATTCAAGGGATATGGAAATTACATACTTGAGGCTGCTTAATAGTCAATCACATTATCAAATATCAAATATAACTATGATCCTGCAACTGTATGCCTAATTTGAGATCCTTGATCTCAGGCTTCAGCATGATATCATATTTCTGGAGGACTACTCTCCAACCTGACCTTTATAATCTGCGGTATTAACATGAGGGTAACAGAGAGAGCGTCTGCTAAGATAGAGTGACTTTTCCCTGGACATTTCCTCTTTTTGAGACCTGGAAATTTCGTCCAGGGTTTTATAATTGTGTTTATATTGAGCTGCCTAAACATCCATCAGATTATGGACCTCTCTCATAAGCTAAAAGTCAAGAACGGCCATCTGATGCACGGCTGTCGACCCGAGATGTGCATACCCCCGGGAAACATGGCTGAACCCCCGCTTTCCCACCCCCCACCCCCCAAACGTGTCCTCATTTTCACAATCCCAAATCTGATCACCCTAGCTAATATAAAAGTGAATATGGCCATGCATTTGTTTGCCTGCGCCCTAAAACAGCCTCTCCATCAAGAATGCAATACATTTCTTCCCATTTTGAGTCTAAATATTTGGAACAAAATTGAATAGTCGCTTTCCATTAATAGTTTACGCCTTTAAAATACATCGAACCCTTCAGGAACGTTTAAGTGCTCATCCATTACTCTCTATTTCACTGGGGTATGATTAAGAAGTAGTAAACATGCCGAAACCCACAAATGAGAGGAGGAGGCTGACAGGCCCAAGGCAATTTATGATTAAACGTACACTTAGAAGTGCCACCCCTACCCTCCATTATTACAGCAATGATTAAAAAGTAACCAGTCGGGTTGGTTTTAGTTCATGCACAATGAGAAGAATAGCTTAAAAGGCCCAAATTTCTCCACAGTTGGAGGTCCTCAGGTGCTGAATGCATCTTTAGGCCATCAAGCAAAGATAGTTCTGTTTAAATCTTCTGGTCCTGATATAATAACTGATCATCAAGACCTGCTAGTGACCCCTGAAGTCTGGTCATCTCTCTCTGTACATGAAACTTCAAGTGACTGTTTGGAACAATAACTTTAAAAAGTGGTGTCTGTCCTATAACCAAATGCCAAAATACACCCAGAATGACATTTCACATTAGAAATTCACCACCATCAATGGCCACATGGGATGCCGAGGTGTCTGAAAGAGGGCAAATTCCCACCATTGGGGAATACACACATTGTTCAGCGCATGCACAAGCATGTGTGTTGGTTAAAAAATCAGTTGTTGGTTGAAATATAAGCCATTATTTCTAATCAAACCACTGCCTTTTTTTCCATTTATCCGCTAATAATACTTATCATGTATCCATTAAAATATGACTTGGGCATATAAGGAGGGATGGTCAGACAGAAAAAATTTATTTCTCTTCATGAAATATGGTGGTAAATGAATTACGTTAATGTTTTTGCTCAGGGGTGTACTGATATACTTCTATTTCTGTGAAATAACCATTTTAAAATGTGACGAATATACTGCAGTTCCAAGTGCCTCAGATGTGCATGATGCAGTCTAGTATAATGCTAGAAGCTGAATGGCTCATAAGGTCAAAACATTTGCACGAGGTCTAATCCCTTTTAAACATATGCAAAAAAAATCACAAAACAGTGAGTTTCATTTAAATAATAGCACTTGCACAAGCCTGGATCAGCTCTGCTACTGATTTTTCTGATCAGATGAAGACATATATAAAAAAATAATGCTCTCATGATGCTGAACATTTGAGAAACATGTGGAAGGATTTCTACATTCCCATCCAGTCCCAGCTTGTTTGCTGTGGCAGATGTTTAAAAGTCATTAAAAGCAATTTCATTGCAGCAACAAAACTAGATATGGCTTTTTTCTTTAATGGTTCATTTGCCCAGTATGGCCAAATAAAAAAAGGCACCCATTTCTATCAATGCTGGACAATTTTATGTGGGTGATTAAGCACTGTCCTGTTCAGAGGAAATAAAAATTGACATTATTTTTGAGCGATTACCAAGCTTTTACAGAAAATAGGCATGCAGGGGACTTTTTATTGGACCTGGGCTGCCAAAATGACACAACACAAATTCTCACCCAAGAGATCTGATGTACTTGGTGAAATTCATTATGGCGTTTATCGTATTAACAGCCTCTGGACAACCAGGCGCGAAACATCTACAAAAGCATCAGTGATTCATCACCTGACAGAAGGCATGACGCGTCCATAATCTACTTTGTGTAGGACAACAAGCATGAGCGTATTTGGATTTTATAGTCGTCTGGCCTTTTCTAAAATGATGAATGTGAGTGGGGTAAAAAAAGGAAAGGCTATTATCCTGGAGATCTAACTTTACCTTTCGCTATTTCACGTTCTTTAAGTCCAAGTCATATTTTTTCCCATGGTCGTCAAAGATGCCTAAAATCATTCTAGCAGATGTGCAAATGTGATTTTATGCCACAAAATTTAGAGAAAGCAATTATAGAAGTGTAAGCGATTATAGATTGGGCCCCACTGGAGAAGTAATGTATGCTATTTGGTTTGATAATTCACCAATATAAAGGACAATCTTTTTTCTTTTTATCAAGCATCTCCTGGAGATCTCTAAATAAACCATGCCACACTCGATTATGCTAATCCACGAGAGATCGCCACACTCACTCGGGCGCAGGCAGGCAATATCCAAAAAGACCAGAGAAAGAACTCATGGAGCAAAGTAATATGAGTAAAGGAATAAAAACCGAACACAAACAAAAGAAACGAAAGGAGCACTCATGTGTTGTGACTATAGCTTCCTGCTTAACCTGCTTATGTTGGGAGAAATAAGATTCTTAATCTCATTATAAGCGAGCAAAGTGGCAGCATTAAGCTTCTCCAGCCAATGTTGAGCTTCATTGTTCAGTTTATAGTGACAGATGGCTCTGTGTCCAGTCCTTTTACAACTACAAAAACTCCAGTGGGCAATTCGGGGATTCAGTGCATCTCAATGCCAAAAAAGAAAGAAAGGAAGAAAGGAATAAAGAAAGAAAGAAAGAAAGAAAGAAAGAGAGACAGGACACAAAGGCTTTTGAACACTGAAGACTAGTTACCACATGTTGCTCTATGTTTGAAAGCATTTCATATTTTTTCACCATATCCACCAAAAAAGAAGACAACTAATACAAAGAGTGAATGAATGTTTAAATAATGTCATTTTTTGTGTTCTTAATGAATGATGGGTCACAAACAACTGTAATATTTTTATACAAAGGTAATGTGTTACTTTGTGACTCAAAAAAGTAATGACAATCCTGTAACACATTACATACTATTGCACTGATGCTTTCTACCAATGTTCCACCACTTAATGCCAGAGCTTCAATGTACAGTACTAGAGATACAGCAAAGCAGGATCCTGGGTATGATACAATAATAAAAAAATTATTGTTGCTGATACCAATATCATAAATTCATAACTAGCATTATTGTGCTTCATTTTATTTACATTTACAGCATTTATTGGGTGCTTTATTCCAAACCAACTTCCATTCCCTAACTACAGGGGGCAGTCTCCCTGAAGCAACTTGGGGTTAAGGGGCTTGTTCAGGAATCCAGTGGTGGTCCAAAGGCAAGTATCATACTATCAAACTATAAACTTTATAGTTCTTTATATAGACTTTAATAGTCTTTATTATCTTGCCCAGTTTTCGCCCCACCTCTATCATTGCCAATTGTGCCTTCTAGTTTAGACCCCCCCCAAGTCACATGATACAACTGGGTTTAAAAAGCTATTGCATTTTTCAAAGCCAACACAATGTCAACATTTGCTACCACCAATGATATAACATAAGTTAATATCGTCCTTGAGCACTGGAAAGGTGCTATGTAAATAAAAAGTATTATTATTATTATTATTATTATTATTATTATTATTATTATTATTATTATTATTATTATTATTATTATCACCAAGAGAGCGAAAAGTCAAACGTGCTTGCTTGGACTTCCAGACATGATTGGCTCTAGCATAACTGAGAATTGAACTTTAACTTGTTATTTTACTTTCTTAAGTAGCTACTCCTGTCTAAAGCTATTCTTAATATCAAACCTTGAAAAAGTACACTAGGCCACAAGTCCTGAAAGTAATGTGTACTGGCCTATTGATGTTATTTCACTCAGAATGGTATTTCAGAAGCCATAGGACTAAAACTTGGTTTGCCTTGAAAAAACACATTGATAAGCACATTGATCACTGCTATGATATGGTCCAATTTGTGACGAATGTGATCTAAGATAATTTTTATTTAGTTTGTCTCAAAATCTACTTTTATAAACAACAAAATACATAAACAGAAATTTAAATCCCACGTCTGCCATGTTTGATTGGTAAAGTAAGCAATGATAAGCTCTTACTGATCCAAACTTCGCTCTGAAAGAGCTCACGCACTCACTTGAAAGTAAAATCACAGCACAAGCAACAACAAACGAAGCCTCGTGAATCTTTTATACAGTGATAGAAACACTGTAGCACACAAAAAGCCCTGCTTTTACAATGCCATTGCGTTTCAGTTTGACCACGCGAGCATGCTGTTATTGCTCTGGTGATACATTGCCAAATCCTCAGGACGGCTCAATGCCGAGAGTTCAATAGGTTTAATACACGATTATGCGGGACTGATCAGCCTAGTTATAGATAAGGAAATAACTGTAAAGAAACCCAGGGGCTGACCTGGGGTTCATTTACTACTGTTTTAGGGTAATTATTATATATACCCACAGATGCTTGGTCTTGTCGTTAAAAGAGCTCAGTGCATTTATGCAGAAATCGTCTGTTTCACACATGTTGGTGATTTTGACCAGCTTTAAACAAACAGCTCCAAAACAGCATAAAATCATCTTAGCTTGAAAGTCAATATTATGGCTGTGATTAGAAATAGGTGGCTTATTCCCTGAGATGGATGAACACAAGCACTCATTCAAACTAGAGCAATACATTTCTTGAATAAGAATCATGATTTTTGCTTCGAACCGAGATCCTGATCCTCAGTTACAATGCTCATCTATACAGTTATGTTTATTCGTACATGGTAAAACCATCATGTGTAACAGCAGCCTGATATCAATGTCAAAAGCCGTGGCAAATATTAACACATCTACACTATATGGACAAAAGTACTGGGACACCTGACCATTAATCTAACAGGGACGCAAATGCATAGACTTCATTTACAGTGGAGTCATAAGAACCATGACGGCTTCCACTCTTCCTTGAAGGCTTCTTGGAATTTGCACCCAGTTATACTGTAGAGCGTTTATGAGGTCAGGCACTGATGTTGCATGAGAAGGCCTGGTTCGTAATCTCTGTCCCAGTTAATCCCAAAAGTGTTGGATGAGGTTGAGGTCAGGGCTCTGTGCGGGCCAGTCAAATTCTTTCACACTGAACTCATCCAGCCACGTCTTTATGGACCTCCTTTTGTGCACTGTCTTGCTGCAATAGAAAACGTTTATTTGTCAAATGCTCTCCACAAATCGTGGCATTGTTCAAAATGTCTTGGAATGCTGACGCATTAGGAGTATTGTAACAGGGCTAGTCCAAACCCTGACAAACAGACATGTCCCAATATTTTTGTCCATATTGTTTCTGTATAGAAAATTATTGAATGCTCAGCTGGTATTAATGAACATCAGGCCTATATCTTGTCAGCTGAGTAACTAAGTAAAACCTTTAGTAAAAAGAAAGATCAGTGGTATAGATTAGGTTAGCAAGCGAGTGCTTTAAAATTGGAATTTTATTTTCAACTGATTCACATGTCAGAGTGAATTTAAGTACATATTCTTCACTGTCTTTCGCAGGACTCTCCAATCAAAGCTAGTTGCTCGTGATCCGTACGGCCCCGTACTGTAGCGCTCTGGTTCCTGCTTGGGCTTCTGATCTAAAATGCACTTTTTCAGCCACGCTTCATGGACTAAAAAGGCCCCACTACAGTGTATAAAATCAACACTGTTACTGAATAGAACTGCAGTGAGTAACGAGGGACCTACGTTAAAACTGGCTTTTTTGTGTGTGTATATTTCCAAAAGTTATTTCCCATTTCTTCTAATTCTTTTTTTCAACTGATTACTGAAGTTTTATCATGTTGCTAACGCGGACGCTAACTAAACATCACAGCCCTAATATAGTCTCCTACCTCTCTGCTTTCCGAAGCAATGTCTGTGAAAGATTGCGTTCAACAATTCCACACCGTTATCTGACAGGTAGGACTATTTCTCAAATGACAAGCTCTTTTTTTTCCCGTATCCATTTTCTTTTCAAGGTGCCTGCAGAGTGTGATAGCAAGCTACACGCAATAGCCCACTCTGTGAGACGAACTGTGAAATTTCTGTCATTCAGCCACAAAACGAACACAGCGGTATTACAACACACTATTATGTTAATAGTTAAACACCTAATTGTCAAAATTAGACGCTAATATGTTTTGACACTTCTTAAAACCCCCAATTCACGACACAAGTGATCAACATTCTGGTCGCAAACATGAGGATGGCACAACAGAACGCGGCAATGCAGGCAAAATGGTGATGGTGTTGGAGGAAGAGGTGTGTGTCATATCTAGTGACGGGGGCAACAGATGGTGGAGAGGCACCTCTCCTCACACCAGCCACGGGCGGCCACGATTCTTAATAGTCACACCAGAATTTGGCAGCTCATTCAAAAGGTAAAGAGAGAGAAAAGACATTTTGGGAAAGTCTGTGTAGGAAAGAGATTTGTATGCAGTGAATAGTCTCTTCTTTTAACAAAGATATCCTGCCTCAGACATTTGCAGAATCCCCTTTTCAAACCCTCCTCCCGATCTATATGTTTACTGGGCTGAAATCCGAGCATGAGCTGATCACCCCCTCTGAACGTGATCGAGGATCAAAGAGGAGGACTGTGAGGAGAAATCAGAGAATTCGGCTCGTGCTGTAGGAGAAGGGCAGCCAGATGCTCAAAAAGCTGTTAAAAGTAGTCGGAAACTGGACGAAAACAACGTTAGATGCGATTGCATTTGCATTTCTCAAGCCACACACATTCATTCCGAATCCAGAGTGTTCTATTATGATTATTCATGCTAGTGCCATCCTATCCTACTGCTCGTGATGCTTGAAAACATAGTTATGAACAGTCAGCTCAACAATTATTGTCACCCTCAGTGAAGATAATTAATTACCTCACTGTCACGCTGAAAATATGAGAAAACACATTTAATTGAAGTACATTCCATCTGAGAAAATTAAAATCCTTATGAAAAAAATTTAGATATTTATGAAAATCTGCGGCATATTCCCATATTGCTGATGTTGTCATGATTTGCAAAATGCAATCAGCTCCATAATTGCATTGTATCACGCATGATATCACTGGGGTGTATATTAGTGATGCGCGGGTCGGGTATTTTTCCAACCCGCGGGTCCCGCTTTTATGAATTTTTTTTGGCCCGCCACAGCCCGTCCCGCACCACTGTATCTATTTTTACAACCCGCACCACCCCGCACCCGCGACCATTAAATAGACATACTAGGCATTGTAATTCAAATGAAAACAGCCTTTATTTCAGCCTGAAA
>JBBMFX010000001.1:16854756-16884870 GCA_037832545.1 Rhabdalestes septentrionalis | reverse complement strand
AAATATATTAGAGCTGGGAATTTAATGCGCTAATTAGATTCATTAATCACAGAAGAAAAAAACAACAAAATGACTAATAAAAAATTGTCCTGTGATGTCTTGTGAATGCTTTTTGCCAACTCTGACTCTCTGAAAAGAATATTTGCCTTTTGGAAAAGATGCTAGCACGTCTCCCGGTTCAATCTTGAGCGCAGCTGCGCAGCCATGCAAGGAGAGAGTGAACACGAAGCACAAGCACATGTTTATTTCAACACTTTGCCCATCGAGAAAGTGGGTAGCGATGGTGAATCGCAGTGTAGGAGAGGTATTGGTCGAGCTACAGGCAGCAGGAGAGGGGGAAATTGGGCTGGAATTAGCTGTAGCATTTAGCTCTCTCCATCTAGACCTCCAGAGGGGTGGAGTCTCAGTGCTGTGGCCGTATTGTGTGTGAGAGAGCTGGGGGACGTAGGAGAGGCAGCAGGGTGACCTGGGTCTGAATAGGGTTGGAAATAGCGATCATAATGGTGTCTGGGTTTATTTGAGAAACGAGGAAGTGTATCAAAACTTACAACTGTCCTATACTTTAACCTAATTCATAGGTTTGGTTCAGTCGGTGATAAAAATGTCATGACCATTTTATTCAACAATAAATGGTAAAAAAAATACTGCTTCTTGTAATGTCTGAATGTATGTGCGATTAAAAGCGATTAATTAGATTAATTAATCACCACACCATGTAATTAATTAGATCAAAAAATTTTATCGCTTGACAGCACTAATATAAATATACATATATTTTTTTTATATCACTGGGGTATATATATACTGACTGTTCTCCACCTCAGATCCCCTCTTTCTGAGAACAGGAGGGCTTTAGCCTCCTCAAAGAAACAATTCGTCATCTAAAACAAAAGCCAGGATCAATTTGTCATATCCATCAGATCCTGTGCAATAACTGTCACAGAGTAAGAGGGAATAACTCTTTCTTTCTCCCTGCCGTTGCTTCATTAATAGGAGCTTTGCAGTAGATTTGCCATGAGGCCACATGTGATCACGTTGCTGAGAATGAAAAAATAAATAAAAAAATAGACAAAGTGACCCTGTTCAGTCATCAAGTATTTACAGAGCAGCGGGCTGAGGGCAGTGAAGCAGAACAAGCAAAGCAGCCGCGTCCTCGTCAAGCTGTGCTTCTTTGCAGTCACTGCAGCCTGACGTAGCAGATTTACTGGCGTCACACACAGAGGGACGTTTCTGACGGAGCACAACGTAACGCATACACACGACCGTAAGAGAAGAGAATCCACCATTTGTTAAAGATCATGGCAGCAGTGGCCACAAGTTGATTCTGTAAAACGACCAATTTGATCTAATCTCTCACTTGTCACTCGTCTCTTTGTCTCGACACACATCATTTTCATTGCCTGAAATGGCCTGGCTGTCAGTAGCCGTTTTCCTCACGCTCCCTATGTAACATCCGTGCAAATACAAAGACAACGCAATGGGTTCCGTGACACATCCGGCTTCTGTTGGCCAAGCGAGCGCAAAGCCTTTCAGGCAGAGGAGGTCACTGAGTCATACTGGACTCTACGCCCTACAGGGGATAGAGGCGGAGAGAGAGGGAGAGGGGCAGAGTGCAAAAGAATAAAAAGAATTGCAGAAAAAGGGGTCAGAGCGGGGCCTCATCCCTTCTTGCACAATGAGTACTATCAGGCAATAAGAAAAAAGAAAATGCCACAAATGCTCTGCAAAAAGACAATGTGACAATAAATTAAAGCTGCTTCAATTGATCGAATAAACTCATTTAGCTGTGAGTTTTAGAGTCACTGTTTAAAAGTATTTTCTTAAAGCAATTATTTAAGAAGCTTTTCAGTGAACTGGCAAAGACGAATGAGCAATTTGTGTGAAGATATTCTAAAAGCTGGTAATGACTTCTCTCACATTTGGAATACCCATTTTTATACAGTAGGTCAACTGACAGACTTGGGTTTATCTTCCTCTAATAAACTTTTGTTTAAAAGTAAGGGTTCAGATCCCCCCATTGTTTGGTCTTTCTTAAACTTATTTGTATTCAATCCTCAAAATAATTGCTAGACTTGTTAGATACACAACAACTGTAGCGGGTGTGCTCTACTGACATTGGCATCAGGATGCTGCAGAAACAATAAACAGTTATATATAACAGTTAGAATAGTCACGCCAAAACCAACAAGCAAATTAGTGACATGTTGTGCATGTGTAGATCAAAAACACAAACTGAAACTGAACTAAGTTCTTAAGGAGAAGTTTCAGTCCACGAGCCTTTAGACTTCTCAACCACAGCCCATTATGTACAATGCCACATACACACACACACACACACACAAACACAAACACACATACAGACTGTCCCTTTCATTCTAATGTTTTTTATTTATAAAAATGTTCTAACTTTTAAAATGATATTCCTATTTATTTCAATTGATATTGTTGTTAGACTGATATTGTGTTGTTAGATTGACTGTCTTGTTAGATTGATTTTGTCACATTATACTGATTCTTGTGTTGCACAGTTGGGGGTAATGCCAGAAAAGCATTTGACTGTATGCTGCACTAAATAGGACCGCATGTGACAAACAAAACTCCTGAATTCTAATATCCGTTTTAGCGCTAAAGGAGAAGTCATCCAGCTCTCTTTTCTTAATCTAATGGATTCGTTTTTCCTCATCTGCTTTTGGCTCATTTAGCTGGTTTAACACTGTTTTAACAAAAGGTCTAGGGCCTCAGTGCAGCATTTTAGTTGGAAATTCACCGCAAGGCATTTGTCAGAAACTAAGCTAGATGTTATTAGCGGCTGGTTGCTGTTGCTGGATTGGAGCCATGTAGGGCGAGTGGTCCTAGAAGAGATTTGGTCCAAGATATTGGCCTTCAATGCCTGTCAGCACACTGCAAGGTCGGAACCTGCTGTGGAATAATTGTGAATGTTATCAGCAGTGACAGTCCAACAATAAATGAATGAACAAACGAATAAATAAATGCCAAAAATGTGGCAAAAGAACACTCTTGTCCGAATGCTTACATTGCAGGGATGGGTGTTCTTTTCTTTATTAATACATGGGAACTTATGAACTCCTGCAGGCCTGTTAGTTGATTAATGACACCAGGAGTTAGCAAACAACATCCAGGAAATTGTGCGATACCTTAAAAAAGGCAGCAACACCTTCAGGCAAGCATTAATTAGAATGATCAAGTCTAATACACTGAACAACAGTATAAGTGATCTTAGTGCCTGTCCCACCATGGAGTCATTAACTCCACTCCACTCCACATAGCCTTGATAATATTTTGCAGCGCAAGCAAAAGCGGGATCCAGTACCCTTGTATTAAATTTAGGTCAGGACAGTTAAATATTTGTGAAAGTCTTCTGCATGAGGTGCATTCAGGGTATATAAACAAAGCGTTCAACTTCAGTATTCTACCGCCATGACCATGGCTGGATGCTTTGTTTATTAAAATGACTTGTTGCGGTGTTAATCAGGCAATCGACTATGAAAGCCAATTAGAGCGGCATAACTGGTTAAGATAAGCCTGAAAAAACAAATTACTGCAATTGATATTTTAAATCTATGCACTGATTCCGCTGGAGGTCAACTAACAATATAATCACGAAAAACAGATCTGGATCACCACGTGTTGGCTCGATTCCAGACCCTTACTGACTCAACACAGACTCTCAAGGCAATTTTCTTGCCTTCTATCTGTTCCTTGTTGCAGACTTATTCACAGCAAGGGTAACCATCCACAAAATTCATTATTCAGTTTGATACAATAATTAGTCCACACTAAAATATAGCAAAAATAAGGAGGGCTTGAAATTGTGCCTTAAGCTAATCTTTATCTCTTCAACATTTCAAAACAGCTTTTGGAACTTTCGCATTGTACAGTGAAGTTTTCACTGACCGCTAAATAAAGGCTTTGCTTTATAATGTCTCCATCTAATGCACTAGCCACAAGATACAATGTCAGCCTCAAGCTTACGCACTCACCACAAAACATCCCTCCATTCTCTGAGCCAGTTATCCAAAACAAGAGTTGTGGGGATGCTGGAGACCACCCCAGCAGTCACAGGGCAAGAGGTGCACGAATAGCTGAGAGTTGCTGGTCCTTCATGGGGCAGACAAACAGACCAACACACTTTTGCACACAGTCACTCCTAGGGGCTATTCAGCATCTCCAATTCACCTGACCTGCATGTCTCTGAACCACAGAGGGGCTGAAGTAACCTGGTGGAAGCCCAAATAGACACAGGGAGGACAAGAGCACGTCACACAGAGAATCACGCCCAGCACCTTCCTGCTGCGTGGTGATGGCATTGCCTTCTGTGCCGGCCCAGCCACGATTCAGCACAACAGAGTGTGATACAAGGCACTATTCTTTGTTACACTTCTAACAACACCCCTGAAGTTCACACTAGTTAATGACTCACTGGAGAAGGACTATGTACAACTTTCTCAGAAATAAACACTGCCTGAGAGAGCAATGGCTTAACAAACAGATATGCATGAAAGGAACATGAAGCTGAAATTTACTGCAACATTTTTCCAGTAAACAGATGATAAACATCACTAAATCAACTGTAAGTGAGTGGCATTTAAAGGTTCACTGCCCAGGAGCCTTTAAGCTGATTACTAGGGTCTATGACTGACGCGTGGCATGAGCAACCATAATACTCATCGATATTTCATAATATGAATAACGAGCGGATGGGGCACCATGGCAATAGGTCTTCTGCCACAATCACACTATTGTTCTTCTTTAGTTTTATGTTTGTTATCATTTTTGTAGCCAAAAAAGAGAACTGATTCATTTTGGAACCGTTCCGCCATCAAAGGGTTTGTTACATGCACATGCCCTTCGGGGGCCGGATGTTGATCAATTACAATTAGATTTTTTAGGTCAAGATGCCTGTGTAATATATGGGGAGAGAGAGAGCATAATGTTGAGTCTCCTTCGGGGAGATAAGAGTCTGTGACAGTGCCGCCAAGGTGGCCACAAAGGGACAAAACACAGAGAAACACACACAGGACAAAACATACAGCAGATACATGAATAGGCTTCGAGACACTAAAGCTCAGGTCAGTTAGAAAAGGACCTGCGTCACTGTTTGTTGTGGTTTTATTAAAAATAATCAGCCTGTGAATGCAGCAACATGTTCAGACATCCTTAAACATAAATAACTTAGTAAGAGCCAGCAAGTCCATGCACCCACAGTGGTCAAATGGTAGAGCGCCAGTTCCTCAGTCAAGAGGCTTAGAACATTGCTGGTTCAAATCAGTGTTGTGATTATTATTCTTTTTTTTCTTCAAACACGTTTCCAGAAATGTAGTTAAAACTACTATTGTACTTATTTGTCATTTAACGTGTTTCTGATACTTGTGAGATGATGCTGGTTTTTCATTATAATCCAGCCTCTGTTCACTGGTTTAGCCTGTCTGGTTAGGACAAAACCTACGAACCAGATAAAACACGTCCAGCAAATTCAACTCATCTTAAGGCATTCAGTGTCTCTACACCTGGCAGTTTAAATGAGGCCTCATGCCACAAAGGATTACTGGCTAACAGAGTGAATGTCTAGATTGAACTGAATCCACAACTGGATTAAACCTTTTTCTGTGACGAAAGCATGTATGAATATGAAAGTGAATTAAGGAAATGTCAAGTACATTTCCCATCAAATCAATGCACGCAAAAAAAATCAAAATGCTTAGCAATCTACATACCCAAAGCTATCGGCTGACTGTTCTTTCATGAACCCAGAAACTCATTTAAAAATAGTGTCCCTATACACTGTATACAGTCACAACATGTTAAGCAGGAAAGGGGTGGTTAATGTTTCAAAATGAGACAAGCAATGCAACCAGGCTTCTAATTATGGGGTAATTTGCTGTAGGTAACACTGGCACTACTAATAAAAGAACAGTTGACTTTGTTGACAGAGTGGAAATATGATGCATCCTATACCTATTGAAAGTGATCCATAAAATAAGCCAGGAGCACTTTAAGTACTGGAGCGCTTTACACTGAAGCATTCTACAAAGACAGATGAGAGAATGGCGCATACGCCCCTGCCAAGCTAGCGATCCTATTTATATATAGCATATCTATGCCATAACATATGCTGTCCTGTTTATATAATGTATCTCTTACCTGGACTTGTGAAAGATGGAAACAGATTGTGGAAAATATGTCTTAAGATTTAGCAAATCTCCTGAGGTTCTTCCCATCAGACTCTTTATTTTCAAAAATGGTGTTTTTTGATGATTTTCCGGTTGTAATGCACTTACTTATAGTGCATTCTCATTGATCTGTCTGAGTAGGGATGTCGATGATATTAGTAATTAATAATCTGTAGAATAATGTGATGATTAATCAAGCAATCATAGCTTAGAATAACATAATAAAACATACGTAACCAACAGGGTGAGGCCATGTATTCTGAAATACTTTACGGGGAAAAGTCTTTAAAAAGACTAAATTAGTAAAAGCTCTGTGGCAAAAACAAGCCTGTATAGCTGTATCCATCAGATTCTGTTTATTGCTGCAAGAGTGAACAGAATCCGTCTTCCTCATCATGCAAATTTCCAACTAATCACTGTCAATTCATAGAGGAGATAAGTTTAATAATTATTACATCAAAGCATGCTGGTGTTTTGAGCTCATCAACACAAAATCCGACATAATCCAGAAACGGAAGAACAAGGCGTTCGGTTTCAGAGGAACTCACGTTGCTTACTTCACATGGCAAGTAAGAATAGCCCCTATATGAGTGGTAGGTTTAATAGTTTTCCATAAATAAAATCATAATGGCATAACTGTAGCATAATATATCTTAGGGCTGTTTCATGCAAGAATAAGGAAATTTTCAAAGGGTTCAAATTGCACTTACACATTTCAAGGGCTACCTAAATAATTTGAATACAGTGCTCGATTGGCGTCAGCTCACGAAAGTTTTAACATATGGTGTTTTGTGATTATGACTTTCACACCCATAAAAACTTTTGATGTCTGATGCCATTTGCATCGTTCTAATGGACTATGTGGGTGAACTATTTTGGTTGTGAACAGCAGAAGAATACACAGTGATTCACTGTATGAAGTGTGGGGGCGGGGTTTGTGTGGGGGATCGGGGTTTGTGCGTGTGGGGGCGGAGTTTGGGTGGCGGCGGAGTTGCTGCGTGCGTGCAAATCTCGTCCTTTTAGGGGGTGGGGATGTTTGGAAGGGCTTTTAATATTTCTTAAAAGAATCCACTCCTCTTAATCGCTAGAACACACACCACTGGAAATCAGCTCGGGTTTTCCTCCAACTCACCACATGTAAGTAAGGTGAATCGTCAGTACACAGAGAGGCTGCTGGGATTTCCAGTGGTGTGTGTTCTTCTATCGATTTAGTGGAGTGGATTATTTCGGGAAAGATTCAAGATTCAACAACGCTGGTGAACTAATTATTTATGTTAAATGTGTGGGGGGGTCCAAACGAATAATTATGAAATGTGAAGGGGACACGTCCCCCTCTACAGTGTACAGGTACAATTTATCTTTGTGCTTTATTTTTTTTGTCTTAGTTGTGTTGTTATGTTCTAGAATATGATTTTACAACTGTGTTAGGATCGGTGAGTTAGTGTGTTTTGACTGTCAGGTTACATCACTGTCAAAAGGAACGAAACTGTGTCAAAATCCGAGGAGGCCCTGAGCTTTATGTTGATATTCAGTTATTCAATCAGAGTTTGGAAGCACCACAATTCACAACCACTTTTCAGAGTTAGAGCCTCAGTTATCACTATTAAAAAAAAACATTTTAGCATTAAATCAGAAGAAAATGGTAATTACTGAACACAAGGGACATTATCTAAAGACTGAGCACAACAACACCCCCTCCCCTCCTGCACACACACACACACACACACACATTTTTTTTTTGAAAAACTGAAGAACTGATATTTTAGTCAGATACTAAGAAGAAAAAAAGAGAAACAGCCAAAGACACCTTCACTGTTTGGCTGTAGTTTAGCAGGTTGAAAGACTTTCAGTTGAGAAAGCTGAGCATGTTTAATTATAAAACATGAACAGACCAATAATATGTATTAGTGACATTACTCTTTATACAGGTTTTATACCAGAGTGTATCTTGCATTCAGAATATAAGATCTTACTAAGGCACGACTTCACATTGCTTTTTTGGGAATCCGGTTTTTTGTTGTTGTTGCTGTTATTTTCGTTTTCAGGTAGGGTCAGGGCCTGATTTCTGCCAGGAGCAGAGCTGGATGCAATTCAGTTTTTTCAGCACTGATAACAGTACTGGTACCGTGACTTTACTACTAACTCCTAAATCACTGGAGCAGAGTTTTAAAATGCAAATACTAATAACATGTATATGTAGTTTACATAGTCAGTCACAACAAGCACACTTACTGGCTCACCGATTCTGATAAACAAGCTTTAAGTAAGACAAAAATTTATGATACTGGGTTGGTAATTAATTAATTTGCCTGATACCATAAAAGTGTTGAATTTCGAACCCCAGACCTAGCCAGGAAAATGTCAAAATGAGCAAATGGATTAAAAGTGCTGGAGCATTTCAAGGGAACTTTCACAGCTGGGGTTTCGTATCTATACTGCATTTCTTTCTTTTTTTTTCCCTGATCAAAGCAGCAATAAACTCATTAACTAATTATTGATTAGTCATTAGATGTGCTAAAAGAGAAGTGAAGGACTATTAGATACCATTTGGAGGTAGAATGATCAATCGCATGTGCCTATGATCAAAACAATGTCACCGATATGAAAACAAACTGGCACCTTCCCCTCCTACGCTAGCTCCTTTCTCCATGAGCCACTGTCAGCAAATATCACTGTCACAGTTACGTTTCAGGTACCTTTCAAAGGTGACAGACCACACTCCACTAGCACAGATGTAACTGATACAGCCAAGCGTTGTTAGTCCTGGGTTGTTCATGTGTTTTGTTTTTTTGTATGGTACCATTTGGATTTTGCCCACCCGTGCACTCGGACCCAGTCTGTATGGGGCTGCCTCAGATCTCTCCAAAGTGGGCTTTTAGCCTGTGCTCAACACATTCCAAACTTGCCTGCAGCTCTGCATTAGTCGCCTGCTTTAATGCACCTTTTTACTTTTGATATGACACTTCAAGCAGATCGTCCCCTTTTTATTTAAAGATATGCAAATTTTATTCATAGGAAAATGTATATACTCAAATAGAAAATGCCTTTTCAAACCCCATATCTTTCACCGGCATAAAGTATGGCCAGTACTGCTAAGAGGAAAATCGCTTCTCCGCAGGAGGTCATCAAAAAAATTTTAAGGCTGACCCCGATTGTACTCCTTAAATATGAAGCTATTGTATTATTTCTTCAGGCCGTGCTTTTCCTGCAGCATCCAATGTGCCATCTGGGCTAAGCATCAAAGGGTAGTCCACGCAGAAGAGACATACCCCCGAGAATCATTTTGTGAATCCCGATGTTTTGTAAAAAAAACACACACTCCCCTTTCCCCAGGGGCTCCCACACACAACTGCCCGACACCTGGACAACCACTGCACGTGTCTTTCCCTCCCCTCCTCCAGGTCATGGCCTGACAGAGAGACACGCGTATCAGCCCTGGGCGTCTACACCCTTCCCTGTTAAGACAAATGACAGAATCCAATAGCCCATTCTCTCTCGCTACTCCATTCAGGTACTGATACGGCGAAAAAGACTTACCTGCCAAAAGGGGGGGAACATTTATCTCTTTCTTTCTGAAACACTGACAACTGCCTCTGAAAGAATCTCTCAGTGCAAGTGTGTCTCTGCTAACCTCATTGTTACAGCTAGCATAGGCCAAGGATATCAAGCTTTTGTGTGGGTTGTGATGTCTTACCTGTCCAATATTTTCATTTGACTTTTTGAAAAATACTCCAAAACTTGCTAAAGTTTCCAAATATGCCACTCCCTCCCCAGGTCATAAAGAGAAATATAGATGCAAAAAGGATATTGAATACACTGGACACTGTCTTTTTAATGAAGCATAATATAGATCAGTCAATGAGAACGTATGCCATTTTTAACATTAGCATTAAAGGCTAACAGAAACACTTGCTTTAGCTCTGAGGCACAAAGAGAGGTTGGTAAATATCCATGTGAAATTAGTTGTGGTCTCGTTCAACAAGAAAATGTGTCCTGCCACACTGCAAAAATGGCTTGAGGAACATGTGACAGAGACACAGATGACTTGGCCTTCAAATTTCTCAGATTTCCATCAAGTGTGTGGGATGTAGTCCACTTCATGGAGGTCCCACCTTGGTACTAGGTACCACAGCACACCTTGGGAGACCCTGTGGATTCCATGCCTCAACTGCTCAGAGTTGGTGTGGTGGCACAATGGGAAGGGTTTTACGGTAATGGCTGATTGGTGTCTGTTTGTATTCCAGCGCCTGCTAATCTTAAAACTTTAACAGCTTCACCTCTTACCAGAGCCAACCTTTACCTGACTGGTTTGCTATTAGAGGACTACTGATGTGCAGTCTTTCTCCTGTGAATGCTGAATGCATTAAAAAATCAGAGAGGTGTAATCAATCATGCAATTAATCCAGTCAAGTCTCAAGGGTCAACAAAAACAAACACCCTAGCGAAAGATAGAGAACAGGCATCATTCACAACATCCATTCGTGTCACACGTGTACTCTTTTTCCAGGCTGAAACTAGCATTACAACACGACCCGTTAAATCGCTAAATGACACAGAAAATGAACGCATACACTGTGCCAGAACTGTTTAAAATTAGAGACAGAGCACATAGCAGTGATGCAGGAAAAAAAAAAACAGTCAATTATTTCCTGTTCTTTTCTCATGGAGGGACATGAAGTATTGGAGAGAGTCTAATGGCAGATTTTTGTATCGATTAATACATGTTGACATTTACAAATTGTCATGGCAACCTGTTCCTATTAAGTCATCAGCAGCAGCATCTCTGAGGAATTGTAATCCTTTCCACTGAGACTTAGTATGCTAGGAGACCGGAGACATGTTAAAAACGCTGAGCCAGAAACACATGGATGTTTTACTGCATGGCTCCAGCAAACCAGACTTGATTCTATCAAACGGAGGTGAACGAGGTTACTTTAAACATGCATTCAGTAACTTCATAACATATGTTGTGAGGAACTTGAAAGGTCACTGAGGTCAGCTCCTTGTGAAAGAAAGGCCTAAATCTGAGAAGCTTAACACGACACCAGAACGTTACAGTAGCCAATCAGCTTTTAAAATGATGCCTACAAAACTGGCCATATGGTCATGCATGCTTAAAGTAAGATTACTACAGTTTCAACCACAACTGTTTTATTTCAGCACCTTAACTGAAGCAGGCAGACTGTTTTTCGCCGCTCTGTGATGTTTATTAGTTCTGAGGATCGTTACTACTTCATTGCCACTGGTGTGATTCTATATAACGTTACAGCTTGTAATCCGCTACTGCTGGTTGCTAAAAGAAATGTCCCCCGATTCCCAAACTACACAATTACATGGTTATGGTCTAAACAAATTCATTCAGAGTGATTTGATGTGAAATGCTCCATTCAGGAGAATCTTACAGAGGCAGAATTGTTCACAGCGGTGGTGACAGGAACCAGACGTCAGCACAGTTTAATGCCTCTGAAAGCCACATCGCAGGAAGTTATTACACAGCAGACAGGGGACTTTACAGCGTTTACAGAGAGGCACAGACAGGAAAAAAATATACTTCTCAGATGGACCACCAGTGCACTATTTGCAGTATAAGATACAAAAACTCCGAAGACCCAAATGGATTCTCTGTTTTTTGAATAGCATAAAACTGGCTGTATTTGCATCATAGCCTTAACGCTGCTTCTCCACCAGTGTGAAGAAATCTTGGAACGAATCCAAACGACAAACACTTTGAAAAGTGTTAGCATGCCCCCTTTAATTAAGGGAGACTTGGGAAGCGGTGACCCTCGTGTGCACGTATCAGCACAGTTGAACTCAGACAGCCTGAACTGTGATCACGGCCGCCCGAGTACAAGAGCATCTTCAAGCACAGTCAGACCCTCTGCTCACTCCGGTGAAGCGTAGCACACAATGTAAGTACTGAGTGCTGCAGAAAATGAATAAAACCTCTCAGGTCACAAAGCCCCAGAGGAAGAAAACAACAGGGAATCTGCGCGGGATAACAAGCACATAACATCTGTCCGTGCTTCAGAATCAGAGACGCCTTAATCTACACCTTGTTTACTGATTTTTTTTCCTTTCCTCACAAGACCAGAGTCAAAGGGGGCTGCTTCTACCAGAGCTAATTAAGAGCTGCACAATGAGCTAAACAGCAAATCGGGAGATTACATCACAGAGATGAATCATCCTTATAGCCCTGGGGCAGTGGAGCATGTGACTACTTGGCACCTCCCATGTAATCTCAAATGATGCTGATGTCCCAGGAAATAATTAAACAAACAATGGCAATTGAGATGCACATGGAAGGTAAAGGCTCAATTAGATCTGATGCTTTCTATGAAGATAAATCTTTTCACAGTCACTCAGTCACACCTTTAATTGATATAATTGGATTTTCAATTCAAAATAAATACAATCGAGAATCTTATTATAAGCAACATTCTTACCATGTGTAGTGATTTTCTGGGTGCTGAATCATTTCATTATGTGCAAGATCTTACTTCGTGCAATAATCTTACCTTGTGAATATAATTACTTAAGTCAATATTCCTTATATACTACTGATCTCAATTAAAAGCATTAACATACACCTCACTACCATCTGTGTTGTTAGAAATTCACCCAACAATGTGGACCTTATCTGTTGTATTTTTACCCAGCATTTGGGTGGGTGTAGTGTATTTCATCTGAGATGTTTCTACACAGTTTATGGGATTTATCTAGACTTTATTATTTATATTGTTCTTGTCTTTGTGTCTCAATGCATCTGTGTAGTAATAACATATAAAATTTCCTCCGGAATCAATCGTTTTCTTATTCTGATTATTGTTTCATCATGAGTGATTAAGCTAATGCTTTTACTTAAGTACAAATAACAATACAAATATATGCTATTTGTCAACACTAGATTCAAGCACAACTTGAAAGCACACAGAATCTAAGAAGAATATTGAATACTTCGTATTTATATGCTTTGTATGCTGGTAGCCTGGCAGTTAGGGAGCTGCAACTGCGACCAGAAGGTTGTGGATTCCAATCTCAGCACTTCTAATGGCACCAATGAGGTACTATTTTGCAAGGTAGGCCTACCGTCCCCATACACTGCTCCTCGTTCCTGGCCACCCACTGCTTCACTTGGTGAATGGGTAACATCCAGAGGACGAATTTCACACTGTCTGTGCTGTGCTTTACTTCAATGGTACATTTCACTAAAGTGCTAGAGCAGCGTGGATGTTTTATTCAGCAGATCAAGAAATCCTCAGCGTGGTCACGACTGCTCCTGAGTCGTGCCTAAAAAAGCTTAGTTTCGTTAGTTGGCGTTTGGAGGAGATGTAATGGACGGATCCCGCCCAAAACTCCCCAGCCTCCCTCACAGGCTTCCCTGCTAGTGGAACGGTTCAATTTAAGGAACCGATACTTTTGAACTGTGATTCAATGAGCCGAGCAGGTTCAGTAGGGCTTCAAGCATCTATTCACTCCTGCTTATAAAAGCCACCCTCAGTGGATCTGACTGGACAGTGATAGTTAAGAAATTCACAAGATGTCAAACTTCACTGAAAACAGCTTAGGTAACTAGCCAAACCACGAGCACAGGCATGACTGGGCGAAACTTTAAAAACAGAACAATTAATTGGATTTGAACTGTGTTTCTTGGCGTTTTCTCGACTGGATAAATCAACAAATCCGTCCAATCTGGACCAGAATTACAGTCCTGCCGAATTGAGTTCGATTTAAATTAACGCCCGGCTCAAAGTTACATTGATACACGAGCCGAAATCAACTTAATTCTCATCACATTCATTTTAAAATATCTTTAAACGCGTCGTTACTTCTGTTCAGTAAATACACAAAAGACAAATCATAAGCAGCTACGGATACGCATCGTGTAATTAATGTATTACACTGCGATTCAAATGCGAGATTATTTAATATTTCGCTCGAGCAAAAGTATAGTGTCAAAAGTTTGATTCAGTTGAACTCGTGAACTGCTTTTCAAAAGAACCGATTTAAACGAACGACTCGCCCACGAGACTGATACACTATCTGGACAAAAGTATTGGGACACACCTGTTTTCCAGGGTTTGGGCTACGCCCCGTACTTCCAGTGAATATCTTTTTCTTAAGGTTTCAGCAGACCAAAACATTTTGGACAAGAGAATGCTTCCAACTTGGGAAATAACCTATTCTATTCCAGCATAGTTGTCTATAAAGATATGGTTGGATTATTTCGGTGTGAAAGAACTTGACTGGCCCAAACAGAGCCCTGACCTCAACCCCATCGAACATATTTGCGATGAACTGGAACGGAGATCGCGAGCCAGTCCCTCTCGTCTAACATCAGTGCCTGACCTCATAAACGCTCTACAGAATGAATGGGCACAATTTCAAACAGAAACGCTCTAAAATCGTGCGGAAAGCTTTTCAAGATGAGTGGAAGCTGTAATAGCTATAAAGGGGAAGCAGCTCTACATTGAAATATTTGCGTTTGAATGCAATGTCTTTAAAAGTCCCTGGTGGTGTAATGAGCAAGCGTCCCAATACTTTTGACCACCCACGCCTGTAATCTTGAACACGTGCGTCCACTAGCTAATCTGGCCCCGATTATACCCAGCACAGACTGAGCAGTGGACAGAGGCTGTCTGGTGTTACTCTGTTACTTCTTCAGGGGATTAATTTATTAGGTTTAGATGAGCTTTTTAATAAGCTCCCGTTAAAAACAAGCAGACACTGGCTGTTAAAGCCGGGTTTCTTTGCATTATTATTATTTTTTTGACAATGCCCGCTGCTACCAAACAACTGGACAATCCAATGTGTAGCTGTACATATATCTACATTGTTTCTACATATATATCCACTCTGTACATATATACACACATATATCTAACGTGTACATGCGCACATATTAAATATACATATTTATTATTTGCATACACACACATTTCTACATTTACTGCTGTTATAAAGCTTTTATTCCATTGTTTTGCTGCTCTTGCGATTGTACTATCCACTTTCTACCGAAACAATGCACATTTCCCATTTTGTGGGACTAAAAAAGGTTTATCTTATCGTTCAAATCACTGTTACACTCTGCAATGTTATGCTTTATTGTAGGATAATTTTGGGATGTAAATGCAAATCTAGTTTGTAAAGAGATCATTAAGTCAAGCATCTTTTTACTGCTCAGATCTAGCCAGCTCCCACTATGTCTGGCTGGGTAAGTGACAGGAGGGAAATCCTTCTGTTGTCTAAAACCTCACTGAAAACAGTGCACATAACCAGCCAGCCATGCATGTGTCCAGTAAAACGTGTTAAGAAGACAAAAACAGGGACTGGATCTTAGTCTTCATCTTATTCATTTGTAAAAAGAAAATATTAATAAAATCTAAATTCTGACCACATAATCCAGTTAAAGGAGTCATCTATCTGTTTATTACCCAGTTCTGTATAAAACATGAATAGCCCTCCTGAATATTAACACACCGTTCAAACAGGTCCCATTGAATCCACTTGACACGAAAAGCATTCCAGAAAAATAAATCTGCAAGTCATATTAATTCTACCCAAAATAAATCCAAAACGGATGAAATTCAGGCTTTTAAATGAATCTTACCTGCGCTGCCAAGGAGTAGAAACACCAAGAGGATCTCCTTGGTCTGAAACATTGCATTCAGTTTATTCTAAAAAAAATAATAAATTAACAAAAACCAGTAAGGAATGTGGGATATGGTTCTGTATCAATATAAATCCTTCTGAAGTCGAAGCTGCTACAAAGTATCAGTTTCTTTGTTGTTTGTTTGTTTTTCTTGTCGCGTCGTCCTGGATGGAGATTCTGGCGGATGAAGAGTGCTGGAGGTTTAAAATAGCATCTCTCATGCAGGAGTAACGGGGCGCGCACACACTGTGCGGATTAATCCGCCGGGCTGGAAAAATAGTGCGCCTGTTGAAGCCACGCGGACGGATTTTGCACATGAAAGTGGCCGTTTCTCGGTCATTGGTGGATTCTCTATTTGGACTAATACATTTTAGACCCGACCATATCCTCCCCGTTAAATAAATTCATCACATATGTAGAGCGTGCACCTGCTTTTTTGCTCACTAAGGCGTGTGTGTGTGTAAACAGTGCTTGCTGAAACAGACTCCTGCAGGCTACGTGGGCTTGAGACAAAGAAGACAGCTCCAAATGTTTAGAGGGGCCGCCCAAGCTGAGTTTTCTGCCCCCCTCCGCACGACAGATCCCCCTTGAGCTTTATTTGGCTCCCTCTAAATAATGATCCCCCTCACGGATCAGTGAACCGATACTCTCTTTTGTTTCCCTGTGAAAGGAGGGACTCTGGCGTCAGAGAGGAACTCCCCGTGGCCCGTAGGCTTCAAGAGCAATATTAACCCAAACTACCAGCAGTAGTTTGAGATTGGGTTATAAAATAGAATCTCTTTATCCTTTGAAATCGACAGAAATATCCAGCGCAAGGAGATAACATTTACAGCCCTGTAGATGCTTATGCAACTAAATATGTAAAATGTTCAAGCAAAGTGTGATATCAAGTGGAGAGCAGCATTTAAGGAGATAAAGTGTGATATTAAGTGGAGAATGAATCAGTTGAACCAGAATAGGCCAGTTCTTAAGGAGATAGAAAAATTAAGTACATTATTAAAAAGTAGCAGCATGGATGTTATAAATAAAAACGTATATAATAAGAGCTAAGAGTAAGGGTAACACAAATGGAAGCATGTCAGTATCAATAATAAATAATTAAGACCTACTAAACAGTATTGAATAAAATTGCACTGAATGACATTCACAGTGCTGTGCAGTTGCTGAGTTTGTTTTGTTTTAGGGTTTTTTGACCAGGTTTAGAGCAGCCAGTGCTCTGGGGGAAAATCTGTAAGAGCTCAAAGTTTGTTTTGGATGCAGTGGAGTCTGCAATTAAGCTTTTCTTCTACCTTTTTCCTACAATATGATTTTGGCAGATCTTTTTTAGTATATGACCAGCAGAGTCCTTCAATGATTAGGGACCCTAATGGGGCAGATGGTGGTCTGGTGGTAATTGGACGGTTGTGGGTTTGAATCCCAGGATTGCCAGTGGCACCACTCAGGTTCTCTTGAGCAAAGTAACATCCCCACACACTGCTCCCCGGGTGCTGTGTTCTTGGCTGCTGTTTTACTTGGTGAATGGCTTAAATAAAGCGAAGAATCTGCCATTGTTCACACTGTGTGTTTTACTTTATTTTAATTTAATGTTTATTATAAGTATTTCATAATTGCATTTACAAGACAGAAGCATCTACAGAGCTGCAAATCATGATTTGTTGCACTGTACATTCCTGCAATGACAAAACAGATATTCCATATTCGAGTGATTATAGGGCCACTTCACGTTATGATGCCTTCTTTGAATAAACCTTTAATATCATTCACAGATAGAACAAGGACCCACTGACAAATCAAGAACACAGGTGGTAGATCGACCTTTTTTTAATCTCAGGGCCATGTCCTCTTTTAGGGACCTAAAAAGTACATCTGGAGTTTCTCGGTTCTAAAACGTGTCTGGGATTTGGCTTTGAATTGAAAGAAGAGAACACGGGGGGTGGGGCTGCAGAAAACAAGTCACCATGAAAGCAGTTTTATTTATGTGGCGCTTTTTACAACCGATGTCACCACAAAGCAGCTTTACAGAATCTGGGTGCAAGCCCCTCGCATGGCAACGGAGGCGAGGAAAAACTGGAGGAAGAAATCTTGTGAGGAATCAAGAATCAAAGGGGGAAACCATCCGCCTCTGGTCTGCGCCAAATAGCGAGGGACAATAAAAGCATAATGCCAAGTGGATGATTAGGATAAGATAAGATAAGATAAGATAAGATAAGATAAGATAAGATAAAAACTTGCTTTTTCTTGAGGGCAATTCTTGTATCTTGGCAAGCTTAAAGCAACAAGAAAGAATAAAAGATGAGACAATAGAAACACCAAAGACCAGTCAGTAAACAATAGTGCAGCACAATGACAAGAACAAGAACAGTAGTGTATCAAACAACAGTGTAACACTGACATTACTGTGTAAAGGTTTAGAGTACTGCACTAGCAGATCAGTAGTGCACAATGGCCATCGCTTAATGTCCATGCAATACAAATAAATGCAGTATAATAGCAGCAGATGATTCATTAAGGAGGCTCAGTAAGATTGTCAATAGACTTAACCACTGGTGAGCAATTAGGAGAGTGGTGGGAACATTATCAGCATCACAGTTGACCTCAGTTTTCTATGTCTGTAAACTCACACCTCTACATCCTTCATCTAACAGAAAACAACAGAGTGACCAAAAGTCTGGATAAACAAGGTTTCAGACAAATCTGAGTTACTGTCTGATAGTGATGCGTGGGTCGGGTATTTTCCTGCTTTTATGAAATTATTTGGCCCGCCCCAGACCGCCCTGCACCACTGTATCTATTTTTACAACCTGCTCCGCACCCGCGACCATTAAATAGACATACTAGGCATTGTAATTCAAATGAAAACTGCTTGGAAACTTCGGCCTGTAAACTGGCAACAACATATGATTATGAATATGAGCGATAGATCAGGTCATATTAATAACAAGATAATGATACACATTTTAGGCTATGGATTGGAATTTTTATGTAATTTAGTTTTTAATGACCCACCCCAACCGGCCCGGCAAATAAAGTGACAATTTCTTTACCCACTCCAACCCGACCCGTGCATCACTACTGTCTGAGTCTCGAATTTTAACCAGAAGTTTTTCCAAAGTTGGGGGTCTGTGTGAAAAGGCCAAACCCCCTGCTAAAGCTATCGTATTTCTGGGAGCTAGTAATTTGCAGTACTAGTGATCTTATTGAGGGTAGAATTTTATAATGGGAAATATGTTTACTGAGGTAGAAATGGAGGCCATTCATGGATCTATATGTCAACAGTAGAATTTAGTAGTTTGCCCAGAAGCTATTGTAGTCTTGATAATATTGGACTGATGTGGTCAGATTCTCAGTTTCTTGTGAGGGCTCTGCATTCTAGACTCGTTGAAGTTTGTTTATGTTCTTAATGGAACATCCTCACTCTCACTCACTCTTCTTTAAAACCAAAATATGAAGTACCGCACCAACCAACTCCTATTTTGAAGTGAAAATAACCCAACAAACTAAAAAGCAGGGCATTTGGCATGCATGTTTTAGTTCACAAATGATATGTACTGAATTTAACATTACGTCCCTGTCTTGAGGAAACCTTGTAACTCCACTTTTGGTCGTTGTAGTTGTTTTTTTTTCACAAATCGATACTATTGGTCTCCACATGGGTCTGTAAAATTTAGAAATTATTTACCAACGAAAAGTGTTGAATATAGTTATACCAATTTTGATGATGCAGTATTCATTTATTTAGAAATTACATAGTTTTTTGAGTTTCCTGAAAAATAGCCATTTTGGACAAATGAGGTTTTGGCCTTACAGCGATGATAAGGGGAAAAAGATACAATGTTTCATAACTTTTTTACATGTTTAATGTATCCAATACGTTAAATACCTTGAAGAAACAGTCATAAATGTATGTCATAGTAGAGGATGTGTACAATTTTCACCTATTTGCATTTTCACCAAAATCTACAAGATGGTAATTTGACCAGGGGTGCACACTCCTCCAGGTTTACAGTTACTGGCCATAGCCCATCTGTTGTCATGCACAATTTGTCCCACACTCTCTTACCCCATGTATCACTGGTCACTGTCTGACCACATGACCACTCTTTAGCAGATGTTCCATGTAATGTGGACCCCAGACTTTGTAGTGTGTGTGTCCATTCAAATGGGTGCATCCAGCACAGCAGCATTACTGATGTCTTTATACATGTTAGGGTCACACGGAGGTCCTGCTTGGTTTACTACCTATAAATATCCAGGCTGTCTGTTGCCACTGACCAGCTAGAGCACAAGGTCCAGATATTGGTCCTGGAGTAACTGTTGCACATTTCCCCATTTATATGCTGTAACACATCCCATTTTGCTTAGGAAGTGCTTGTTAATGAGCTTATTATTTGGATCAAGTGTGTCAGGAGCAGGGAAAACACTTCAGTATGCCAGGCTTAGCAACAATTGGCCCCTAATTGTACAGCAATGAGGTGGATCTTCAAGAGATGAGCTTCTAACAAACTGGGCGGTGGGGAATAATGATCTTCTGGGTGGGAAAACAACATCACTATGATAATCACAGTTGCCAGATAGCTATCTTAAGAAACAGCTAGGTAGCATTAATGCTCCTTTAGTAAGAAAAAGGTCTTTATGAATCACATTTTGGCCTAGAGCAATCATGGTGTCTGAGGAGGGTGATGCTGCTGTCAGGAGACATTTGCAGTGTATTGATGCTAGGCTTTTCACCAAACTGAAAAATAAGGCCTGATGCCATTTACTGCAATCCTGTGCTGTTTCCAGCAGCCAAATCTATCAACCTGTGCAGATTTCCATCAGTCTGAGCTTCAGAGTCGTTTTTCAGCCATTTTCTACTCACAGGCTAAGCATGAATGGCCCCTGAATAGAGGGAAGGCTGAAAGGAAGATGATTATGAAGCATTCTGTTCAGATAATGGACATCACTTAATAAACAGCAATATAATCATTTGAGCATTTTTCGAAAAAGCTTCAAAGCAAAATATATGATTGTTAGGGGATGCAGAAAGTGTCAGCCTCTGTAATGCTGAAGAGGACATGTGGTTTCTGTGTGAGATAGTCCTTATGAAGCAAATTAAGCATTCAGTTTGAATCATGCCTTGTAAAACATATTGTTCTTTGCAAAGAAATCAACAAGCATTAGAACATCTTTAGATGGACCAAAGGAAATGGTCTAAAATGAATTTAAATAATATTTTTACATGAACTTACATTAGAAGGAGAACATTATTGCCCTCTACTGTGAAGGTGCCATTTTGTCCTTGGATAGCAACGATACAAAGCCTTCCACATGAATCATCCCTTGTGCGGAACATGAAGAATTCCGTAGGTATTCCTACAGAATAATTCCTGAAGCATATGAAGGACAGGAATAAGTGTTTCATCAGAACATTTAGTGAAGTTGCTGAATCACTCTCCTGAAAAGCTCTGGCCCCCTCAAGAGTCTGAAGTGTTTACCACCCTCAGGTCCATGTTTAGAACAGCCCTATTCTGATCTATCCTTTGACGTAGAGGGAGACACCCCCGAGACGGCTTGGAGTGAAGTTGTTCTATCCCAATGAAATTACATCCTTGCGCCTGATTTCCAAACAAACTTGTTAGTGAAAAAATTAACTCTAAAAGGATGAAGACACTGGTTCCAAACATACATTCACCATCTTTACTGATCATCATACACTTGAATATCTGAGAGAGGTGAAAAGGCTGAACCCAAGACTATTTTTCATCTTCAGTTCCCGATGATTTAAAGCCCCAGTTCAGAAAATGTAAAAGCAAAAGCCTTGTTGCATCAGTGTGGTGAAAAAAGAGAGGCACAACCTCCGACGCCTGTTTTACCACCTGCCTGTGTCCTGGCCTCCCGTTTGATGGTAGATAATGAATCTTATTGAAAGGGCTAACTGCAAAGTTCCTATCCTGGATGATACACCACAGAGTAAACTATTCCTATGCTTGGACTCATAAAACATTTAGCACCCAAGCACCCAGGGTTAACAAAAACCGTGAATTTACTTTCATGTTGGTTCTGAAGCACGTCAATGACTGAAGAAGTATCTGATTCATGTTGTGTCCAGTCTGCACATAGGTCAGATTCACCACTCAACCACCCATGGGCCCACCCTTCCCATACTTCATATGTCTGTGAATTTAATCACAAACCATCTTACATCTAATGGATGTATGGTTATTACTGTTTCAATTGACCACTTTTCAAAGATGTGCCACCTATAGCCCATCACAGTCCTACCCAAAACTATGGAGGTCGAGCTTTTTGTCAAGGAGGTATTCCAGACATTCAAAATCCCAGAGGACACTGTGCCTTGAAGGCATTTCTTCCATGGTTAGGAGTGAATATTAGTCTGACATGGCACCATCTGCAAAGAAATGGACAATGTGAAAGAAATAGGCTGGAGAAATTTCTCTCCAAATGTTGTATCTCTCTCTCTCTCTCTCTCTCTCTCTCTCTATCTATCTCTCTCCTCGCCTCTGTCGCCTTCTGCTTACTCACTAGAGGCTCGGACATAGACTCTGTAAAGCTGCCTTGTGACAACCTGGTTGTAAAAAGCACTATAGAAAAAAATTGAATTGAATTGAATTGAATTGAATTGGTGTCTCCTGATTTTTTGGAAGCAGCATGACTGTTTCAGATTTCTGCCCTGGGCGGAATATGCACTCATTATCTCGTCCTACTCATCATCTGGGAAATGGACTTCTATGGGCATGACCCTGTTTTGGCATATCAGCTACTTCGAATTTCAACTACAAGTATTCTCTCTTGGGAGGCAAAGATCACCAGTGGACTAGTCATGGAAGAATGGTTTAGAGGGTGTGTTCAGGTCTGGAAGGAGGGCCATTTTTATTTACACTGGGCCATCCTCCACACTCATAGAAATATTTAGGCCCAATTTATGTATTTCATTTGCATTTAAATCTCCATTCATTTGAATTACTTAGATTTAACAGAAACAGGCCAATAAACTTCATGTGCTGCATATTTGTCAGTCACATGTAAATTAAACTATTATGTAACACTTATGTAGATTATGTAGAATTATGTAGATTAATAGAATTATGTAATAATATCAATAAACCCAATGTGATTTGAATAAACAATGACAGATTTATGTATGTATCATAAATCTTTAAATAATCCTGATGTAAATTCATTCAACCAAATGAACCTTGCTTTATCCAAAGCTTGTCAGTTTTAAACTACATTCATATGTTTTAAATGAATAAATGTGACTGTTTTCACAATTAACAGATGTATCCTTTAGAAATATATTCTAAAAATGTAATTATTTAAGTCAAATCAAATAGATACAAATACGTAAAAATAAACTGTGCCATGATGCATTTTTCTGAATGCACCAAATGATCCAGGCCAACCAAAGATAAGGGCCAGCACCTCAGTTTTATCCGGATGATCGGGTGTGATTAGCCATGTGGAACATCTGGCTGTGTCTACATTCCAAAAAATTGTCCAATATGTATATACACCCCTTCAAAGTGGAGTTGATATCACCTGTTAGTATCCCCTCAGGTTCTCTATTGCCCCTCTCTGCCCCTCTTCTGTGTTTTCTTGTTCAAAAACAACCTATCCACATTAGCACCCAACATAGGTCAGTAAGTGACAACCAACCACCCCACTACTGGATATCAGGGGTAAATGGCCAATGTGATGAAGGAGCTGTTGGATTCCAGCAGAGGCCGTCTGGAGTAACTTGTAGACTAGGATGTGTATGGCCCAGAGGAAGACAGAGGAAGGATGCCTGGGTCAGACATCTTGGACCTGATGCAGCTTTGAGAATTCAACCCTCTGTTTACCCCGGTCTTTCCCCACATGGAGCTCTCAGTCGTCAGACATGGAGGAGGGTGTTCTGGGTAGTGTTCTATCCGGTCATTCTCCCTTTTGGAGAATCCCTTTTGCCTTTTCAGCCTTCACCTAATTGTTCACGTTTTTTCCCTTTTCTTTTGAATAAACTTGTTTACTGGTTTAACTGTGTGTTTGGGTCCATTCAGATTTTTTAGATAGATGGTTCTGACAGTGGCAATATCAATTATTCCTCATAAAGCATGTAGTGCACCCTTTGAAGATCATTCCTTTACAACATTCAGCATGATGCGAGTGAACCATAGTTTCAGAAGCATTCCTTAATAATCGTTGCTTATAAAGCAAAATGATCATACTGTTAATCAAGTGTCAGTTTCTCTAATGCTAATGGGGTATTCCTTATCAGAATATCAAACATCCTTTATGAATCATTACTTGTGAAGTATATGAAGCATGCAATGTTTCTTAAGAACCATTCCGTAATGAAGCATTCTGTTTCATTTCTTATGAAGCACATGTTGCAGACCTCATGAAGTAAATGAGCCGTTTCTTATGACATTTTCCTTAAGAGTAACTCCTTCCAGATCATTTCTTTTAACAACTGTGAAGTATTTTGCATAATCATATATGAAGCATATTAGATAGTCCTAATGAAGCACATTAAGCATTTCTTTAAGAAGCATCTCGCATGTCACATTCCTTATGAAGCATATTAAGCATTTCTAATAAAGCATTCCTTATGAAGCATATTAAACATTTGTTATAAAGGATTACTTATGAAGCATATTAAGCATTTCTTAAAAAGCATTCCTTATGAAGCATATTAAGCATTTCTAATAAAGTATTCCTTTTGAAGCATATTAAGCATTTCTAACAAAGTATTCCTTATGAAGCATATTAAGCATTTCTAACAAAGTATTCCTTATGAAGCATATTAAGCATCTCTTATAAAACTTTCCTTATGAAGCACATGAAGCATATCTAATAAACTATTCCTTATGAAGCATATTAAGAATTTCACATGTTGCTTTTCTTATGAAGCATATTAAGCATTTCTAATAAAGCATTCCTTATGATGCATATTAGGCATTTCTTATAAAGCGTTCCTTCAGAATCAGAAAACCTACACTGATGCCAGAGGAAATTGCTTATGATGCATAGTAAGCTGCTCTAATAAAGCGTATGAAACATTCCTTAAGCAGCATTCCTTATGAGTCATGTTTTATGTATGTAGTATTATGAGGCATTCTCCCAAGACATCACTTAATAAGACTAATCAGAATTGTTTTTCCTCAAAGCTTAATGGCACAAAACAATCCTTCGGTAGTGTAGCATGAATCAATCTTCCTAATACCGAAGGTGATCTATCATGCCTTTGGGAAAGGGTTCAAATATTCTCATTTCCATCACAGCATGCTAGATCATAGCTGTTGTCGGAGCATATTAGTAGTCAAACTCTGTCAGATGAAAAAGCTTAAGGCAAATACTTTCTTTTTTGGTGGAAACTGACTTTACTGGATTCTAGCTACTGGAGTGGAAAAAAAGACTGATATATCAGCCTGAAAGATCCAAATTCACCTTATGACAAGATTGATAGTTGCTCTTATCAAAACAGATCAATGTAAAATGCTCTTTAGCCTTTTAATGCTAAAATAATGAAGCAGCTTCATTTCCTGAAGTAAACTGTAGCAAGCTAAAGGTGATGAGTGCTTGCAATTATTTGGAATTTTCTTACTAAAGTACATTGAGATCCAGAAGTCTGTCTGTTTTGCATTTCCTTTTAATTTGACAGATTTTTCTTCCTTTATTTTAGATTTCTATGAAGGCCAAGATTTCAAATGTGCTTACATTTGAATAGTGGCCTAGGAATGAGGCGGAACATTTCTTCTTGATGAATATGCCTTGTTTTACTTGTCATAGCTGTTGTTTCTATTCTGCGATACTTCTGCCACATTTTCAGTGCAGTTTTAGACTTTTGGCCCTCACTGCATGCGGGGTCTTACAACTTCTCCCTCTTTCTGACACTGAATGTTCACATTATAGCAAGTACTGACTGCAATCCATCTCTCATGCGTTATTTTCCATTCCCCCTTTCTACCATTCTTCACTGGTCAGTTTCTGACCACAGGGCATCTCTTGACTACATATGCTTTGAGTGGTGGATCGTCCTCCACACAGCAGTGACACTGACATGGTACAAGTGTGTCAGGCTCAGCGGTGTTACTGCAGTTCTTGCAAAAGTCAGTGTCACTGCTAGGCAGAAATTGCCTAAAATATCCAGCCAAGAGCAGCTCTGTGGTCAGAAATTGAGCATGGCTGAAAAGTCAGAGGAGGGCAAACCAAAAGTGTACACCTGCAGATGAGTCTTGTTCTAGAACAGGAGTTGCTTCTAATACAGTAGCTGTTTCTACTAAATTGGCCACTGTGCATTGAGTGGAATTTTGGTCATAAATGTGTGAAACAACACTACTGTAACTACAAAACCTACAGGACCCAACACAATGATTGGCACTCGTTGTAAAGATGAGTAAAATGCAATTTTAAAAAATCACCTTTTGGTGAATTAGTGCTATCTAAAAGGATGTTAAACTTTTACTTGAAATAAATTATTCAAATCAAGAAATAATTATTTTCAACAAAGGTATTTCCACAGCTAGTGGTACCTCTGCATTTATTACTTTGTACAAGATCCCTTTGCCAATAAAAGAGCAGGAGACTTTCCTGTAACATTTCATACTGTCGGAGAATACAAAGCAGGGTATCTGAGGCCATTCCTCATTACAGAAGCTCTCCAGGGTTCTCTGCCCTCTCTTAGGCACTTTCCTGTTCAGCTCACCTCAAAGGTTTTCATTGCGGCTCTGGTCAAGGGACTAAGATGACCATGGAAGAATCTTGATTCTTTGGTCAGATAACCATATTTGTGTCGATTTTTTGCTCTAATAATCATCCTGCTGTAAATTAAAGTCCATTTGTCATGTGTGGAAACACCACAATACAGCACACAGTGCGAACAGCATCAAATTGCATCTGTATTTAATCCATTCACCAAGTGAAGCAGTGGGCAGGGGAGCAGTGTATGGGGATGGAACATTGGCAAAGGATTCGAACCCATGACCTTCCAAATGCAGGGGCAGATCTCTAACCATCAGACCACCAGCCACCCTAAAATAGAAAGGAACCCTCTTTCAGTTTCCTGGCAGAGGCAGCCAGGTTTTGCTTTAGAATATTCTGGTATTTCATGGATTCCATATGCCAGTGTTTTAAAGGCCTTTAGAGGAAATACAGCACCATATCACACAACCTCCACCATATTCTACAGTTGGGATAGGTTATTTCCATCATCTCATTGCATTGAGGAATTTTGCCAGATGCATTGCTTTGTATTCTCCAACATTTTTGAATGTTAAAAGAGAAAACTTTCATTGGCAAAGGGTGTTTGTACAAAGTAATAAATGCAGGGGTACCACTGCATTTATACCAAGCAAGGACTCACTCTGGGTGGGGCGCACTCAGACCAACAGTCCATTTAGAATCCCTAATTCACCTGACACGCATGTCTTTGGATTTTGGGAGATCCCAGAGACCCCAGAGGAAACCCAGACCACCACGAGGAGATCATACAAACCCCAGATTTGGACCTTGGAGCAGTAATGCAACCGTGCTACCCACTGTGTTACTGTGGGGCCCCTGAACATATGTATTTCTTGATGAGAAATTATCCAAGTGTGTGAGAGGAAGTCTTTTTTTTCCTAAGACCATAGAACATAGATCAAAGTAGTTAAGTTTCACACTTATGTTTGTTGTTAATGGACCAAAACAATCTGTTGGCAAACTGGTGGTTTATGGGTTTGCTGGTTTTGGAGATCTGGTAACTCCAAAGTTCTTACATGTTTGTAAATCTTTTACCATCCACCTCCTTGTCCTTGGGGTCCACAAAAGTGTTATCTAATAATTTATATCAATTCCTGTTGATGTTGTCACCTGCACCAGATCACGTGACGTCACTAGGCACTAGGGTTGCCAACTCTCTCAATCCCTAATGCGGGACACTTTCTTGCAGGTGGGTACTGTGGGCCAGTCATGCATCCAGGGGAGATTTGCACCTCTCAGGTCGTGGGGTGTTGATATGATTTGTGCCCATCAGGCAGCTCAAAATCCCGGCTGATTCTAAAATTCCGCCCAGGTGCAGGTCCCAAAATGAAGACATGTCTGGGAAAAAGAGGATGCCAGGTCACCATACATACCACAATTTTTTGTAGCTCCACAGTTCTTTTTTCTTAGCAGGTTTATCCCTCATTTTGACCACAGACATCATTATAATTTTGTCACTGCTCACCACAAGTGGCCAGCGCAAATGCGCATACCTCATCTCACAGCAACATGTGCAGGAGTTTTGCCCCATACAGTCATCTATTATTGGCCAACGAGGCTGTGACTGGAATACAGAACTGGAGCTGCCCCGACGGGACGAATCAAAATCACTTATATTTCGGGATGACCTGGACAATACAGGAGGGGTGACAACCCTAATAGGCATCGGAAAGGACTCCTGTCTTATGGTATATAAACAGGAAACAGGTACGTCTCTGCACACAGACATTTGGGTCTCATGCCCAGAGCTCTCATCACTTTCAACTTCAACTCTCTCTTTGTATACCCTTCTGTGTGAGTGTGAGAACGTTGGTTCCTGGTGGGAATCTTCACTCCGCTAGAGCGTGTGGCTTACCAGCTTGCTCATGTCTATCCATGACTGGGCTCTTCCACCACGATACAACTGACTAAACTACCAACCATTGGATTCTTCTGCATGACAGACCCTCTTAAAAGGCAGTACATAGTGCTGCGTTACCCCATTTGGACTGGACAGGAAGTGTCTGGAACTGCAGTATATTTACAAACAAGGGTGATCACCCGGTCGTAGATGATAGTTTCTTGTTGACCCCCACTTCGCCCTCAGGATGTTGAGAGGCCGCCTTGAGCAGGCGTGTGAACTCTGGATAAGAAAAGGCCACTTCACTTCCAGCCCTCAAGACAGCCGCAGCCCACTCTGCCATCTGCCCAGTGAGAAGGGAGGTGAGGAGGGCGATCCTGCTCCGGTCTGAAGGGTAGCTGTTTGGCTGGAACTCGAATAACAGAGCGACGTTAGTTAGAAAGTCCTCGCACTTCCCGTCCGTCCCATTCCACTTCTCAGGGAGAGCCAGTTTAGTTTGAAAAGCGAGTGAGGGTGGTTGGGCCGCATCGCTATGGGGAGTCAGCAGGCGGGTCTTGGTGGAATGTCCACAGGTTGGTGACCTCTGCACAGAGATTCAACAGTTCCTGCTTCAAGTTCACAATCTGGACCACCTGCTGATTGATCATCTCAATCCGCTGGTCTCACAGGGGACACAGTATGGTATATAAAGAGAGAGTACTCACTGTACAGAGTTGAAGTTGAAGGTGATGAGAGGTCTGGGTATGGGACCCAAATGTCTGTGTGCAGAGACATAACTGTTTCTTGTTGATATACAGTGCCTAGTGACGTCACATGATCTGGTGTGTGTGACAAGATGTTCACTTTTTATTATTTCCCTAAAGGCACAAATGAGCATTTTGAGGCAAGAAGCTATTTTTAATAACCATTTCCTGACTTGTGAAGGTCAGCACAATTCTCCCTCTTTTGGTTTGTGTGTTCTGTAATCTTTCACTTGTCGGTGAATGATTAAGAAAATTTCGCCCTTTCCTCACCTCGTATTTGTACTTGCGTTAATCAGGCAGTCATATATTACAGCCCGTGTGTGTAGGAGTGTTCCTGCACACTCTAATCACCTCCAAAATGTTCAGCTTAGATGAGCATCATGCTTCAGTTTCTGTAATCACTATAATTTAATATCACTTCAAGGGGTGCCTGTAAATGTGGCTTAAATGTGTGCCTGTAAATGTGTTTCTGTTGAGAATAATGACCTTGTTTTTCTCTGAATATGTTGTTTTAAGTAAAGAGTTGAATTGTTCCCTTTTTTTCAGTGTAAGATGAAACTACTTCACCAAAATTTTATATTGGATTTTATCTAACCTTATTTGTAGTTGTACCAATTACTGTGGAGGGCGCTTTGCCTATTAGTTTATTAATAGTTAGTATATCATGCCGCTTACTTACGAAATAATAAGACTTTAAGGTTAATAATTGAATTATAAGCTTGCCCCAGTGCTGTGGCCACCAGAAGACCCTTATTTCAAGCTTTTTTGTTTGTCTAGAACAGGGGTCCCCAAACTGGTCCAGATAGGGCCGCTGTGGTTGCAGGTTTTCCTTTCAACCAAAAAGAAGCCACACCTGAGTAACTGAAAATCAAACCAACTGATTACAGAGGTGGAATCAGGATTTCCTCCTGCTTGGTTGGAAGGAAAACATGCACCCACAGCGGCCCTATCTGGACCGGTTTAGGGACCCCT
>JBBMFX010000001.1:16825476-16836927 GCA_037832545.1 Rhabdalestes septentrionalis | reverse complement strand
GGCCTTTCTCATCTTTTTAAGTGGGAGAACTTGCACAATTGGTGGCTGACTAAATACTTTTTTGCCCCACTGTAAAACCATTGATGCTTGTGGTGGGGTCTTGTGGTGGGGTTCGAATGATTAAATAAAACGTCCCTTCCTATACACTTTTCCTAGTCTTGACTGATTTGCTTGTCAAGCTAATCTACATGCTATTCGGCTTTACCAAAATATTTAGGGAAGCCCTTGGCTACAGATTGGATGAAATCAGGGCACGCAATTTGGACAGGAAGTTAATAGGATGCAGTCTGAGTGTTGGATGTAACAGTGACATCCATAGTGCAGTCAGTTGCCTCTGTCCTCAGCTTAGTGGGCGAATAGCTGTATGTTTGCATAAACAGGTAAAAAGGTCTGTCCACAAGGTTAAAACAACAATATATTGGCATATGTACAAAATCGCCTCATGTAAACAAATAGAGACGATAAACACTCAGCCGCCTTAAATGCTTTTTGTGTGTGGATGAACAGGGCATTAATTCTCTCCAAAGGCTCACAATTTGGGCTTGGTTCAGGTTTGGTTCTCACTTCAATGAAGAATTAAGTCTGGCTATTGTGTGTCTGTAAACTTGGTCTGTAAACACTGTCTATCAAACTACATCCAATATACTATATATTTACAGCCCTCAAACTGTATTTATGAATAAGACAATGCATCTGTAAACAGTTTCTTGCCTTTTGGACCAAATGCTTCAAAGGTCATGCATGTGGGTATATTTGGGGTGTGCAAAGCGGATGCTATTTGTATTTGTAGAAAGGGGAAATGTATTTGTGGAAGAGGAGTATCTACTCCGACATAACATATTAATAAAAAACATGTTATTTGTGCCTTTCCTATTACCGTATTTGGCTTTGGCTCCACCCCTAGGGTATATCAGTCTTTCTGGAGCAACTTTGGGTTGAGGGTCTTGCTCAGGAACCCAGTGGTTTTATCCTGGATGTAGGATTCCAACCCATGACCTCTTGGTCCTACCCACTAGGCTACCACCACCCAATCTGTAGATCAATATATCAATCTGTCATTCAGTGATTTTGTACATAAGGGCCTTGTATTGTTATCTACATAAAGACTCTTCTTCTCCTTTCTTTCTGGGTCGATCAGAGAATGAGTTCCTCTTTAGAGTCTTGGTTCCTCTTGAGGTTTCTTCCCCCAGTTCAGGGAGTTTTTCCTAGCCTCCATCACCTTTAGTTTACTAAGGGCTCAGATCAGGAGTGTATAAAGCTGCAGTGTAAAGCTGCTACATAAATAAAAATTGAATTGAACTCTGTTCACTCATCACACCATGAACCAAAACTCTGAATACCCCCAGCTTTGAGACCTGACTCAGCTCGACTCATCTGGTCTGACTTGTACTACTAAAATTGCTCCCCAACATGCTCATCTCCAATATGGTTTCACAGAGCTTTAGCTTCTGAGACCTTGAGTGGACTGAAAACGTCCTGATATTTTATGCATTTGCAGTTTCTGCTCTGTGTTTATTGTCAGTGTATTTTGGTGGACCTGCTGTTAAAAACCTGACAGAGCACAGCATGCACTCTCCAACTTTTCCTCCCTGCGCTAAAGTTTATCTCGCTCCTGCCGCAGCTCGCATAAATGCTTAACACTTCATGCAAACTTAAAAAACAAGGAGAGAGATCCGCTGGGGTCTTTCTGCCAACCCAGCACACACCCCTCTCATCATCTCGAGCTCCACTAAGGAGCATGTTCACCCACGTTCACCCACTCCTCAAACTCTCCAGCTATTCCCAACACATCAGGAGAAAGACAGAGACAACAGAGGACACAAGAGAGAGTGAGCATGCGCTGGTGGGAGAGAGAGAGCGAGAGAGGGGCAGAGTGGATGAGAGTGAAAGAGAAAGAGTGTAACAGAGTGAGAGTGAGAATGTGTGAGAAGGAGCGAAAACCTCCTACATAGAAAAATAATTCATTAGAAAGCCCAAGCCCAACGCAGGAGCAGAACATGAAGGATCGACCTGAACCTGCCCAGAAACCTGATGTTCTGATGAACCCCATCTGACTCAGGGAGCAGATCTCTACCATTAACTGACGGCAGTTATATGCAGTCATTAAGGCCTATCTATCAATTACAATACTGTAGAATAAACTAAATGATACACATGATGGTTAAAATACCAAAACATTTATAATTCATTCAAGCATATCTTCAGGGTAGGAATGAAAAACAAAATCCTCTGCGAAATGAACTGTGGATGAAAAACATTCAAGCTAATTAACAAAAACTCACAAACTGGAAGGGATGCTGGAAAGCTACACCACACATCACCACAACATTCAGAGACAGGGTGCACAAGACTGTGCAAAGAACCATTGACTAAGCCAGTGTGCTTTACAAATAACATCTAATTACAGTCAAATATTGAGGTTTTTACTTCTATGACACAAAGCTGACCTCGTTTCTTCCATTGTGTAAGTTTTACATCATCAGTGGGGTTTAATGAATTGTAATGAAATGTAATTATTTTGTTCTTTACACTGTACAGTACTTAAGACTAACAGGTTTAGGCCAGGTCTAGGTTTTATCCAGTTTTACCTCAGAAGCTTGTGTGTCTGTGTAAAGACAATTTGTACTTTTCCAAGAATGGTGATATGAAAGTATACTTCAGATATCAGGAAGTCACTAAAGACCATAGACTGCATTCAAACTTAGTATTAACATCATGAGTGCACAGCGCTAAATACAGAAGTGAACAAAGGTCCGGCTTTTCATAGAAGTGCATTGCAATCTGATTGATCAAACCTACTCTCAGCTTCCTGCTCCGTCCATTCCTTTCACAGCTGAGATGAAAGCAGCTGGTTTTCTTTCTTTTATCTTCTTGTGTTTTTGCATTAGCAGCACCTCTAAATATCTGTAACAGCCTTTACCTGA
Source organism: Rhabdalestes septentrionalis (assembly GCA_037832545.1). Taxonomy (NCBI): domain Eukaryota; kingdom Metazoa; phylum Chordata; class Actinopteri; order Characiformes; family Alestidae; genus Rhabdalestes; species Rhabdalestes septentrionalis. The sequence goes on along the minus strand of JBBMFX010000001.1, from coordinate 16,834,003 downwards.
AATAATACATGTTTGGACATTTGGACATTTTCAGGACAGGTGTTAATGGGCTCCAAAGCATCTCTGACACGCACTGTGATCCCATCACTTATGCTTCCCTCAGAAGTGGTCAGGTACAGTTACATAACTGTGTGAATGATAATGCAGTGTTTCCCCCGCAGCAGCGATGGACCACCTAATCAACTGTCTCATCTTAGCAGAGATGAAAGCGTCTTTATTTGATGCCGCTTTGATTTGTATAGAAGTTGTTCTAGGAATCCATCTAAGAGATTTAAGGCTTTGTTCATTCTGCATAATAAATCAGGTTCTCACTCATTTTCTGTAACAGTTTAATACACACCCAGGGTTGCAGGTCCCCGGAGCCTTTCCCAGGGTCAATAGGCATGAGGCAGGGACTCACCCTGGCCGGGGCGCCAGCCCACCACAGGGCAAACACACAATTCACTCACACACTCACAGCTACGGCCAATTTATGATTTCCAATTTACCTGAGAAGCATGTCTTTGGACTGTGGGGGCAAACTAGAGACCCACACCACCACAAGGAGAACATGCAGACCCCACACTCACGAGGCCAGGATCTGGCTTCAAACCCCCAACCTTGGGTATATTTAAAAATTTTTTATCAGATTTTTAGAATGTTCAAATGCAAAATGATTCAAATAGTCCATTGACACATATGCTTGTATATCTATGTTGATTGCTGTGATAAAGACATACATGTGAATTCATTGCCTGAGGAGGGACAAATCTGTCACTTTATAAGCTTAGATCTTGGTGTGTACTTTTTACTGTACCTATTCTGTTAGCCATAGGTGGACAATCTGTTAATCAGGGATTAAGTCTGTACACTAAGGCTTTCTACTGTTAATTATCTCCATTGAGATTCTATTTCTCTTTCTCTTCTCAGGGGCAAACAGAGGAAGATGCGTTCCTCTGTTTGAGTCTCCCTTTCTTCCTTCAGCTGAAGGAGTTCTTCCTCACCACTATTGCCCTTGGCTTGCTCTATGGACCCTGACCTGGACTCTGTAAAGCTTCTTTGTGACAACATTGGTTGTAAAATGCGCTATATAAAATCGATTTAAGTATGTTTTCTTACTGACTTTACTGGCAGATTGACCAGGCTATAGTCCAGCTACAGCATGCAAGGTAAAAATATTTGGGATGTCCCGATCAGGTTTTTTTGCCCTCGAGTCCGAGTCCGAGTCATTTGATTTTGAGTATCTGCCGATAACGAGTCCCGATCCGATACTTATAAATACTATACTAAGTTGAATGGCAAGTAAGTCATTGCAATCATTTGTGCGTTCTTGGATTGCAGTAAATTTGGTTTGCTTTTCGACATTCGTTTGATATTCGCGAATACTTCATTTTCCTGAAAGAATCCCAGTTCTCACTTGTGATCTCGATGTTGCCTATCGCGTTAGCGGCACTGCGTTTAGTTCTCACTAAAAAACTACAATATCTCCTGGTGTCTCCTGGTGAGAACACATCAAAAGATAGTTGGACATTTAGCATTAGGGGACATGAATTACAATATTAAGAGACTTCAAATATTAATAAGTAAAATACTAAATATAGAAAATGTTCCCAAAATCATGCTTTACGGTATCTGAGGAATATTAGAGTTGATTTGACACCATAAGGTGACATGGTTGAAGAGATTAATAGATTTTATTTATCAATTTGGTAGTAAAAATTGTCAAAAATAAACAAATGTAATATTTCCAGAAACATGATATTTGGTTTGTGAGGAAAATTTGTCTAAAGTTATTAGACTTGTTCTGACACCACAAAGTCGCATTGTTGAAGAGATTAATAGATTTTATTTATTATTTTGTATCCTTTTGTGTAGCTTGTATTAGTTTTGTGACGGTGGCTAACGCAGTATTCGCGAATGTCAAACGAATGTCGAATATCAAACCAACTTTACCGCAGTCTTTCTTGGCTGTGATGCCCTGCGCCTTCGTGCCATCACGAGGCATCTTTCTCTCCTCTTCAAACTCTCCTGCAGCGTGAGCTGACTCGTCTACGCACTCCTCCAATCACTCAATGCAGACAATGATCCCCGATTCCCACAGGTGTACTTGTGATCAGAGACATCACGAGCCGCAGCGCGCTGGGCACCTGCAGCCTGCCACTCCCCCTAATCACCACTCACTCAGTCTCACGCGAGTTCAGGGGAAGCGTCTCAATATTCTGGCGAGTGACTGCGGGGTCAAGACGAACCTGATACAACATCGTATACCCGAGACCTGATCGGTCCGATTCCGATTGAGTCTGAAGCCACGTGATCGGGCCTGATTTCCGATCACATTTCCGACATCCCTAGAAAATATGTCTGTTAAGTGGTAATACATATGAAGCAACAACTTCCTCAATGTACAGTTAGATGCTAACAACCGCCACAATGTCAACAATGATTAAATAAAAAAATGAAATGCTTGCTGACCAGAGTTGTATGCTCAGAGATCGGATTAATATCAGACCCGAATCAAAATAAAAATGTGGCTTGAGTCCATCTGTAAAAAACAAGATTTTATGTAGCTAATTTGCTGTTCAGACTGCAGAGAAACTATCAGTGCTCAAACTGGATATATTTAAACATTTAAATAAAACTTTCCTACATAGGTGGTAGGGGTGTGCAGAGCAGCTGCTATTCGTATCTGCATTTGTATTTGTTAAAAGGGAATATTATTCATATTCGTATTTGTATTTGTATAAAAAAAAATCAATAATGCCCGTATTTGGTTCCACCCCAAATAGGTGGTCACTGGAGATACATGGAAATATGACTGGCTAAACATTGTACACTTCTCATCAGATTACTTGAGATGTACCTTAATTTGAAGTGTGAACAATTCCTAACACTACACTGCTTTTTTCCGAAATTATATTTATCTACATTTCCTTTTTTCTGATAACATTAAATCCCCATTCTCTTTAGGAAACCTCTGTTAAAAAGAACATCTGGGTGAAACAGATGGAGAGTGTGTAGGCTTGGTAACAGATACACACATCTGTTTTTACATTTTTATGTCAAGTCATTGCATTTAATTTTTTTATTTCCCATAAATTTTGCTGGAAGTGCGTTAAACTCATGCAAGTACGCCAAAGTGAAAATACAGACTCTTTACTTCCTTAAGCAAGTTTTTTTTTTTTGTATTGTTATCAAGCAAAAATATGCCACGTGATGTTCACTTAAGTCATGCTCTGATATTATGTCATAGACCTCAGAAAAATTACCCGTAAAGGGCATTGCTTATCAAAATAATGTAACTAACATAGGCAAAGATGAAACTTCTCTGTGGAAAAATCCATAGCGGAGAGACACGGAGGGGGATATCAAAGGGAATGATTTATATCCACTCCAACTGAAGTAGCTTCGAGAGCTTTCATCTTACTGAAAAGGTGGTCATGTTTCGAATTCTGAATTAACAACGCAAGCCTCTCAATGCCTCACGCTCACCTATCGGAATTCTGTTAGGTCTACAGACAGGCAAACACATTGGAATTATTCCCACGGAAGGGTATTACACAATAGTTACACGAGTCACAACTGTGGAAGAAGTAATTATTCCGCAAATGTTTATTTTACAGAAATTGTCGCTGCAGAGTAAGCGTGAAAATCATCTCAATATTTTTCTACATGTATCCAGATATGACAAAGGCGCCGTGTTGAATTGGAATTTAATCCCTTAGCGAGGGAATGTCTCAATCTCAAAAGAAGTGGGTTTACAGCTGGCAACGTACGCCATTGAACTCACCTTGCAAACTTATGACCTTTTTTTATGTCCCGTCACCCTCCCCATGTAACCTGGCCACTTTCATGCTGACACGTCACATATATCCCGACGGGCAGAGATGCACCTGCACGAGCAAAGTGCCCAATGTTTTCCAGCACTGTGAAAACTGCTCCTGCTGGAGTGAGCTATGTACATTCCGGCCTAATTATGCAATTTCTCAAAAAATGTCACGCTTGCCCATTTCATAAAGTTTGACAGCTCTCAGATAATTACATAATGTAATAAATTAGATCATTACTGAGAGAAAATTAAATTCTCTGCCTGGACTCATTAAGTATGGAGGCCTCATATGGCCTTTCCGAGCATTCTGATCTGTCATGAAGTCCCCTAATGCTGAACATTGTGCCAAATTGGAAATGACAGGAGGGCTGAATTTCCCCTGTGCATTCTATCCAGTTGGATGCTGAAAGAAATCTTTGCCTCCGCTAGTGCACATGATCAAACAACGGGATTCAGGAGGCTGAACAGCAGAGATACATGGTGGAGGCTCAATTTAAGATACATGATTGCAGCCGGCACGTCTAAGCATGCCTTTTCGAGGATGTTCAGTTTTCTAGAGTGATGATACTTTATCATCATTTGAAATGATAATTTGTAGTGCATTCACTCATATTTACACATACATACACTACCGGTCAAAAGCTTTAGAACACTCCAGTGTTTCAAGCTTTTTTCAATTGAAATTCAAACAGTTGTTGCCCAGTGAAAAGCATGAAAGGATACAAATGACAGTGCTGAACTGCGAGAGATTTAAAAATGGTAAGGTTATCCAGAAGTGGGAAATAATTATCTGGTATCCATCTATCTGTCTATTACCTACCTTTCTAACAGCGCTGCATAAAATCATATTTCCTTCAGCAAATGCAACTTTGTCTAGTTTTGTATTAAAAATCCATCAAAATCTTTTTGAATTTTGTAACATTTTATAACTGCATCTCTTAAGCGTACTGTAAAAAAACAATGTTTGAACATATGTTTCGATTTAATTGAATCGAATTTTTGATTTACTTGAATTGAAAAAATACATCAGCACAATTAACTGCTAAAAGTTCAGTTAACTAAAAATATGAAGGCAGCCTGGCGATCTCATGCTTGTGTTGAACTGTGGAGGACAATTACACTCACTCAGAGACAGCAAAGTCATTTATATTCTCTTGGACTCCCAGCCATGGATAGATGTACCGTTAAACTTTTGACTTTCAACTTTCTAATTCTCATGGTCCATTTATGCAAATTCAGCTGTAAAATCAGCTGTTTTGTAATGAAAAAGGGAATGCTTTCTATATCTCTGCCATTTCAACTTTAATGCCGCCCTTAAAGCTGAAATGGAGTAATGCTTCAGCACAGACACCTTTTTGAACAAATGCACAGGGCAGCCAATCACAACAATGATTTAATACAGTGATTATGAAATAAAATGGAAACCACATACCTAATATTGTGTAGGAACCTCTTGTGCCACCAAAACAGCTCTGGCTTGTCAAAACATGGACCTCTTAACAAGAAGCAGTTGGACTAAATTGTCTAGAACATTCCACAGATTTTCAGTTGGACAAAGAAACTTAAATTTACAATTTTTTTTGTGCTTCCAACACATCAACTTCTGTTTAACTACTGCTCAGTCACTGCCTAACATATTCCATTCCTTGACAGGGGCCACTGTATTGAGATGATGGTGCAAGAAACTGCGTTTAACACTGTGACTAATCAGTATATCTGTCTTAAGGCAATGTATCAAAAACAACTTGCATATTTCAAACAGTATAGCAGTAGATTCCATATTTAGCTCCCATTCACTTTCAATAAGTAGAAGCTAAAAAGCGAAAAAGGATAGTGAACTGCACAAGCTTGGCTTGGGGCATGGCAAGAACTGGATGCAAATGAATGCAAATGAAAAGCGACAGCCACACGACTTTGACCAATCAGACAAAAGCACCTTCAGTGGACACGCATAATGACGGTACACCTATACAGTTCTGGCTGGAGGAAAGCTTTTGAATTCAAGTACAGAACTCCATGTGCTTCTTGCACTGCCACAGCACTCTTTTGTAGGCTGCATGGTGTAGCTTCTTTAGAGCTTTCAATCTCTGTGTTTAGAGCCAAGTGCAGTTCTAAAAATAGCCTGTTTGGGCTAGAATGCGTGTTGTTGGATGCCACGCAAACAGAAAAGCAAATGAAGTGCATTTTAACGACGCAAATCTATCAGGCTTCACAGAAATGTTTAGTTCGAGTAGTTAGTTTACAAGAGCTGCACACTTTCATTCAGACCAGAATAAATAATTCATTTGTTTGCTCAAAATGAGTTTGGCCTTGTTAGATGATTTTATCTTCATTAGAGTAGTTAAAGGCTTAAGAACCTGTCTTTGTATGAACGAGTTAAGCAGGATCTCAGTACTACTCCACCCGATCCTAGATGTGGTGCGGCGTGATGCGAGGGGTTCGGATTTCAGGGATGTGCCCTGGAGAGAACCAGTGACAATCGACTCTTCTTTAGAGAAGAGTCTGGCAGTGGTCTGGGGTAGAAATGGAAATTATACTTCAAGAGACATTATTTCAAGGTCATTACTAAATGAACTGAGTGTACATGGATTTTTAATCAGTCCTGAAACGGTCCTCCTGGTCGACCTATTATCCGATCAGACCGCAGGATTTTAATTTGAAAAGGGGATGTGGTATTGTGTCAGATACCCACTCCCGGCACATTCAAGACCCAACAGTTGCAATTCTGGCAGTCCATATGGCTGCTGTCTCACTGCCAGTTAATTGGGGGATATTGCTTCAGCCGAAAAAGCAGACTCTTTACTTTAGCCCTTGAAAGATGAAGCCAATGAACCAAAGTCATTATTAAGACCAAATTCACTTTATCTTGAAGAAGTTCTCTTCCACTGTGTGCCTAATTGCCTAAGTGTTTGTGCCAACAGTCTAGTATCCGACCTTTTTAAATTCCTCCGTTATTACTTGGAGGTCTGTTACTTGATTTGAGCCAGATGAGAGATTGGGCTTTGGGATGATTTTCATGTACAACATTGTGCTCGGGTCACGCATTTGGTTTTGTATTTTAATGACTGATTTTTTAATCAAGGAGATTTGTTTTGATTATGAAAGAATATGCCTACTTACATTTTATACCCTCTCACACATCATGCTCTCTCTGTCTTTCTGTATCTCTCTCTCTCTCTCTCTCTCTCTCTCTCTCTCTCTCTCTCTTTCTTTTGTTTCCCCTCCTGACCATTGCCCCCCTCAGGACTGTATCAGCGTGGGTTGTGGAGAGGCCGGTGTGAGTGAACACCACTCCTTTGTGCTTTACCACAATAACAGCCCTCGCTGGAGTGAAAGCCTCAAACTGCCCATTCCTATCGAGCGCTTCCGTGGATCTCACTTACGCTTCGAGTTCAGACACTGTTCCAGTGAGTCCTGCAACGATAGGCTTCTGTACTGCCCCCCCTAACCTTTTACACACACACACAAACACATGCACAATACATCACTCCATTTATTCTTCTGGACGATAAGTCCTGGGATTGTGGTGTCCTGACAGTCTTGACAGGGTTAAGGAGCTTTGACTGGTTTAGAATAGTTTCATGAATCTTTCCAACTGGTTTTCCTTGTATTTATCTGGTCTGCAACCCAAAGACTCCATAAGTAGCTCATAGGATGGACTCCTGGGTTGCACAACCATCTAAGTGTTGTCATGAGGAGAGCCACCACCACTGTTATGTCACAAAGCTTCATATTTATTTTGAATTTAACTCCCCTGTCAAACTGTCTCCTGTTAATACAGTACAGGCCAAAAGTTTGTACACACCACCCTCTGATTCAATGTGTTTTCTTTATTTTCACGACCATTTACATTGGTAGATTCTCACTGAAGGCCACAAAACTATGAATGAACACATGTGGAGTTCTGTACTTAACAAAAAAAGGTGAAATAACTGAAAACATGTTTTATATTCTAGTTTCTTCACCCTTTGCTGTGATTACTGCTCTACACACTACTGGCATTCTCTGGATGAGCTTCAAGTGGTCGTGACCTGAAATTGTTTTCCAACAGTTTTGAAGGAGTTTCCAGAGAAGTTTAGCAGTAAACACCTGTGTGCAAAGCAGTAATCAGAGCAAAGGGTGAAGAAACTAGAATATAAAACATCTTTTCAGTTATTTCACCTTTTTTTGTTAAGTACAGAACTCCACATGTGTTCATTCATAGTTTTGATGCCATCAGTGAGAATCTACCAATATCAATGGTCATGAAAATAAAGAAAACACGTTGAATCAGAGGGTGGTGTGTACAAACTTTTGGCCTGTATTGTAAGTCGTTAAAACAAGTTAATACATCGTCTGTGGAGAACAAACCTACAGTTCTGTGAATTTTAATGCACAGTTTGTAATTGCTAATTTTGATATAGATAAAATAGAATGAAACATTTCTGGTGGATGCTTAAATATCATTCATCTTTATCATCGCTCAGCACTGATATCATTTAATCTCTTTATTAAAGGTTTTCCAGCAGCAGTCTTTGAGGTGTGCAGCCTCCTTATTGTGTTTGTTGTGTTTGCTTTCAGCAAAAGATAAAGGAGAGAAGAAACTGTTTGGTTTCTCTTTCACTCCACTCATGAGGGAAGACGGGACCACTCTGTTGGATGAGTGCCATGAGCTTTATGTTTATAAGGTCAGCACATGCACACACACACACACACACACACACACACCATAACACACACGTG
>JBBMFX010000001.1:16809137-16823102 GCA_037832545.1 Rhabdalestes septentrionalis | reverse complement strand
TAAGACTAAAAAGCACATTTCGTCACAAGACTAAGACTAAGACGAAATTAAAAATAGGTGACAAAATTAACACTAGAGGCCAGGAGACGTTTTGGATGTCTTGAAGCAGAAGTTTCTCTTTATTCAGATACTTGCTGCTTGGCTCTACAGTCTTCAAAAAGTCATCTAACTAGTACAATGATACATTGTAGCTTATATACATTTAGGGGGCAGGGCTTAGATCTACGGGACAGTGATGACCCGAAATAAAGCATGTAAATGAAGTAGTCCGGTATAGCAGCCTGCACCAGACTGGGCAGAAGAACAAGGAGCCATCACAAATAAAAGGTGAACAGCTCAGTAATCAGGCTCATTTGACTTCCAATAAGAGAACAGGAACTTGCAGGAACCTGTTGCTACACCATTTGCCATGTGCTGCTATGTCAGAACATAAGATCAGCATATTTTAAACAATTTCTTAAATGTGTAATCCTGCAATGGTATATAAATATATAAAGAATAGTGTTGAATTGAATAGAAGATAGACAGAGAGGAGAGAGGAGCAGACAGACAAAAAGAGATAAAGAGAGAAAAGAGAAAGAGATGGACCGAAGAAAAATGAACTATGATCAAGAGAATGCGTGTAAAAGTCTCCACGAGAGAGGCCTTGTCAGCCCTGAATAAGACAATGAGGACTGTAGGACAGAAATTCTGTGCCTCCAAGACGCTCGTTCTCTCGTTCTCTCGTTCTCTCTCTCTCTCTCTCTCTCTCTCTCTCTCTCTCTGTTTCTCTGTTGCTGTTTCTCTCCATCCCTCTCTCTCTTTGTAGTGTAGTATGTGTGTACAACAAAGCCTGGCCAGTCTTCCTTGCCGTGGACAAAATAAAAAGAGAGCTTGCGCACAGGTCAGGCACGGTTTAGAATTTGCAATGGTGTACTGAGCTATGTGAGCATTGCAGCTGGCATTTCTCCTCAGTAGCTCACAGCCCGTAGGTGCAGGTGGTTCATAGCGAGTTTGGGTTGGGTTTCAAATTGAGCGGCACCATTCTGACCCAGCTGGCATGGGTTTGGGCTTCAATTTCATATAGACTTCTATAGCAGCCCCTTTGATAAATTAAGACATTTCAGTTCCTGATGGACAGGGTATATTGGAGATCCAGCCATGAGGGTGTCTGAGTCCATTGTAAAGTGGTGAGAGACCTGGCAGTAACACAGCCCATAGTTTTAAATCACACTGGTCTGCTGGACTCTACAACTTTAGACCTTATATTAAAGTTTTACCTCATTAAGCCTAGTAGAACCCACCATAACGAGCATATACTAGCAATTCTCCTGTCGTAGCTTCAGGCCATCTACATCGACACATGCATACATGGTGTCTGATCAGGCTGCAGGATTCACAATTCTTTGACCACACAGTATGCCAGCAATAAGGAGTGCAAAATCTACTGCTGCTCGCCTATTTCATTGCACCATTCCTTAGGGTGTCCAGATGTCCAGAAGCATCGCTATACATGTACAATAAGTCTTTAATTAACAAAAAGTCTTTAATTAAGGTTGCAGTGAATCTCGCAATCTGTGTAAATGATTGCTTGGATTTGTGCTGAGCTTGTGTGAGCAGGGTGTAAAAGGTTCAGAGAGGCAGTGGAGTTAATAGGTTTGAGACAAAACAGAAAATGCAGTGATGCTCTTTCCCACCAAACATTCTACTGTTGTTATTGCAGCCACACCGGGGTATATCTTGCACAGCACATTCTCATGTGCAAACCATAAGAGTTTAAAGTGCTGGAAAATGCACTACATAGACAAAAGTATTGGGACACCTGACAATTACACCAAATGATTTTAACAACATTGCATTGACCAATATGGAGTTAACACATCGACCAATATGGAGATGCTCCCCTATTTGCAGCTATAATAGCTTCCACTCTTCTTTGAATGCTTTCCACAAGATTTTGGAGTTTCTGTGGGAATTTATGGCCATTCATACTGTAGAGCATTTATGAAGTCAGACACTGGTGTTGGATGACAAAGCCTGACTCACAATCTCTGTTCCACTTCATTCCAAAATTGTTGCGCAGACAAGTCAGGATTTTCCACATTAAACTCATCCAGCCATGTCTTTATGGAACTTGCTTTGTACACCATTGTACAGTCTTGCTGGAATAGAAAAGGTTCTTCCCCAGACTGTGTCCACAATGTTGGAAGCACAGCGTTGTACAAAATGTCTTTGTACACAGAAGCCCAAACCCTGAAAAACAGGTTTGTCTCAATACTTTTGGCCATATAATATTTCAGTGATGATAAATCCTCTTTCACAATATGTTCAAGGCCTGTGTCGTGGTCTATTCACAATCCTTGATGTCACTGTTAAAGGAAGTCTCACAACGGTACATTTAAGACACCGCCATCGATTTACATCTTATGTTACCAGAAAAATTAAGAAAATCAATCACATTCAGACACTCTCTCTAGTATCTTCACCAAATGTTCATTTAATCCTCTTTAAAATGCAGGCATATATGGTAGAAAACCACTTTTTGCCATTTCTCATGGGTAAGGCATACAAGGCATACAGACTGCCCATGTAGGCTATTTTACACATGGACCTGAAACTGGTCTTTATGAATCATATGTTTTAACTTAAAGTGCAGGATGAGCAAAACATTGCCTCAGGGACTAGAGTTTCCAGTTCAGGTTAGCCCAGGGTTTAACAAGGTGCTCAGAAAAAAACCTCGAGGTCTTGTAGAGAGTCTTGTGTGTTAGGTTACAGGCCCAAATCCCAAAGGTTACTCGGTAATACAGAAACAAGAAGACATATTCCCATAAGTCGGACCAAATGTGGAAGACAAACAGGCCCAGCATTTCAGCCACTAAAGAAGAGGAAGTACTTCCAGACAGGTGACCTACTTTGGGTGACTGTATTAGGCTGAAGCAGAGTTTACCTGCAAATTGACTGAGAAATAGAAAGATTTGACCGAAAGTGTCAGGCCACTCAGTAAGATGAGCTCTATTTTAGTATCACATCATGGCTAGTAAGGTCAAAACTGTCTACTGTCTATGTTACAAGCTGCACGATATGGACGAAGTATTGGGACACACCTGTTTTTCAGGGCCCTTTTCTTCCAGTGATTTTAATGGTTCAGTATACCAAGACATTTTGGACAACGCCAAGCATTGTGGATACAGTTTGGGGAAGAACCTTGCATAAAGAAAACTCCATAAAAAGATAGGTGGATAACTACAAAGTAGAGGATTTTGACTGACCCACACAGAACCCTGACCTCAACCTCATCCTCAAAATTCACACAGAAACTCAAAAATCTTGTGGAAAGCTTTTATAATGGAAAAGTTGGTACCGACAGTCCCTCTTGGTGTAATGGTGAGACGTCCCAATACTTTTGCCATATAGTGTAGCTAAATTGACCATAGAAAACTATAGGGATTCTAGTTCAGTCCAGTACAATCTTTTTTCAGATGGAGAGTGTGAAAATGGAAGTGTGTTCAATGTGCTTATTTGGTGTTCTCTTTTCAAATAAGGCCGACCTTAATGTTAAAAAAAATTTCATCACAGACAGATTGCAGAAGATTTGCCTGACACTTGTTGGGCATGCAATATAAGGGACAAAATCCATCCCTGCATGCTAGACATATAACATTTCTCTTTTATATCATGCTCACTTCTCGGTTTTCTTATCATTCCAGTCTACTGACTCTGTCATGATTGGTGAATTGCCGAAACCAGCACACACAGGCTAGGTGAGGAACATCCAAGATTCAAGCTCCTCAATATGTCTCACAATATACATATTTAAAAGCTATATCCATTTTTTACAGACCCACAATTTTCTTGAATTTTACTACCTGAGGTTTACCTAAGATGATGTGGGCTTTACCAAAAAACAAAACTGTCATGTACAGATGGGTGACAAATGAAAAGATAAACAGATTAAATGAGTGGAAAAGCATAATGAGTGCAGATGTTTCCAAACAGGTGTACTGCGTGATACAATTAAGAAATGAACATCACACCATGCTCTGTGGCATGTGTAAAAGTGCGGAACAGGCCTAAACCTGGATTTTGGATCAAGATGCCAAGGGAAAAATTCGGAATGACTTTCATAGACTCTCATAAAGACTGTTCAGGAAGACTGTAAAGTCAAGTTTATTCACATAGCACATTATCATACACTATAAAGAGCTTTGTTTCTGGGTCTGGGCTAGGCAACCTTAATACTTCAGCATTAATGCCAAGCTTTTTTGGGCAATGCCATGCTTTGTGGACACAGTTTGGGGAAGAACCTTTTCTACTGTGCACTGGGAGTCCCAGTGTCCCAGTGCACAAAGACATCAATGGACGAGTTTGGTGTGGAAGAACTTGCACCTTTCCAGCACCTTTGCGCTGAACTGGAATGGAGATTGTGAGCCAGGCCTTCAGGTCCAACATCAGTGTCTGACCTTATAAATGTTCTACAGAATGGAAGAGTCCCTTTTGCTTTAGTGGTCATAGTGTACATCACCTGTATAGGTAGGATTGTTGAAAATGCACCTTCAGTGACTATGATTCTTAAGCTTTAATGTGATTTGCGGGAACAGATGACTCAGGTGTCTGAAGCAAGTGATCAGACAGTGTCAATAAGAAACATCCATTCAACAGTAAGAGCCGGAGAGGGACACATGAGGGGCAGGGAGGGATATTATAGTTTGGCTGCAGGGCATTAACCCCTCATTAAAAAGACTAACGATCATCTGAGAGTTCACAGGCACTGATCTGTAGAGGTGTGGAAAAAAGTAATGAGGGATCAGACAAGTGATCCTTCCCCATATTCCCCACAGGCAGAGGAGGGCATGTATGGCGTTCACCAAGAGAACAGTACAAGCCTGAATGTGTGACCTCTACAGTTAGGGGCTCTGACGGCTCTGTTATGTTTTGCTGCCGTGTCTTGGGTCACCACAAATCAATACTAAGTTATTCTGAATGATCACCTTTCTCCTATACTGAAACCTTTCAGTCCTGGAGGAGTGGGCGCTTACAGGATGACTCACAGGGCAAAGACAGGTTTTTTATTTCTATTTATTAACTGGGAAGCGAGTTAATAAATAGAGTGACAGTTTGAAACACACACACTATATCAAACTCTTTTATTTGTAAAAAACGAGGCCTTTCCCCCTTCAAGTCTGGATATCCTGTACATGTTGTTGCTGTCAAAACAAAACATATCTTTACAGGAAAGGCTTTATAGAAGATAGTTAATCCTTCGGTTATTTTGAAACTTTGCTATTTCCTCATTAAATATTCATGCAATGTAAAGGGCAGCTGATATTTTCAAATGGTGTTAAAATAAAGTGTGATGAGTAGTTGTGAGCTTTCGGCTTGACAACGGCGTTACATTAGTTTGTGTTGACGGGGGTGGAATGGGTCCGGGAGCGTTTGTCTGTGCTTGGCTCACAAAGACTGATCGCAGATTCACTTCCACCGACTTCATTTTTTCATTGCATATTTCCATATTCTATAGGGCATAACGTGCAAGCGTTTAGCCTCGCAGAGATTTATTTAACTGACATTTTAGTCAAATTATTTCGAGTATGGCTCAATCTGCCTGAAAGGCACCAGTAATTCAACACGGACAGCTTGTTTAATAAGCAATAGATTCCGCTTTACACATACGGCCCCTGCTGAATGTTGATAAAATGCATATTTTTCCATAAAGGGGGTCACAGAAGCAGTATGAAGCTTCCAGAAGGCCTGAGCAGAAAAGGGGTCATGAAAATGTGGTTATGTTCTTTAAGAGGAATGCCCTGCTTTGTGTTTTTTTAAAGGAAAATGCGCCGCTTTATCTCTTTCTCAGATGTGGCATGTGGAAATTGGACCTTGCAGTGATAATAAAATGAGGGTGATGCTTTTAATCATCATTTCATCCCACCAGGCCATCTCTTTAACAGGCTGTGCACAAAAATTCCTCTGGTTTTGTGATGGATTGCGATGACCCAAATGGTTTGTAAAGAGGCTCAAAATTACCAGCTGTCTTTCTATAGAACAGAAGAAGAGATACTTGTTTCAGTATTGAGCTGAGGTGGGAAAAAAAAAAAAAACGAAGTCGGCTGGAGCACTTCACCTTAAAGCCTCTCTTTCTTTAGTGCTCTATGAAATTGCAGAGATTTGATTGAATCTCAGACTATGGTTAGGCGAGATGCTCTCAGAGGAGACTTCATGCTCTTTATTTGACAGTCTTCCATGAATCTGTTCATTTCTGGAACTGAGAGGGCTTTCTTTTTATATTTGATCAGGTGGACGCAGAGCTCTTAATAAAGTCACATAACATAAAATGAGATATTGTGATGTTCATACACTTTTTAAAGTTTTTTTGCACGAACAAAGGGGCTTGTTTGACTTGATGTGACAATACAATAGTACTGAATAGAACTGATCGAAAAGAGCCGAGAGTCGTTATCTTTTTTAAGTATTGTTTTGACTTTCGGGGTTTAAAAGGTGAAAATGCAAATGAGTTATCTAATCAAATGTATGTACACCTTTTTTCAGTTCATTTTGCTGAAATATATTCATAGAGTGAAAATGTTTTCCTTTTACTCTTTTTTTTTGTTGTGTAATAACGTGAACAATACCAGGAAACCATCAAATCCAGCTAACCATATTAATAATAATTTCTTTTTTCTGTAAATTAATTCAGAATAAGGTTTGGAGCAAACATATAACACTGCATGAGTGCTGGCAATTGTGTTTCTCTAAATGGAGTCAAAATTATAAGTATTTTAAGAATGAAGGACTAAACTGGAAGGGTTTAGAAGATATGTTGCAATATTAATAGACATATCTGAATGTTCTGATTCTATATTTGTTTAGATAATGCCTATAAAATACAAAGGCATGACATTATTGTGCCTAGTGTGGGAATTGTCAAACACAACTAGAACTAAATGACTAAAATATTCTAAAATAAAAATTTGTTCATTTAAAAAACTCTTTTTCTTATTATAATATTGGAAAAGATATGTTATGGATATTTGAGTGCACATCCTTTCTGTTTATAGCATCTTACATTAATAGCAGTTGATTCTTCTGTTGAGTTAACATAGTATGCAAATATAATTGAACTACTACTAACTACTAACAAATCTATACGTTTATTGACCTCATATAATTTGTTATTTGTTTTTCTGGGTAATTTCTACTGGCCCATTCATTGTAAATTCTTCTACGAATGTTAGAATAGTGTTGGTGGATAAGCAGATGCTGCTACTGCTTGATAGAATGGAACTCTTTGTGGCATAATTAAATTAAGTTCTCAAATTAAGTCCTTTTTTTCTATCTCTCTGAGGTAGCTACAGTGCCACCAAACCGCTGGACCCTTTGGCATATTGTTGGCTGCCCAGTGCCAATTAGACTAAAATAAAGCTCACTTGGACTGCTAACCTTAAATTAGCCCCACCTTGGGTCAAGCTTTCCTGTCCCATGGGAGGACCACTATATAACGAGCAAACGTGGGGTAATCCATGACAATTTCTGAAGGATTATTGGCTATATATATATATATATTTTGTTTTTTTTTTCCAAAATAGTTTAATAGTGGCCTTCTCTCCAGTTGCCTCTGCAGTCTATGATTGGCAGCTCGGTTGGGAAAAACCCAGTTAAAATGGTCTCGAGGGATATGAGGAAGAACTTGTTACATCCAAATTGCCGGAGGACTGCAGTTCCGCTTTGTGAGCCATGAAGCTAATGTTTATCTCTGCCCCAGACACACTCAGCACAGTGTAATGAGCCACACAGCATTAAACCCTTTCAGAGAAGGGGCCCCTACTAGATCTGATTTAATAGCACGGGTCAACCAAATGAAACTAGGGTTGTAAATCAACATGTGTCTTATTATTGAATTGTTTGTTTGTTTTATTTTTCTTGATTTTTACGCCAATTCTTGTTGTGTTAGGTTTCACCTGCTACCTAGGACTACCTGGGAGGGTGAAGGCCGGCATATGCAGTCACATCAAATCAACCACATTTCCCAAAACACTGCTTGCACAATGTCATTAAATGACTTAATGATCTTGGAAGAGAACGCTAAACGTCAGTTCTGTTACATCAGCTATCAGACACCTATGCTGGATTGCATCATGCTGGATAATGGGGAGAGGAAGAGTCTACCCATCCAGAACAAAATTAGTTTTGCTCTAACGGATATCCAACCACGGATGGCTGTGGCATCACCTGGGATCAAACTCGCAATCTCATAATGATCAGGCCAACACTAAGACAGCTACATCACTCGGGAGGAGAGTTTTCACTATGAGATTTCTGAATTCTACTCTGAACTGCTTGCAATGTTACCCACTCCCAGCTCCACCATCTCCTAACTCCTCTCCTGTTTTCAATTCCATCTGTGTGGAGTTTATTATCGCTCTTTCCAAGGCGTTTGTAGTCGTGTCTGTTTGTATTTATAGTTCTCTTGCTCCTACAGTTGCATTCTGAAAGCTTGGCTGGATGGGCTGCATCCCTAGCCCACTGCACCATCAAAGGCTGTTTCAATCAGAAAGATCCTTCAAAAACACCAGAGCCCACATTCTGCAGATAAAAAAAAAAAAAAAATGCTGTTCCTCACAGTCGTATGTCGCTCATAGTGCTTTGTGCACCTAATCAGAAGATCAGCTCTGTGGGACACTGAGTGAAATAAGTAGTCTCCAACAGTGAACAATGACTATTAGAGGTAGCCTTTAGTTACGGTCATAAATGTTAAAATTCTTTCAGATAACAAGAAACAATAGACACTGCCCTAATGATTTATGTTTCTGCTAGCACATATATGAGATTTCTGAGAGTATGTTGGGGCTCAGCTGAGGTTGGGGCATATAGGCATTTCTGGCCATTCATGGAATATTTTGATTTTATATTTCTTGAAATTGTTAACATGCTTCTAAATCAAAACTTGGCTAACTGACTCCTTTATCACTTCCTATTTATAGTTTTGGTTAATCCTATACACTGAAGCAGTGAAAGAGACAACTTGGCTCTATGTGCTAAGATATTATGGACAAGTTTTGTTTGGTGGGTCTTTGACTGTCTTGTTTCCACCAAAACCTTTAAATACAATAAGCACAACAATTCTCTTTTATTAGCAAATGTTTTTATTGGAGAGAACAAATGTGAACAAGCATAGCTCCCATCATACATTCAAGACAACACTACTCTCCTTTATATTCAAAAATTAAACACAACAATTCTTGTTCTTCTACATTCATTTGGTCCAATGTGTTATCTGGATATGGGACAGTTTCCTGCTGGAAAAAGAAACTGAACCTTCTCTCGTGTCTCTGTGTTTATTTAAAGAAAAAAGCTTGGCTGGCCTTTGAAACACACTCTGCTCACACAAGTATGAGAAGGCTGTTTCCATAGTTCAGAGTGAGAGCTCCAGCAGTAAAGGTATAATTTACTTTTCCTATTTCTGTCTGGAATAGTGCTGCTGTACAGAAAATACACCAACCCTTACTGACCATTTTCATACAGAGTATGAAAGAGTCCTTCCAACTTATCTTAAATCATAGTTGTTCAAAATGACCATAACTGAATGGTCAGAATTGCTTTCAAGAAACGCTACTCCGACTTCCGAAAAAGAAAAGAACATGCCTTTAGAAACATGGCAAGTGTCCATTTGTAGTGGATAGACCCTGTTCTTCTTAAAAGGAAGGTAAGATCTTTCTATAGAATAGATCATTCATTGTTGACCTACAAAACACTGTATGTTTAGCTCTGAGATGTAGAAAGAAAGAGTATTGTTATATGGCTAGACAATGGGGTAAATAAAATGTCAGCATTAAGAAAGCCCTGAAGCCCTGAAGCCCTGAAACATTCAGTGAAAAATGAAAACATCACCTTTGCAGTAGGCTGGTTCATTGGACTCCAGGCCTCATTTTGTCAATATAGTCAGAGACAAAAGGATTGACCATAGGTAATTATCCTGGTTTTCAAATGACAATGATGACAATGAGCACAACTACGTTCAGTTTAAGTCTCCCTTTGTGACAGAACATTCCTCCTAATTAGTATTATGCAAATAACGTGGTAAATATGGCACCGGAAATAATCATAAAGTAATTATGGATTATGATGTTTGAAGATACATAAAACTAATTTTCACATGCAAATTAATTCAATTAAAACAGTTAACCTTTCCCTGCAATATCACTTTTAATTTGTATATGAATATTTCATACCTCATTTCCAAAGATTACGAACAAATTTTCAAGCAGTAGCAAAGGTGCTGGAATTGACTAAAATTTGAAGGGTGGATATGTGGCAGGAATTAAGCAAAAAACTGCCTGAGAAGTCACCTCAAGTAGTTAAAACCCTCTTTGTTGATTTGAACTGCCAATCATGTCTCATTATAATGTTGCCTTGAGCCATGTGATGTATCGTAGTTTTCTTTGCTTTCTTTGGCTGTCATTCATGTCATTAAGTTTGCAATGCCATTACATCACTTTTGGTGGAGTGCTCAAAGTAAACTGGGCCAATTTCTCAATATGGCCAAAAAATTACATTCACGTAGTCGCTTCATCCAAGATGCCTGTGTTACAGTAGCCTCTCTGGGTCAGACACTTTGGTGCACAAGTGTGTTTTTAGTCAAGTTTACACTGAGCTAGTGTTGCCAACTTTCTCAACCCCAAATGAGGGACACTTTCTTGCAACCCCGGGGGTGGTTGCGTCAGTCGTCTTCCCGGGGGTGATCTGCGCATCTTGGGTTCACGGTCATGGTCCTTGGGTGTTGATACATTTTATGGGCATCTCGGCCATGTCTAGGGTCGACGAATATTAAGGCAGCTCAAATTTCTAAAATTTCGCCCAGGCACAGGTCTCACATATGGGACATGTCCAGGAAAAAGAGAACGCCTGGTCATCACCACTATTTTTTGTAGATCCACAGTCATTGTGTTTTGCAGGTGCACCACTCACCGCAGGAGTTTTATCCCTTACAATCATCTATTATTGGCCAACGAGGCTGTGATTGGAATACGTGACTGGACAGGACAAATCAAAACCACTCATATTTCGGGATGTCCGGGTCAGGTGTCAAACCTACACTGAGCATTTGCTAACATGTGTATCAGTACAGCTGGTACACATGGCTATGAAAATGCCAAATGCCAATTGTATTTGTCACATGCAAAGTCATACAAGAACAACACACAGTAAAATGTTTTCTCTGCATTTAACCCATTCAGCAAGTGAAGCAGGGGACTGCCACCAATGAGGCGCCCGGGGAGCAGTGTGAGGGTACGGTACCTTGCTCAAGGGTACCTTAGCGGTGATGCTAGCAGTTGGGATTTGAACCCCAATCCTCTGATTGCAGGGCCAACACCCTAACCACTAGGCCATCCAGCTGCCACTTTTTTTTTATGCCTGCCAGATTTTTTTTATGACTGCCAAACCCTGTTTTATTAAGAAATTTACCTTGAGGATGGACCTCTGCTGGAGGTCCATGACGTGCTGTGAGGATCAGGCCCTCAGATCCTGGCATAACCTGATGCCTCTAGCCAGGGAAGGGGACATTGCAAGTGGTACACAAGGAAGTGGGAGTCCATGCTAGGCTAAAAGCTACTTATGCAAATGGCAAGGTGAGAATCAGAATCCGAATCAGAATCAGAAAACTTTATTTATCCAGCAGGAAAAAGTTTCTGCTACATTACACAGACACAGAGAGACACGAGACACCAGAATAATGTAAAAATAAGAATAAGATAACGTACTATACTAGGATAAATAAATAAAGTCAAATACAAGTCTAAATAAAATCTAAAAAAATATATACAGAAAAAGTATATAATCTGAATAAAAATAAAGCTTTGCTGAAAGAAAGATAAAAGTACAAAACATTTGTAGAGATATTGCAAATGTTCCATTCGTAAATATAGAAATGGTGGATTGTGTGCGTACATCAACACTGACTGGTGTGTGAACACTAAGCTAGTCTCTAGTTATTGCTCCATGCTGCTGGAATTTGTGACTGTAGAAGATCCTTTTATTTACTATAGGAATTCACCACCATGCTCATAGACATGGTGTACATCCCACCCATAATTAACGCTAACAACTTTACAGAGATATCAGCGAGCCCCAGAACTCACACCCAAGCACTTTCTTTGTTGCCTGACATTTTAATAATCTCAAGTCAGTGCTCCATGAATTCCGTCAGTATGTGTATCTTTCTGATGAGAGGGTGAACATGGACTGTTTTTAAACAAACATTGCTAAGCCGCGCCCCGACCACAGATCCTCCCATCATATGTACATCACACTGATCCCAGCATACAGACATGCCATACCTGTTCTGAAGCAAAGAAAAACTCGGCCCCCAGGTCCCATCACATCTCCAGTGTTTTGAACAATCTGACTGGGGCACGTTTAGGGAGGCTGCCCTACCAACCTGGGGTAGTACATGCCTTCAGTGACTGGATACATCAGCATCAGTGCATCAGTGACGTTACTATCTCCAGGAAGATCATCACACAACCCAACCAGAAGCCACGGATGACTGCAGATGTGTGCTGAGAATCCAACAGACGCCCTGCTCTGAGAAAAGCAAGGGCCAATCTGTCCAGAGCAGCAAAGCAGTGAAGAGTGCACATGTTCTAATCCACAACCACTTCAGGGACACTGGGGAGGTAGAGTGCATGTGACAGAGCATCTATGACATTTTCTACAGGTCATATCCACCTGCTTGTGATGGTGAGGCCTGCCTACCAGATGCTCTGAATCACTTCTGTGCATGGTTTAATGCACAAAACAACCTGGCAACGAGGAAAACCACCCAACCCCCAACGACCAGGTGCTCTCTCTGATTCCCGAGCTGGTGTCAGGAAGACTCTACTCAGAGTTAACCCAAGGAAGACTAGACAATATTCCTAGTTGTGTGCTCGGGGGATATGCAGACCAACTGGCAGATGTTCTCACCTTCAATAATCCAGTAATTCTGTGAGCATGACTATAATTCCAATGTGCTTCAAAGCCACCATCCCCATGCCAAAGAAGTCATCTGTGCTCTGCCTCAGTAATTATTGTTCTATTGTACTCACACACATCATCATGAAGTACTTCGAGAGGCTCGTCATGAGGCAAAAAAGGTAAAATTACCTCCAAATCATGCCATAGATGATGTCATCACCCTAGCCAGGCCTTCACCCACCTGGACTAAATGGACATTTACATGAAAATGCTCATCGTAGACTTCAGTCTATCGTTCAACACCATCATTACTTCAGATCTGATTGGGAAGCTGAGACTGCTGGGACAGAAGAACTCCATCTGCACCTGAATTCTGGACTTCCTGACCAGGAGTCCTCAGTCAGGCAGGATCGGGAGCAGCATCTCCAACACCACAATCATGGGTCAGCAGTGTGAAAAGCAATGTGCAGCTCAAATCACATCATCAAGTTTTCTGACAACAATGCAGTTGTTTGTCTGATTAGCGAGAATAATGAGGTGACATACAGAGAGGAGGTGCCATGGATAACAGACTGGTGCAATGTCAACAACCTGTCTCTGAGTTTGGATAAAACAAAAACAGATACTGTGATACGCTGAACATCAATTGATCCTCAGTGTAGACTGTCCATAGTGCCAAGTTTCTTTGACGTTCATATCGTGGAGAACCTCACGTGAACCCTAAACACCAGCTCCATCATCAAAATGTCACCAGATTCTACAGAGGACCATAGGGAGTATCCTCTGTAGATGCATCGTGGTTTGGTATGGGAATTGCTCTGTTTTGGATCGCAAGATCCACAGAGAACACTCTCTCCCCTCTGTCATGGACATCTACACCACATAGCTGCATCTGCAAAACCACCAGCACTGTGGATGACCCCACACACCCATTACCCAACCTTTTCTCCATCATCCTGTCTGGCATACGGGACTCCAATGCCAGAATGGGAAACAGTTTCTTCCCTCGGGCCATAGGATTCCTCAATCAGAACTAAA
>JBBMFX010000001.1:16781942-16800874 GCA_037832545.1 Rhabdalestes septentrionalis | reverse complement strand
TGTGAACATTGTGCTAAATGTTGAAAAAATGACACCTCTAAATTTGTGAAGCTGTTTTTACAAACGGCGCCCCATATAAGAGTCTTATCATGCAAGCTGTGAGAACCTACCCATATGAAAAAAAAAATACATAAAACTTCTAAAAGTCTTCTACTGCCAGAAACAAAACCTTATGGCACATACCACAAAAGTGGCCTATTAATTTTCCTCATGTATGAATAAAGCACGCATCCACAATGCATATATGTTACTTATTTGTTGTAAAACTATATAAGTTTCACACTGTATGCATTCAATAAGCAAGTAAAATATTGAGAAGCTTCATGTGTTTCTTTTTCATAGGAGGGCATTGTAGAAATCAAGGTTAAAGAGAACCATGGATTGGACCAGGTGTTGGGTAACATACTGAGTCAGGTTTGGCCTGATTTTCCTGATGTTGTATAGACAGAGGCAATGTGGTCAGAGAAGGATAGCTGGTCATCAATCATGACACCTAGATTTCTCCCCACCTTGGATGGGAGTGAAGAGGCAGTTTCTCCTGATATTATGATGGATGGAAAGCTTGGCAGGGATAACCAGAAGCACCATCTTGGCTAGATTTAGCTGTAGGTGGTGATCCTTCATCCGTGTGGCTATGTCTGATAGACAAAGGGATGAACATGTAGAAAGGAACCTTCTGTGAGGTGACAGTGATACCCACTGCACCATCATGCTGCCCCATAAAGGTGAGCTTACTCTGGAAAGCTGTTGGCTTGAGCAGCTGGCTCACCTTTAAAGTGTAAAAAAGTATAAAGTGTTCATTTTTGTCACACATGAACACAGCACAGCACACAGTGTGATATTCCTTTCTGAATTTTAACCAATCACTGAATGTAGCAATGGGCAACCAGCATCCCAGCAACCCGGGAGCAGGGTGTGAGAACTCTGGGTGGGGCTGAATCTGAATAATAACGTGTTTTTTATGAATACGGTATTCGGACATAGACTTAAAAAACCTATTTATATTTGAGAACACCACGCCCCTCCCCCGTCACACGCTCGCATGGTTAGGGCACTCGCACTGCGATCAGAAAGTCTTGGGTCAATCCTGAAGCCCGCTAGGCACCTCTGAGGTACCCTGAGCACGATACCGTCCCCACACACTGCTCCCGGGGTGCAGAGTTAATGGCTGCCGTTGCTTCACTTGGTGAATGGGTTTAAATGCAGAGGAGGAATTCCGTGCTGTTCACACTGTGTGCAGTGGTGTGTTCACGTGTGACCGATTGATCACTTTCAATTTTAGATATTCTGCTTCCCCGCCCCCTCCCCTTGTCACACACTCAAGTTCGGGAGTAGATCCGGGGCAGCGGACGGAGTTTGCGCTGCATTTAAATATTACTCAAATATAAATACAAATAATTTTCCCTTTTAACAAATACAAATACAGATACAAATAGCGGCCGCTCTGCACACCCCTAATGGGAACGGAATCTGACTCAAGGCAACTTACTACCTTCCGACTGCAGGGGCAACTCCCTAACCACCAGACCACCAGCATAACATTCCTTTGTGAGTTTGAAAATTTATTAAAAGTTACCCATAACAAAATGCTCCATAGCCTTAATCAGAAGCTAGAGAAGTAAACAGAGTGCCTGATTATGCCCCTCATCAGGCTTTTAAATGCAACATAAAATGATTTATTTCAGCCTTTATTTTCAACCTGCATTGTAAGGGGGTTCTGCTGTGTTTTTTTAGGAAATCTGTGGGTCTGTATAATAAACACAATCTCAATCTCCGAAAATAACTTTCAAAATCAATGTAGCAAAGCTTTCTTCCTGGTAATTTAAGTTTTCTTATTATTGACCCATTCATCATTGGATTTTTACATGTTGAAAGGAGTAGCTGATGTTTTCAGATTATAGTTTTTCAAGTTATTTCAGTACAAGTTCTTGCACTGACTGAACCATGACAGATTACATTTTTAAATACTTGTTTGCAGTTCAGTAAACTGTTTTTTTTTATGTGCCATTCTTATTGTACGACTGTTGTTCTGACAGGGTTGTAATGGTTGGTTATTATTTATATGATAGCAATGACAAGAATTATAATTATTGTTGTTGTTGTTGTTTTTGTTGAGAATCTTTTAAAAGCTGTTGCCATCTGAACAAAACTTGGATCTCCAAATGTGCAATTCTTCTCATTTTAATATGTTAAGGCCAGTGGTCTATTGATCATAACATTTCAATGCAACATAAAAAGAATTTACTGTGCAGAACAACAGAAGTCGACACAGCTGTTATTTATTTTACACAGATAATTGATAACACAGCCAAATGTTAATCTTCCCAAATGTCTTTTTTTTGGCCATTCGCTCGGCTCATGTTTTTAACAATGCTATTTATTCAGCAAGACTTCAAGCCAGAGTGAGAGAAAAACAACAGATGAAACTTGAGTGTAGCAGACTTGAACACAATCAGACTCGCTGCAGAATCAATACAGCGTGTCGTTCCTTCTGACCCATGGAATGACAGAGTGAAAGCAGAGGTCACTGCCACTCATGATTTTTTTTTTGCAGCAGACTAATTTGCTGACCGCTCACTACAAAATAATACACTGCACAGCTGTCAGCTATCAGCTGCATCTAAATGTATTGACAGCACTGCAGTCACAGTTTAGCTTCCAAAGTACTTCATGTACATACACAAAAACACACACTTGCAATACTTTTGACCTACTCTTGCATTTGTATGCAGTAGATGTTTGGGTAGCGGCATGTAGTTTGGTGGAACAAGATGATCATTAATGTTTTATACTTGTAGGAATAAAAAATCAGTTACATTTATTCACTGTAACAAAACGATTGTTTAAAAATAATTCGTTGTGGTCCCCACAGCAGCTCAGTGGGTTGCGCTGTTGGGGTTTGAATCCCTGTCTTTGTGGGTGTAGAGTTGTTCTCCTCCTGGGTCTCTGGTTTCTCCCACAATCCAAAGACATGGGCTTCTAATCTGTTCATAGATGTGAGAGTGTGTGTGAATGGTGTGTGTGAATGATGTGTGTGTGTATGTGGGTGTGTGTGCCCTGTGGTGGGCTGGTGCCCCAGGGGGAGTTCCTGCCTTGCGCCTATTTGCCCCAAGTAGGCTCTGGGTACCTGTGGTGCTTGTGAGGATTAAGCAGTTACAGAAAGTGAGTGTGTGAAGATTAGCTGGTATGATTGGTTAATGGAACTTCTATTAGACACTTACTAGAATTAAAATATCTATCTTACATTGTGTTGACATTGTTTTTGCAGAAAAATCCAATTGATGCAATTTAATACTTTCACCCAATGTAGTGAACTAGCCAGGACATGTTTGGTGTCAAATTTAGCTTCTTTTAGTTAAGGCTGGAATGATGAGGCTGATGTAACTACCACATTCTATTTGCTACCCAAAGAATGTTAGACAAACCTGAATATGTCTTGTAATGATGGCCGGTTGTTTCTTTTAACTAAGTTAAGTTGTTCTTGCCATTATGTGGAGTAGAACCATTGTGGAATAGAATCGCTAACTGTGTACCAACATGACAATCACAACTGAAGATCCCAAACACATTGAGAAGACTGGAAACTCCACTAATTAACTCTTGACGAAGAACACCTGTTAATTAAACACCATTACAGGTCGATTCCTCATTGAATAAATGCCAAGAGTGTGCAAAGCTGTCATCGGAGCAGTAGGTGATGTTTTCATTATTAATCTACAATGTAGCCCATAATAGAAACAAACGAAATTGTTAAATGAAAAGGTGTGCTAAAATTTTTGACTGGTACTGTATAAACAGTACATATGTGGATTATCAACAGTCAAAATCACATTTGTGTTCTAACAATACACACTTATCATTGAAATCCTAAACATTATTTTTACTTGAATAATCCATAAAATAAATAAACTGACTTATTAGCATTTAATCTAGAACCATTGTTTTTATTGTTGGTAAATATTGAAGAGTACAAACTGACCAAGAGAATTTATAAGAGGTTTGCAAGAATACTGAACTCTTAAAAAAAACCATTCAGAACCATTTAAAACTATTTAATCATTTAAAACCTTATTTTCCTTGTCTAAATAGAACCACCGGATTTACAGTGGAACCCATGAATAACTATTTTAGGTACCGATTCAGTTTTAATTATGATAAATGATCATTTCAAAACCTTCCCTCAAAAACTGACATTTCCTCGGACCATTTGAATAAACCAATTGTATCATTGTTTGCAGAGCTATTTTGCTGGAAAAACAAATCCCTTGTTCTTATCACTGATTAACATTAAAACAACCCCCTTCAGGCCATTAATGCAAATACAGAATTTAAACATGACTTATCATATCACTGACTGTGTAATTAATGGTGTAAATGTGTAATCACGTTTAAATAGAGTAGCAAAACGATGGTAGTAACTTCCCACATATACGGGATGGAGGGTACCCAATTTGTAACTGCAGATCCCGCTTATCTACAGTGTGGACGTTTTGGTGGAGTTCATAAAAGCCTTTTTTTCAGTTCATCTTCCCTGCAAGTGTTCCCTTTATATATTGCTGTGTGTTTTTTTTTTTTCATTCAGGACGCTGCGAGTGAGGAGGAAGCTGTGATTTAAAACCACCAGAATGTTCTTTGCTTTACTGGTGCATGCCTGCGCATCTCTCTCAGTCGTGGCCTAATAAACTGCTTAGCACCTTTTTACGTTTGCCACCGACACGGCTCTGATCTATGGAAAAAGGGAATTCGCGCTGCCCCAGTATTAGGAATTTATGAGTTTTGTCAGCATTCATTACTGCCATAGCCTCCAGGCAAAACAAAGAGAGACCCAACTGTCTTGGCTTTCCATCCTCCTTGTGGCTCCCCAGAGAACTCGATGGCACGGTGGTCACCTGCACACACACACACACACACACACACACGCACACACACACACACACTCACCACAGAATAAGGTTTGCGCTTGACTGCTCTGATGTGCTGCCAGGATCGAGATGAGCTGCGGACAGCCCTGTGAGACAGAGTGACCTCAGGACACACAGCCATCCACTTCACTGTATCTTAAATGCACTTGCATGATTTATTTAGGCCCCTAGATGGCAACAGGAAAAGCCTTAGAAATCCAGCTATTTTACCACGTCCAGCAGAAGAGGACTCGAGATCTGGACTGTCTCAGCTGAAGGACCGGCAAACATCTCCACACTCTAACAGTTTTGATCTATTTTGTTACAATGGCTTGCCACTTTATTAGGTACGATTATCGGCCATTTAATCATAAACACCTACAATATACTGTGGATGCACTTTTACAGTTACCGATGGCTGCTGCACCATCCATCACTTATACGAGGCCACCATGGGACCACCATTGGCATGACATTATTTGGGGGCTGAACTATTCTCAGCGCAGCAGTGACACTAGCATCTGTTACTATGTGTTGCACTGGTATGAGGGCATCAGTAGCAGCAGTATTGCAGCACAGGTTTTACACATCTCTCTGCCCCTGCTGGGTTGAGAATAGTCAGCACCCCAACAGTGGCTCTGCAGTGAAAAACTCACCACTGATGAAGGGCAATAAGACACGCGAGACTAATAAGATGGCAGGAAAAGATTAGCAATAACCTACAAGGTGTGCTGACCAGGTAGGCGTGTCTGATAAAATAGCCACTGAGCACATACCACATTTCACAACCCACAATCTCACAATATACCTGTGCGGTCATCCAGGTCCAGACCCCTAATGAGGAGGCTGAGGGCAGCAGTGGCAGGAAAAACTCAAGAGCAGGAAGCAAAACCTCAAAGGATGATTCATCATCCGTCCAACAGCAGACACTTAAGACTGCAGTGCACTTTTACAAGGAGAGATTTAAGGGGGGCATTTTTGCTGTGGGCAACTTGTGATGTTTATGGGGTCTCTGTAACTAAAAAAGTCCAAATTGAACATTCTATTTAATTTTGCAGCCTCTCTTTACCCCTAAGAATTAAGGCTGACTTGAATCGGATATCATAACAGATCCTTCTTCTGTACCATCGTGTTTGTGCATAAAACATCAGTCTCTGAGCTACCTGAGTGATGCTAATGAATCTATAAGTGGTTCAAAGCTACTGCAGGCTGAATCAGCAGACTCACTATATGGACAAAAAGCACTGGGATGCCTGGCCGTTACAACAACAGGGATTTTAATGACACCGCATTGAAATATCACTGAACCCACCCAACCATGTCTTTATGGACCTTGCTTTGTGCACCGGAACACAGTTATGCTGGAATAGAAAAGGACCTTCCCCCATACTGGGTGCACAAAGATGGAAGCATGGCATGGTCCAAAATGCCTTTGTCTGCTGAAGCATTAAGGCTGACCTTCACTGGGAGCAAGAGGCTTGGACCAACCCGTAAAAAACAGAGGTGTCCCAATTCTTTTGTCCATTTTGTGAATATTACTTAAATGTAATGAAGTCAGATGGGCTAATCTTTTAAGGACTGTAGGGACTGGTGGACAACTGGTACATATAATATCTTTAAGAATACAATAAACCATTTGCACATTTTACCATTCTCCACCAGACAATATAATCAATATAATGTTCCGCTAGGGTAGAAATATAAGGCCACTAAAAGTTTTTAGGGACTTAATTTCATGGTTTTCTTGTTTATGTAAGGAAAAAAAAGAATCAAGGCAATTGGATAAAAATGGCTGGAACCAGTACATTGCTAAAGATGACAGAAGTGGACAGACTTCTGCACTGTGTGTGTGTTGTCTGCAGAGAGACCCCCCTCCCGCTGGCTAAACCCTGAGGACATGGTCCTAGAAGTGTGTTTACATGGTGACTCTCTCTGCACGAATCCTCTCTGGAAGGATCTTTTTCCAGTTGCCGTTATCTTCCCCGCAGCCATCGATGCATGAAGTTTCTACCATTGAACTGTGAATATTGAAGATACTGAAAAAAGCTTGACTGTTTTTTGGTGGTTGCCAGACTGTTTATTTCCTTTGACATAAATAATAGTTTTACTGTTTAATCCTGATTACATTATTTGTATTGATTACTGTTGTGCTCCGTTTGTGGCAATGTGCCACTCAAACTGACTTGCCTTGCCTTGTTGCTAGGTGGTTGCTAAGTTGTTGCTAGACAGTTGCTAAGTGTTTGCTACTGTAGCCCAGATCGTTGCTAATGTGTTGCTATGTTATCCCAGAAGGGTGTTCTAGGGCATCGGTAGGTGGTTGCTGTGGTATTCTAGGTATTGTTCAGTTGTTACTTCTGCGGGTTGCAAGGTGGTTGCTATGGTATTCACTACCAAAACAACCCTGGAAATTACCTTAATTTTTTACCTTAATTTCCAGGAAAATAAGTAAAATTAAGAGGAAAAGTGCACATATTAAGGCTAATTGAGGGCTAAAAGTACTGAAATTTTCCCTTACTTTTAAAAATTTTCCCCTTAAATAACCAAACCTCCTGGAAAATATGCCTTATATTTAGGATTATGGGGCTCCACACTCACACCTTAAATCCACTTTTAAGGTCAAATTAAGGGACCAGTTTACAAATTAATGGCCATATAATTCAAATTAAGGTGTTTGGCATACTTTCAGGTATGAATTAAGGTAGAAGTTAGGTTTAGGTTTCATAGTGATTACTTAATGGTTGCTAAGGTTTTGCAAAGTAGTTGCGATCGTATACCTTTAGCGTATCTAAATAGTGATGTGTTACTGTAAGGTTGTCCTGGTGGTTGCAATGACATCACAGTTGGCTGGGTTGTCATTTTCTTGCTAGGGTGTAGTGAGGTTGTTGCTATGGCAATTGCAAGAGGCTTCCCATGACATTAGCCCTTTAACAGATACACTTCAGTTTGATTCTACTCTGTGCTACTCTGTTTACTTTGGCTTCGGACCTAGAGTTTTTTACAGTTAAAGTATTGCCTTGATTTAACTGGTTGCTATATTGGCCAAACATAACATTCTAGCATGAGCGGAGTGCTGCTGAGATAAACACCATCTAACTCCAGCTTCAGCCACACAGCCTTCCGTTATGCCATCATAAATAATTTTCCCGGTGCTAACACCAGAGATGTTCATATGTCATTTTACCAAGTCCAAGTCACATGTCTTTATTTGTGTGACTTAAGTGTGACTCAGTGGATAACACTCCCTGTCAGAGCGCAGAGGCAGCGGAAATAGGATCCTGAGGTACTTTAAGAATGCTGGGCGGCTTGTCTGGGTTCAGTCAACCATACTGATTTGACAATCAACATTGACAACCAGTCAGTAACCTCCAATATGTACATGTAATCATTTAGTTTCGGTTCAGCACACTTGGAACCTCAGCCAAGGTGGTACCAAGGATGGGTCCAGGTACCAGATTGTTTTTACGGAAAAGCAAAACAAGCGAGTTAAACCAAAACGAGCTGGTGCCAGTCAGTGTAAAACCCCCATTAGATCAAACAGGAAGAATCAGTGAGATGAACTGAGGCAAAAATGTCTGTCAGAAAAATGGGTTCAAGTTCAGGCCCAGTAATAGGGTCTGTCAAAATCCATCACCTGCTTTCTGTGAATAATAACAGACATGTGATAAGTGTTCAGGAATAGCAGAAGAACAGAGTTCAAACCAGATAAAAAACACTGACAAGAGAGGCCAATTGGCAGTGTCACGCATGTGAATGGCACGTAGAAGTGTGCTGCGTGCTAACACACGCTAACCGCTATTGCTGCTATACAATACCTAGGCGCTGCATTTACCTTCGCTAACGAAGTTAGAGGAGGCGAGCTGCCATGGATAATGATATCAGAAGTGAATCTGATGTGTGGAATTAAATCCTGTGGAAAAGAAAACTGTCTGGGAGATTTAAATGAGCCACTAAATGCTAGCGGTACACCCTGTTGAATGAGGATTGACATAAACACTCTGAATATAGCTGCAAATAAATTGTGCAGTTAGATGGGATTTTGCTTGCTTGGGACCATCTAAAATAAGTGCCACTCACTTACTGTGTGTGTGTATAATGCGTGTGCGAGCACACTGTCGTGTTTACAGCTAGGGGGAATATTATAGAAGCAATACAATAAGAGTGGGTACTCCAAAGAACAACATATGGACTCTTGATAAGTCTTCCTAACTATGTTAAATGTTTTTTCAAGGCAGACTGTTACTTTGTTATGATACTTCTTAGGTGGATTTTCGAGACGGGCATTGACTACGATGTTCAGAAGACAGATTTGGAATGGAAATTTAAATCTAATCTATAAATAGTGTTACATAAATTTCAAATATAGGGTATACGGTATACTATATATCTTTATCAGAGGATGCCATCTCTTTCCCACCTAAGAGAAATTCCCACAATTCACAAGATGTAAATGAAAAAAGAATTCACCAGACAAGACCACTATCTTCTATTGCATGGTCCACGTCTGTGGGTGTTGGGCAGGGATTGACATGGGCACTCTGACTGGTCTGCAGGTAAAAAGCCCAAAACACACAAACTGTGTGTCCTGAAATCTTTCTTTCATAGCAAATGGTCCTGTGGCCACTTTTACTTACTTAGACCACGTTTAGTAGAAATTAAACACAGTATATCAGGAACACAAGACCTGCCATTTTAGAGACGCCCTGACCACATTGTCCAGCCGTCACAGGTTTCCCTCCTTCTTAAACGTCAAATTCAAAGACTTTCCAGGCCTAGTTTCCTCAAATTCAAAAATCCGACGCAGCATAATTTCAGACGTGTATTGAGGTTAATTACTGTCACAACGCTGTCCGCTTAACATTGACTTTCTCATTTGTCTGCTGCTGTTTTATCTGCATTATTTGACTTAAATTAATCATGCATGCCCGTGAATGTCACACTTTCTCAAGGCAGGTGGCACATGAAACAAGGCAGCACAGACGGCGGGAGACCCACACACAGACAGCAGAATGCAGCCTCTTTACTAATGTAATATTTGAAAAAATCAAAAGAACTTACTGGACAAAAAATATGCCTACTTTCAGTGACCTGTGTCCATTTACGTCCATTTTCCACAACATTTAAGGCCTTGATTTTTTTCAGAAAATCACAAAGAGCCATAAGAGCCTTGTCAAAGTCAATAAGATCCTTTTACTTGTCCATTTTTCATGCTTCCAACACATCAGTTTCAAGAACTGGGTGTTCACTTGCTGCCTAAAATATCCCACATCTTGACAGGTGCCATTGTAACAAGCCAATCAATGTTAGTCACATTACCTGACCGTGGTGTTGCTGTTGTGGTTGTTCAATGTGTGTACAAAAAATGATTTAATTAATAATGAAAGGAAACATTCAAAGAATGAAAAAAGTATGTACATGTCATATTTATATGTGTGTGTGATTTTATTCTTGATTATTCAAATGCTACTTCGTATGCAAATACTTTGATTAAATTGATTGCAGAGAAAAGAAACTGAGTATGAGCACTAGATTCAGTACATCATTGAAATGCATGCAGTCCTCTGCAAATGTCTAAGGGTCTGGGGAAATTTAAAACCATCATAGCAGTCAGCATTCTGTAAAAAATGTAGATGTTATTTTGTTTTTCCTTAAAAAAAGACACATTTTAGCCTAGTTAGAAGAATTCTATTGAATGGATTCCATCACCTGATATAATAATGAAGGACCGAATAACTGAAGCGGGTGCTGGATGGTAACTGTGAAAACTGGAATTCCTCAAGGAGAGGTCTGGAAATGGTTAAGCCACTCACACACACACACACACACACACACACACACACACACACACACACACACACACACACAAATTACACTGTCATGCACAGTCTCTTCATTTGCATTTTTTAAACATGTTAGTTATTGTATGTTGGGAAGCACTTACTGACCATATAAATACTTCATAAATCATCTTCAGAAGACTTTTGGATTTGGGTACTACTGCATCTAGAGTATGTTTCTATCTGTGAATTATAAAACAAATTTCATTTCAAGGAATGTACTTTTTAATTAAACTTCAGCAATTATATCTCAAACCACAGATAAGCTGTGCATGGTACATAATTAATAAGTAATAGAATTTGTATATCTAATTAAGCTGTAATGACTTGGTGCTTGCCTCCTTTTTTTACTAGGGATAATTATTTCATGATTAAATTTTCAAAAAAAATTTTTTCTGGTAAACAACTAGAAGTAGAACAACTGTAAACGGGACTTCAGTTCAGTTTGCGCTGTAGCAGACAGATGGCATGCCAAATATAGAGTGCTATCAGGATGTAATGCTTGATAAAGTCAACTTCATATGTCATTCTAAACTTTAGAGCAATTGCAATTGCAACCACGCAGCAATCATGACGGCTCATCTTGACGGCAGGATCTTAACAGGGAAGAGTCCCATTGCAAGCTTATGAATCAGAAAATTGGAATTATATCTTTGTACAAGCTGCTAAGAAAGACATATCTTTTTAATATATTAGGCCTAATTATATTATAAACAGTAGCTCTTCCCAATATTCAGTGGTTAGTACTTACTGAAAGCGGTCCTGACAGGGTCATGGCACCCAGGGTTCACTGATGTTCGGTGGCAGTCCTGTTGCTGAATGTATCTATACAGATTTCTATATGAACAGTTGACCAATACTGACCAGTATTAAGTAGAGCTTTAGCAGAGTTCTCATCAATCAGAGTTCTTTTAGTAAATGTCCACATTCGGAAGCTTGTATAGCCGAGTGGGAGTGAGAGTTGTAACCTGGAAACGTTGTTTGTCAAGACTGTTGTAACACGAGGCCAGCATATACACAAATAACAAACTATATGGACTAAGGTATTGTGGCATCCGACTTATGCAGGTGTTTCAATCATACCTAGGTGTTTAAAATTAAGACTCCAGAGTCATCTTGTAAATCACCATGCTTCCAACTTTGTGGACACAGTTTGGGGAAGAACCTTTTTTTTATTCCAGCATGACTGTGTCCCAGTGCACAAAGCATGCTCCATAAAGACAAGGCTGGAAGGGCTCATTGTGGAAGAACTTGACTGGCCCACACAGAGCCCTGACCTCAACCCAATCCAACAACTTTGAAATGAACTGGAACAGAGATTGTGAACCAGGACTTCTCGTCCCACTTCACTGTCTGACCTCATAAATGAATGGACATAAATCCCCACAGAAACTCCCATAGAAAGCCTTGCAAGAAGAGTGGAAGCAGTTACCGCTGCAAAAGGGGAGCGGCTCTATATGAATGTCTATATATTTGCATGCAGTATCATTACAATCACTGCTGGTGTAATGGTCAGTCGTCCCAAAACTTTTGTCCACATAGTGTATTTGTTGCGGTGTTTTAACGCGTGTGAATTGTGAGTGAGCTCTTTGCTTTGTGTGTTTTGTTTTTAGTGCTCTCCGGGGTGCACTTCTTTCTCCTATACACAGGCGGCGCTGTTCGTGTATGAAACGGAGGATGAAGGTTGGCCTGTTGTGTAACTTTCCTCTCTGAACAGTTTCTGACAGGCCAGTCTTATCTCTCCCCAGCTCCTCTCTGAACTGAAGCTCAGACCAGACTAATGCAGCTGGAGACCTTTGTCTGAGACTTTAGAGGTGAAAATTAATTGAAAAAAAAATTTAATTCTAAAGAGAGTTTTTTTAAGCAGCTCGTGTTATGCCTCGTTTATCAGCAGCCCCAGGGATGGATTACTGACCGGTCCAGTAGTGGGGCCGGTTCCCCCGGGGGGCTCGGGGGACATGAGACCGCCGAGACTCAAGAAGACCCACTGAGGGAGTGAGACTGGGATGAACGAGCTTCGTGTACAAATTAACAAATGACTAAATAAATCTAATAACAGAGGTGTGAACAGAATGGCATGTGTATGTGTGTGTGTATGTGTGTGGGGGGGTCTTTGGATGGACAGAGAATACCTCGGGGTGGGGGGTTATATATTTGCTAGTGACACATGTGGTACTATTTCCGATGCATTGTAATGGGTTGACCTGCGTGTGTGTGTGTCTTTGTCTGTGTTTGCATGGATGCTTTTATCCATCCGTGAACAGCCCATATAATGAAAACACCAGGAGAACACTGATAATGAAGACTTGAAGAATTTGGCTCCACGTGGCTGGAGGGGTCTGCGGGCTCCATTCTTGTTTCTGAAGATCTAACATCGCTCAGAATAAAGAGCTGAACACCAATCCGCCCTTAAACCCCCTTCCCATGCTGATGGAAGTCCTGTGAGGAGATCCATCAAGCTGGATGAAGAGTAGGAAGACAGATTGGGGAGCTAACTGTGCAGAAGCGCTGGATCTCCACGAGGAAGCTTGGTGGGAATCCAGGGAGCCTTGAGTCGTGATTTGACAGCATCGCATGTGGGCATGGCCACGCGTTGGTGGGTATCTCCTCTCCACACACAGCCCCCCTTCTCCTCCCTCCTCCCTCCCTCCCTCCATACTCCCTCCCTTTCTCTCTCTCCATCCCTCCCTCCCTCCCTCCCTCCCCCGCATCTCATTATCCTGGGCTCCGTCTCTAGGTGATTTAGCGCCGCCAGTCTGAAGCAGGTGTTCAACATGGCGTGCTCGGGGAGCGGATCTCTCTCTATTCCTCTCTTCATCTACCTGCTCTCTGCAGCCCTCCTGCCTGAAGGTAAGGCGTCAAAGTTTACGCAGAGTTGCGGGTTGCGCACCGGAGCTCGGAGCGCGCGGATGTTCGCCACTGTCGCCCATGCGTGTGCGTGTGTGTGTACGCGCATGTGTGTGTGTGTCTGTGTGTATTACAGTAGCAGTTCGTTTAGAAACAAAGTGGTTTTCGTTTACACAGCAGGTCCACTCAACTGGAGACGATTCTCCCCGCTTGGAGGAGAACAGGGATGGAGGGGGGAGACAGAGGGGAGAACGGGAGAGAGGGAGGGCAAACTCGATGTGATGCTGCAGTGGAGTGGACGGGCTGGAGATAAAGTGCACTAACTGAAGTGGAGAAGGTGAACTAGTGCTCCGTGTTCTCATCGATTCTTTGGGAATCGATGGTGGGCTTCCACGGCTCTCTTTAGCCGGATCGACCACCACCATTGCCGGTTATTCTAACTTGGGTTCCTGTTCGCTTCTTAGTCCAATCGTCCGTTCCCCCTTAAACGCCGCGTGTAAAACTGTTGCTCGGATTTCATGTGGAACCCGTTGAGAAGCTGACTTTAAACCCTGTTGGTGAATGATGGTCAGGTGGAGGAGAGCCCGGCTGCTGCTCCATTCATTCAGCTGCTCAGCTCTCCTCCTGCTGATGACGGGCAGCTTAGTGTTCTCCAGCTTCTCCACTGAAATCCACATGCAGGTCTAATGGAGATCCACACCATCTGGCTGGTGTTTTTATTTTTTTACTTGAATTTAATTTTTGTAATTTTTTTGGGGAGTCACTGCGATTTCCAGCCGGCACAGGCAGAGAAAAACGGCTCCGCATCCGATGAGTGAACGTTTCACAGCATCAGTAATTGGACTTGTGGGATTCGCTCCTTTGGCATCCCCCATCCATCAACAGGTTTACTGCTGGAGACGGCTGAGGAGCCGTGCCTGAGGAGGAGCCCGAGAGCTGAACCTGATGCTTGCCCCCTCTCTGCCGGTCCCTGCATCTGGAGATCCTGAAGAAAAGCTTGTGTGTCTCAGAGTTCTTGGGAGGAATGAGATGTGTTGTGTTGCTGTCTCGAGCCCTGACCCATCACTGCGAGGGTCTTCTTGTTTCCGAGCAACAGAACCAAACTGTGAAAAGCCCATGCAGAACCTCCCTCTGATTCCAACCCGGTCATCTCCCTGACAGCGCTCGAAACTTCTAATTAGCGCAATAAAACCAACTGTTTTAGGTGGGGGGATGCCTGCAGGCTCACCATGGATAATTAGAGCTGTGCGTCTTTAAAGAGAGCTAAAAGGGGCTCTTAATGCCGTAGACCCCCCCGAACTGAAAGCAGTGCATTACTCATAGACCGAGCTGACATATGGCTCTCAGCAGCCGCTGTGAAAGTGTTTCCTTCGAAACGCCTTTGAAAGCGCACTCTGTACTGCCCATCACCAAGCACACATCAGTGCAATCAAGATAATGACATCAACACGGTGTATTGTGTCATGCCACTTTTGTACAGCAGGCCAATTTTTAATTTGGATTAGTTCCAGGCTGTGTGTCTGATTAGTGGAAAGGATGCGATTTGTATCCTGGAAACATAGTGCAGCTATTGCATCACGGGCTCCTCTGTCACACTGACAGTGCAAGGACGCGCACAGGAGAAATGCAGTGAGCTGACACGCCGTGCCAATTAATTTGGGCTCTTTTTTTCCCCCCTTTCTTTCTTTATTTATTTCTTTCTCTTGCAAATGCCTTACATAGGCTTCCTCAAATCAAGCTGCGAAATAATCCCCATCCGGATCTGCGCCGGAGAGATCTGAGAGCATTATGGTCCTGACACAAACATCTCAATCCAGATGCAGTCTTATTTCTTGCGTTCTTTCTGTTTCTTAATGCCAGTCTATGAAACATCCTGGTTGTCATTCAGCATTACACCAGATTCACTCGCTTGGTCTGTCTGCGTGTCCGTTACATGTCCAGGCTTGTGCTGCACCCGTAAGCCCAGGCCCACGTTTCAGGAAGGAGCAAGGAGGTGATGGAAATCGCCCACCTGTTACTTTGAAATGAATACCAACTAATAATCAGGCGTGATTTCTCCACTGATGAGATCGCCTACATTCTGTTTAGATCGACATCACTCACAGCAATAATTTAGCCCTTCTATTTAAAGCCGTGCGATTTTTAGCTCATTAGATTTGCACACCCCCCCCCCTCCCTCCGGACTTATAAGCCATTCTCTAATTGCTAAATAATGGACAGCGCTACATTATGGTCAGAGCAGATGCTAATGTTGCAGAAGGGAGGGGTACACGTGGTTAACTTTGCAGGGGAAATGCACTAAAGATGTTGTGCTCAACAATAGCACTTCATAACCGGTCAATATGCATTAGCTTATTAGCTCACAGTCAAACGTGGGGACTCTTAAAATAAAGTGGGCCCAGGCTTGGGCATACAGCTCCAGGACAAGCCTTTAATTGCTGTAAGACATTTACATTTGCAGGGAGATTCTTTCATCAAAAATCTGCACAATCATTTACAAAGCATGCTTTTATTCTGAAGAACCATCCACTGAAAGGGTGAGGGCTTCTCAGCCGTGGTCTTGGACGCCCTGCTTCTACTCCCCCACTTCAGCCCAGGGAGGGCTTGTTAATTAACTGATTAGTTGGATCAGGTGTGTTGGGACTAAACATGTAGAGTGGGGGGAGTGGTGGTGGGGGGGGGCTCCAATATGAGAGATTGTTGTGGCAGCTTTAAAGAAATTGTTCAGTCGATGTTGCTAATTTGGCTCCCAGTGAATGAAAATGAATACTCAGTGATTAGCTTGATTCAGAGACTTTGTACTCACTGATGATTTTTTCCCCATTCATTGTTAGTAACATTAGCATGTACATAATTCTTTCTCTTTAATGTTGCCATTCAAGAGCCTCTACCATAGAAAAGCGAATTTGCCTTGCTTTTTTAAAAATGAAAGAATTTAACGTGCCATGTAAATGCAGTTAAAGTTCACGCCAAATGAATGCACCATGTCAAATGAATGTAACTTTTTTAAATGAATGTACTGTTCATCCTCCAGTCCCATGGTCCATAGATGGAAACAAAGCAAAGCCGTCCCATATCAGCAAAGCGTCCATTCAGAGGGCTGATTTCAGCTGTTTGCACAGTGTTTACATCAGGAGTGCTTTTCTAATGTGTGCCTGTCGCTGCTTTTGGGAGGAGGCGCTATACAGGGCAGCCTGTACAAAGTTCGCTTACATGTTGTCACGTCCGACTAATTATGTGTTTGGGTGAATAAAGCCACACGGATGTCACAAGTGGACCTCAAGGGAAAAAAATGGATTTGAAAAATGTAGGAGACGAGCCCTTTAAACCAGTAATTAGGGAAAGAGTGAGGCTTATAATTGCGAAACCGAACTCTTATTCCTATTCATGAGGTTATTTAAAAGTGGGAATAAAAACAGTGCAAGGGCAAATCAACATCTTTATCATATTATACAACATTGTTTTGACTCATGTCTTCCAACCATTTGAATATTTTGACTCATGCCCAGCAGTCTGGTCTTGAACGGGGTAAAGTCCGATCAGAAATTCGGCATTTGTTTACTCATGACGCTGGACTCAACATTTACTTCCGCCACTCTTTTTTATGGTCCAATTTTTGTGTGTGTCCCTTTATCAAATAGATTAACCAAACGTAACCATGGGAGAAATGCAATTTTGTGCTTGAACCCACAGGGCTCCCATGTTATTCATTCATCATGACACAATGAGGGTTGTTTTGGTGCACTTCTGAGCGAATGCCTCTTCAGTGACTCACTGCACACACGGAGCATGCCGTGGACGGTGCGTTCCTGTGTAAGTGAATTACCTGTAGCGTCCGGCGCTAGGTAGTGCTAGAGATGAGCAAGCATGGACGCCTGAACACTAACAGGGTTACTGCAGGGCTGGCCGCACCACACAGTGCTCCGGGAGAGCGCGGCTGATTAGAAGCGGCCGATCAGAGGTGGGCTCGGCGTCCAGAGAATGCCTCATTCATGACAGCACTCGGGTAATGAGAGGGGAATATGATGAGGGGAGGAGAGTTCATGTCTGCAGTGATAAATACGTCATTGTTCTTGCTCTGCCCTGCATTTCACGGAGTGAACCCATTGTGTACCCTAGTTACTGACAGCCTGATTCATTTTGGCACTGACCAAGATAGGGAGGGGAGAAAAAAGAGATCAAATTATGTCGCTTTTCAGGGCATTCAGTGCATAATAGGCTGCTTCATCAAGCTGCAGAGTACTATTAACAGCAGTGTAGTGTCCCAATATTATTAGTGCCACTGATCTGCCTGATCTGTCCTTGTTAGAGGCTGTGGGTGTTTTATGCAACTTTGCGTACAAAGTTTCTTCTCAGACGAGTCAAGGTATTACTATCTGTGATCAGTTTTTAGTTTAGTTTGTATTTTTTTTTAAAGAAGAACATTAATGAGGCCACTTGCTTTATAATAGAAAAGTAACAGTGGCCAGCAAGAGTGGAGGGGAAAAAAGTCGATTCTGCAGCGTGATTCACATCATAATCTTTTACAGAGGCTTATGCAAGAGCACCAAACATTATGATGAAAAATGAACTATGGTGCATAACTTATAGCGCATGCAGAGTGAAGTGAAATGAAAATGAGACCATAGTGCGGAAGATATGGGGCACACAAAGCAAAGTAAAGAACAGCAGGGAAATGGATGCTGAAAGAGGCTGTAGGCATATAGTTAAGAGTGTCAGTGTGTAGACTACATTTAAATTCACCTAGCCTAATGGGACCTGAAGCAAAAGTGTATCGTCTATAGAAATCCAAATTCGAGATGCATAATGAAGGGTTGTATAATCCTGTAATGGTACCTTGCTTTAGAATTCTAAAGAGCCCTCGAGATTCCCTCTAGGCATGCACAGTGATATTGGAACAATATCTGTATCAGCAGATAATAGCTCACAAAATTCGATCGCCTGATGTTTATGTTTGTCTGTTATTGTAATCCGATAATCAGTGGCGTAGTTATTGTCTTCTGGTGAAGGAGAACATTTAGGATGCTTGGCTTTATTTGAATAATCTCTGAATACTCTTTGAATAATAATTTCTGGAGAAATGAATGTTGGATCTATCTGTGATGTAGAAACTGTGGAGGGAAGGTTCCTCGCTCTGATGGAGATTTTCACTCACGACTCGCAGGCGGTGAGTAAACTCTGTAGCAGTGAGCGGAAATCTTGTTAAGAGTGAGAAACTTTCTCTCAGCCAGCAGAACTGTTTGTGTGTGTTTGCTCACTGCTGCCCTCGCCATCATCTGTGTAACCAGCCAACTGTTTACGTGTGTGTGTGTGTGTGTGTGTGTGTGTACACACACCCTCTCTCTCTTCT
>JBBMFX010000001.1:16735755-16757928 GCA_037832545.1 Rhabdalestes septentrionalis | reverse complement strand
TTAGGTTAAAGGCCTTTTTTATGTGTGTGTGTGTATGTGTGTGTGTGTGTGTGTGTGTGTGTGTGTGTGTTTGTGTGTGTGTGTGTGTGTGTGTACTGTGTGTGTGTGTGTGTACTGTGTGTGTGTGTGTGAATGTACTGTGTGTGTGTGTCTGTACTGTGTGTGTGTGTGTGTGTTTTGGGGGCAGGTCTAGGGGGTTACGTTATTTGCACACACCCATTCTTAAATGAGTGGGCTTATTTTCTGAGGTCAGGTTCAAGGGACTGTGGTTTTTGAGTCTTGGGCCCTGTTTGAGACCTACACCACTCTGTGTAGTATCTAATTACAGCTCTGTGGAATCAAGACATGTTCAACAAATAAAACATTGGAAATTGCTGTCAAACCTTCATCCCAGAATCTAAAATTGTAACGAAGCTAAAAATATGTGTATAGTTTTACCCCTAGAGACTCTTTAGTTGGTACAGAACTTTCTTTAACACTATTGCGTCTCACTTATGTCTGTTCTCCAAAGAAATATCCATTAGGAATACAATGGGGATCTTGAGGCAAAACAAGGAGCAACATGGCTTGAACCTTCACTTTGTTAAAACTGCCAACACTGCCCTGAGTGTGTGTTACACAAACAAATCTTCTAACAAACACTGTAGTTCATAACAATTTGGCAAAAATGATTGAATATTTTCATATTATTGTAAACACACTGG
Organism: Rhabdalestes septentrionalis; assembly: GCA_037832545.1. NCBI lineage: Eukaryota > Metazoa > Chordata > Actinopteri > Characiformes > Alestidae > Rhabdalestes > Rhabdalestes septentrionalis. Next base: position 16,757,224 of record JBBMFX010000001.1, on the reverse strand, counting down.
ATGGACACTGTATAAGAACAGCTGACCTTTACACCAGCAGGGACATTTTAATGACATTGCATTCAAATACACAGACTGTAATATGGAGTAGACCCCCATTGCAGCTATAACACCATGTCTGTATGGACGTTGTGCACTGGGGCACAATCATGCTGGAATAGGAAAAGGTTCTTCCCCAACCTGTGTCCACAAAGCTGGAAGCATGGCATTATCCAAAATGTCTTGGTATGCTGAAGATTGCCTTTCACTGGTAGTTGGAGGCCTGGCCCAAACCTTGAAAAACAGATGTGTCCCAATACTTTTGTCCATACAATGCATTTGATTGAATATTATTAGTTATATCTATAGTGTTGGCAATGAGCAAAACTTAGCATATGTTTCTTAATGCCTCATTGAAAAAAAATGATGTTGGAATTCCTTTTCCTAATATTGATGTTCATGTGGGCTGGATACATTCATCTGGATCATTTTTTTTAACCTCAGAAATAAACACAGCGGAGAATAAACACAAGCTAGCCGGCTAGCAATTCAGAGGAGTGGGAAACTCATTTGAAGTTAAAACTGATAAGATAGTGAGAAATGGAGCCACAAACCATCCAAGAAGTCTGCGGCGCAGAGCTGGCAGCTGAGTGCCGCTGGTGACAAAATAGCCTTTAGCTTAATGAACAAGGGCTGGTTTGCTCACTAAAGTGTGTGTATCCATAAAAGTAGTAACATCTCAGTGATATGAGTGACTTTTCTGTTTTTTTTTTCCTGAGTGTTTTAATTATAGAATGTATTGAATATGTGTTGTAGCCTTAATTAGCAGTGAGCTATGGTTGCCAAGGAACAGAATATGTGTTTTTAGTTACAAAACACAGTAATGTAGGACTCTGATGAGTTTTGTCACATATGTTTTTAACCTTTAAATGTGGCTTAGAAAATCAGATTGTCCATTGTTGCACAACAACTAAGAGTTCCATAGGGAAGATTAGGAAGTCTTTGAGTGAAATTTAAAACCATGCAGTAGAAAAGCCATCACGAACATAGTGGGGTAATGAGGTTCAGACTTTGAAGGCCATAGCACAGTCCATCCTCTTTATTGATACTCAGATTTCTTTAAAAGTCCACAACCAATTCAATGTGTGCCGTTTTCTCTTTAAATGTGTTAAATTGTTATACTCTGACTAGGCACTTTATTGGAAACATTTACTTTGTACTTACACTCACTGGCCACTTTATGAGGTGCTCCAACCTTATAACTCCTCTATATAGCTGCACACGTACCAGCTGACCACTGTGTGTGGCCAGAATGGTAGACCCTCAAATAAACTGTTTCTAATAAAGTGTAAATGGTTTTGTTTCATATTTCTCAGACCTTAGAAAGACCTTTTTATTATATTATAAGTCAGTCCTGTATTGGACACCCACAGTCATATCTTTTATTAGTTCCGAACAGTGATCTGTTGCGAACATTCATAATGTTTCATTACAACAAGCACTTTTTTTGAAAGGTACAGCAGGATGTAATAAAAGAAATATAGCTTAAAAAATGGCTGCATTGTTAAACATATTTCAATGCATCTTAACAGTCTACTCAACATTCTACCTATTGGAAAGCAATTCTTGCTGGAAGAACATTTTTAATTGCAATTTTACAGTGAGTTGTCATTCAATGCAGCCCCTGCACATTTTATTATGGGCAAATTAGTTTAAAAATATAATGAAAACTATTTATAAGGTAATTGATATTCAATGTCACAAAATTATGTACAAGTTGAATATTTATATCCTACTACAGGATACAGCATAGAGTCAATTACAGTTATCTTTGTTTATGTTCTACCCCCTGGGATACCCGGGTAGGTAAGTACCACTTGCGACTGTGTGAGTTTTGGAAATTCACCTAAATTTGTACCCTGTATTATGCAAGGACTGAGTGAGTTTTGATCAGTTGCACTATTGCACATAAAGAGGTGATGTAAAACTTAGCCAATAGTAAAAATAAATAGAAAATAACAAATCACAAAAATTGAGGTTTGGACATTTGCTCTTCAATTACAGAGTGCCTGTTGTTTTTATTTATTTATTTTTTTCTTAATAGGACTGTCTGGTATATTCTGCCTTTGCAGATACTGAACTTTGCCAGTGATATTTTGGCTTTAGTGCTTCCGCTCGCTTGGTACATTTATCATTTTTGGATTGTCAGGTCTAAATCAAATGTTCAGTGGTTGGCATGTAAAGCTTGGGTGTTCTGTTTGGATTATTTCTGGCCAACTGATAAATTTGCTGTGTGTGCCTTCCAGAATGGTTACAGTGGAAATAAGCTTTTAATCATTATCATGCTTGAGAATGTTTTACCAGCCTGTCAAATAAACTCTGTCAAAGCTTCAAATGGATGAACAGCATGAGGTTGTCTCCATCAATATTTTCTGTCTCAGCTGGCGTACTTGTAGGCCCTGCAGATTTCCGATTCGCCTGTTGCTCATGGTTTCTAAAGACCCTTATTGAGTTCCTCACCCGAGGGGCTTTGCCCTCCGTGCACGGGGAGCTGTGTCAAGGAGTGGAGTGCAATCAAAATTCATGCATATTTGAATATTCGAGGGGCATTTGATTGTTCACATCCTCTGCTCTTTCCCATTTGCATCAGGCAAAATGGAACAGAATCCTCAAACTCAACCTCCCTTCAACACATCCGTTGTTTTAAAATTCAGACACTTTATAAAGATGCGCCCAACCAACGTTTTATATGCATATTTGACCCAAAACTGGTACTTTTCTGTGCAATTTCTCGTGTGCCATTTTCTTGATGGTCTTTCCAAACCTGAAGTTAACAATCAAGCAAAACCAAGCCGAAGTGGCAATTTTCCAAGCCCGCAAGGCCTGCCCCGTCTAATGTGGCCCAGACGTCTCATAAAAGTGTGTTAAATGACTGTAAAATGGATACAGCGTGTACAGTGCGTGATCATCTGCTGCCCTCCAAGCCAGCTGACCAGCCGTGCACTGTGTTCCAAAGCGTGCTAGCTTTGGGACATTGTTTTCATTTGGCAGAGTCCATTTTAAAGGTGAAAAGACCATGTGCTGACACCTGAGTCGAAATAAAAATGCAGCGTCCCCACCAAAGTGAATCAAACAGTCAGCTCGGGAAGAGAGGATCGAAAACTGGAGCATAACGGACAACCAGCTCCCATCTGCTGCTACAGGAATAGAAGGGTGTTATTATGTTCCTGCTGAAAGGAAACGCCCTGTGTTTAGCCTAGTGTCGAGGTCGTGTGGTGATCAGAGGGTGTGTTCATGTGGCTTTCGGTCTGAAGTCAAGCTTCAATTAGACCGTCATGGTCAGGCTATGAAAACCTATGGGGAGATTTTCTGTTGCGTCGACTTCTCTGGATTAACGAGCATGTGTGAATGGTTTTCTTTCGATATGCGCAGATCTTTGATTGTGCAGTGGCATTACTTGACATACAAGTAGATTAGTGCATATTTTTCAAGGAGCGACAAATGAAACAGCGCTTACACGCGCGAAGCTGAACCGAAAGGCGAAAAAAAGGCTTATGAAAATGCTAATTGTTAGCATAAATCTTCTTTCTTCACTTTATTTATTTTGCCTTTTTTGTGTTTCACATCAGACTGGATTTGTGTTATCACGCTCATGTCAGAATATATTAAACAGGTTGTGATCTAGATGCAGTTTCTAGCCATTTTGGTGCTGCTGCGCTCTATTCAAATCTGAGAACTCATTTTCCTCAGCAACTGATTCCCCAGTGCCTCTCATGATGCAACCCGCTGTAATTCGCAATCCCTTTGAACTTTGCCTTTCATGTCAGTCATCCAAATGTTCCCCCCTTTTCATTGTTTTAATGCATTCTTTGTCAGAGTATACAAAAACAACGCAGAACAGGGGTCACGGTGGACGGTTTCCACGGCCGAGGTCCTTCAGTGGAGCTTTATATTACAGCTGATGTCTCTCAGGAGCTGTTTTAGGTTGGTGGCCTGGGCGCTATTTAGAAAAAGGTCTCTGAAGGATTCTTTGAAGCAATTTCACAAAAGTACATTTTTCGATTCTTTCAATGGATGGTTCTTAAAAGTAATAGTTTGGCAAGAATATATTATTTACATGCTTTTTTAGATAAAGGGTGTGGTGGGAGTCCATAATTTGCTTCTTTATTTTAGAACTGGAGCTCCAAGTATAATATTGCACGCAAAGACTAGAAATCAATGGCCATACAAGTTGTTTCCATAAAAACATCCCCCACAGACACACAACCCGGTGCAAATGCACCAAGTCCTTTGTCAAGGTGGTGCAGAAACCTTTAGATATAAACAAACCTTCACTGCTACAGGCAGCTGGACCACACCAGGGCCGGCGTGTACTGACCATGGCTCAGTTCCTCCATATTTATGATGGTCATTGTCTCCAAAGCATATTCTAGATCAGCACTCCAAGTGTGGTTTGTAGTACCATTCGGCTGCAAATTTATGTTTTGTTCATTTTTGTATCTCACATGTCCTAAACCACAATGACGAGTCTGCTCCACCATAATAGCAAGTGGTTTTGGGGATGTATTTCCTTTAAAGCTTTGAGTGACTGTTGACTTGTAGTGTTTCTGAGCCTCACAGCTCCAGTGCTGTTGGATGGAAGCAAAATGTGGAGGTCCTGGCTAATTGACTATATCTGAGTTAATGGGAAAATTGTGTAAATTTGATGTTTTGCCTGACAGTTTCTCTGGAGAGATGTTTTGTGCGTTAGATGTCCGCGTGGGAAGAAGCGTGGGTGGACTTTCGCTGTGTTTGCTGAGTTCTGAAGAGAGTTTAGTTAAGAAGGTCCTTGCAGTGCTTGAGTGCATCACCTCCAGGTGGAGGGGAGGAGGGACACCCCGCTCGCTGACCATGCACTGACCATGTGGGGAGGTGGGGCAACCTTCTCTGAGGACGTGGAGAAGGGTCAGCAGATGGAGGGCTGACATGCCGCCGGCCCCTGTCTGCTGAGCGGCTGGAGGAGGAGAGCCGAACCCGCATTAGTCACGGTTCAGGGTGCTTTCCTCCACAGATAAAGGACTCAAGCACACGTACCCAGACACCACAGCCTTATCTGGGCACCAGCACAGGTTGAACCGAAAGAAAATATGATTTTTCTTTTCTTTTCTTTTCTTTTTCGCTCTCCCTTATCATTTCAGGTTTAACTTGTAATGCTTAAAAGTGCTCACCAACACAACACAATGCATTTTAAAGTGGAGCCGCTTTAACTTGGCCACTATAGGTGGCATGTGGTGTCTGTATTGGGGTAACATCAGCAGAAACTGCTGGACTGAATAGCATAGGAAATAAGGTCTGTAACAAATCAACACTAAACACGCATGGGCTCGTCACGGTCAGCACTGTGGGGTGTCATCATTTGCCTGATCCGGATCTACAAGCTGGTCAGCGATACTGGTACATGTAGTGACAACATGATTTACAGATCATGCAGAATCAATAAAAAGCAGACAGTAAAGGAAGACCCACTCAACAATTCAACAACAAACGCTGTCGGGCTCTAAGCAATCAATGGGTTGATGTTGTGTCTTATATTACATTTACAGCACATTACATTTCTCTGATTGATTACAATTGATGCCTCGCACACACATCCTTATGAAACAGAGAACACATAACAACCACTCAGGTTGGTCTTTTTTATAAATGAATGTGGTACAGTGTAGTAGTGCAGACAGAGTGAATTCTGTATTATAAAATGTAGCAAAATATGTTTCGAACTTGTAAGTCACTCGATTGTTTGGGCACTAAATATATCTCATTGAAGTTTGATCCACAGTAAATAGACCAAAGTATTGGGACACCCCTCTTAATTAGGTAAAATAAGAAACACTGCAAAAACGTGTGTGGAAAGCCTACCTGGAAGAGTGGAAACTGTTAGAGTTGTGAGGGGCAGTTCCATATTATTATTCTGTGTAATTGTATGCAATGTCATTCAAGTCTTTGTTGGTGTAATGACCAAGCGTCCCAGCACTTTTGTCCATGTAGTGTGCATAATCCTGGTAGTTTTCTTTTAGATCAGCAGGGGTTGGTTAGCTAGTAATGAAAATGTGTTAGGATGGGGAAGTGATTGAGGTTAATGTATGTTTGACTTACACTAAAATTCGGGCTACATAACTGTCGAAGGAACGGTTCTATGGTGTAACTCGAGGACCCCGAGTATATCTAAGATACAGACAGTCCTACTTATGGTCTGCTTTCGTCATTATCTAAATCTTCTTTTAGGGGTGGGAATTATGTGTATATCTCAATCCTGGCTTCGTACTGATTAACTGCAATAGACAAACAGAACCAGTCATGTGACGTTTAAATAAACATTTATTCTGTTCATTTTAATAGGATTCACTGTTTATGACAGTCAGCCCTGCACTGAATCTTATCACTAATTTTCTTCAGCTTGTAATATAACTTGCAGTTGGGTAATGTCCCTTATGTACTGACAATAATACTGAAACACTCAGAAAAGCAGATTGTGGCAGTTTATTTGAATGAACAAAAATGTCATCCTATTGTCCATCACTTATGTACTAAGCCTAAAATATTAATATTTAGTCCTTCACCCCTGATGATTATTTAAAACAGCTACATGCACTAAACGGCCAAAAGTATGGGGACGTATATCAAGTACTTTAAAGAAATTGCATTCTAATACATAGAATTTCATTTTGAGTTTGTCCCTAGTTGCAGCGATAACAGGTCCCACCCTGTTTGGAAGGCTTTCCACAAGATTTTGGAGAGTTTTTTGGGAATCTGTGTCCATTCATTCTGTAGGGTATTTATAGGATCAGGCACTGATTTTGAATGAGAAGACCTGGCTCACAATCTCCAATGCAGTTCACCTCAAAGGTGTTGGATGGGGTTGAGGTCAGGGCTCTGTGTGGGCCAGCTCAGTTCGTCCACACCAAATTCATGCAACAATTCAGTCTTTATGGACTTTGCTTTGTGCAAGGTTACTCACATTGGAAGAGGTCAGTGCCTGAAAAAGACCCTCTTCCCTAAAGCAGGCGTGAGCTCAAACCAAAAGTTGAAAGTTGTGCACAACTTTGCTTTCCTCCTATTGCTTTTCAATACAGTGTTGATTTTTCTGCAGATTGAATAAGTGCTGGAATGTGTTGGCCTGAGTGCCTGTCCTGAGTCAATTATCTGTTCTACATATACAGCCCTCATAGAGAATGCTTGGTACTAAGATGTGTGGACATCTGGATAAAGGTTTATACTTATATACATAATAGACTTTGAAACAGTGTTTATTTTTGTCTTCAGTGCAAAGAACTTTTACTTTAGGTTAGAGTGGCGTCAGACTGAATTCATGTTGTTTTTGCTAGTGTGTAGTAGATATAGAAAAGTAATAGAATCCTAAACCAGGATGGAGATGTAAGGATTTGGGAATCACTTTTGATCCTTAATTATTTTCAAGCTCTCCTGGTACTTGACTCATACAAGGAGGTCAAACTGTTAGGCCAGGGGAAATATGCACCATATTGCATTCGGCCCCTCCATTCTACCGCAACTCATGGCTCCAATTGGGAAGTGGTGATTTGGATGACCCCCGCAGTCTCCACCACCTGTGATATTTTTCCATGTCTGGAAGGCAAGAAGACTTCTTCTGCCAGTAATTCTCTCCTCAATAGTCTAACACCTCAGTATCAAATCTCTTACTATGAACTAGGTCAAATGAGGAAGAAGGAAAAAAAAAAAAGAAACGGCCTGGAGCGCGATAAATGCTCCAAAATGAACAGGCTCAAATATAGAGTTCAAACCAGCTCTTCTATTACTTGCGTTGGGTAAAAGCGTCAGTCAGTCAAATAACTTTTGCACTACAAATTACAGTGTGTGCAATGAGTTTATGCATTTTTAATGCACCCTGCTGCATCCATTTTTAACACAGCTTTTGTCTCTTTTTTACCCAGGTTGCCATGGTTTATGTGCCTTTTGTAGTTCCGCAGGAGGAAAAAAAAAAAGTTGTGGGTAGCGGAGCATGAAAATGTGCTTTTAGTAAAATAAGCATGCAGCTGTGACTAAGGCTTGATTGACATAAATTCAAAATAAATAGAAAGCATTTCAAGAGTGCTGGAGTTACCTTCACGTGAGCTATCCACGCTAGCTTAGCGCAGACTGGGCTGCCTGGTATTGAGGCTACTCCTCGCTCTTATATACTGTAAGTTAAGCAGCAGCAAGGCAGCAGGAGTCTCTAAATTTCTGTAGCCGAAATACGCAGCAGAACCTAAACAGCGTTCACTCTTCAGTTGTTTTATGGCCGCAGTATATCTGCGGTAAAATAGGTCACAGAGCTGCTCCCTTCGTGTGGTTTGCTTTAGTTTTATGCCGTCCTCAGAACCGTCATCAAAGGCCACGCTTATGATTTACTGAAGGCACCATTGAGGTTCAGTGCACAGAATGCTAAGCTCTCACATCCTGCAAACAAAAATGATCCAATATTTAGCGAAACGGTGCCAAGAGAGTTTTCATATCACACATAAAGACTGGCTGACATTTATTTATTTATTTATTATTTTTAAGCGCTCACTCGGGTGAAGTGTCTTTTATTCGGTCAAGAGGCCTAATTTATTTGGCCCTTTTTCGCCAGACCAAAATATCCCCAATAGTAGTAATGAACACACCTGCAACTTAACGAGGCTCTTCCCGAAGAGACGGGGGGTGGGGGGGTGAATATAAATGATCTGAGATGCGGTGTAATGCGCTCCCACAAACATGATAAAATGACACGCTGATGATGATGATGGCGCCGTCCGCCATTCACTCGGTTACGTCTCCCATTAAAATCCTCAAATTTGCCATTCACTGCTTTACCGTCTGTGGGTTTAAATAAGACACTGGCAAATCGTAAAATTTCTACCTCACTTCCCCCCAGAGAATGATTATCTTCTTTAAAGTATATCATCTGGAAAATGCGCTCGGCGGTTAGCATAACAAATTCGAGCTTTGGCAAAGGAATCCGGCAAGGGGACAATATTGTCTACCTTTACTGCCTCTGTTCCCTCGAAGATGCTTATGTTGTTTTCTCAGTGAATGCTGAATGAGCTCTCTGGTGAAGGTGGAAGGTGGCAGAGATGAAAGCACTATTCTAAGTGGACTGAATCTCACGGACAGTGTATTAGGTCACGGCGGTTCGTGCTGGAGGGTTGGGAGCGCCAGCCTCTCCACTGTCGTGTCCTTTATTAATGGATCTTTAGTGAGGGGGAGCCAGGGGAAACGGAGATGAGCAGTTAATTTCTCAATGTTGGTCTTTGGCGAGCATGGGAGGCCTGTCATGGTGACTTGTCCTCTATTGGTCCCCTGTAAGCCGGCCATCAACTGCAGCGCAGCTAGAAGAAGAAGCAGAAAATGCAGCCATTCCATTCAAAGTTACAGGACTGGATCGATAAGCAATTTAGAAAAAATCGATATGTACGGACACAATGATCTATACGTGTCAATACTTTACAGTTCAGTATAAATGGAGCATTTTTGCCATTGGGGAGACAAAGGCTTACACTGCTATCAAGCACATAGAGCGTGAGAATTTATTCCAATGTGGAGTTTCTTCATCTGGTTCAGGGGTTTATGTAGGAGTGGGCAAAATATTTAGCCTGTGACACGTAGTTTTTACCTTTAGGGTTATATAAAGGGTGTTTTGTGCATGAATGAAGCAGAAATAAAGTATTGGATCATAATTTTACCTGTTTATTACAAATTCTAAAATGCTATTTGTTTTTTTACAAGGATTGGCCATTGCGCTGGGTGAGTCGGCCTTGTGCCTGTTGACCCTGGAATAGGCTCAGTGTACCCACAACCCTAGTAAGGATTAATCGGTTACATAAAATTAATGAATTAACTGTTTAGCAATTTTCACCTAGCCGCAAATGCTGTTGACGTCACAACTCAACTAATATATGCACCCTTTAAATTTTCAGTGTTCCCAGCTTCTGACAGATGCTGTTTTTTTCAGTTTCTGTTCCAACTTGGTGCGTTCTGAATATTTCACCTCAGGGCATCATTTATTGATACATTATTTACTCTTAAGTAACCATTTCTCGTCTATTCTACAGTTAAAAAGCCTTCTACCCATGTTGGTAAATTCTTCGCTGACCGCTGGTTCCTAAGTAACAAAAATGCTGTCATTATTTTGAGTCACTACTCAACATCAGTCCTGCTCTAACAAATACGATATGTGGACAAAAATGTGGAATTCCTGTTTTTCAGGGTTTGGGTTAGACCCCTTAATTCCAGTGAAGGACAATCTTAATGCTTCAGCAGGCCAAGGCATTTTGGACAACGCCAAGCTTCCTTTTTGGACACAGTTTGGTGAAAAACCTTTTCTATTCCAGCATGAATGTGTCCTAGTGCACACATCAAGCTCTATAAATACATGGCTGGATGAGTTCAGAGTGTAGGAACTTGACTGATCCACACAGAGCCCTGACCTCAACCCCATCCAACACCTCTGGGATGAACTGGAAATGAGATTGTGATCCAGACCTTCTCGTCCAACATCAGTGTCTGACCTCATAAATGCTCTACAGAATTATTGGGCGCAAATTCCCACAGAAACTCCAACATATTGTGGAAAGCCTTCCAAGAAGAGTGGAAGCTGTTATAGCTGCAAAGGCAGGACCCACTCCATATTAAATTCTATGCATTTGAATGCAATATCATTAAAATGCCTGTTGGTGCAATGGTCAGGCATCCCAAAACTTTTGTCTATAGAGTGTATAAAGACAGATTTGGAAGAATAATGGGACATTTTATGACGATAACACCAGTCCAAAGCAGGATAAAACGTGACTAATACTTAAACATACGTTTTAAAATATGTCATTATATAAAATATGTCCATGTATATATATATGTATTTATTTCAGGAGGAGATTCTGACGTTTGCGGGCTGCATTATTAATTTTACCTGAATACAAATGCAAATATGAATACGAATAATTTTCCCTTTTAACAAATACAAATACAGATACAAATAGCGGCCGCTCTGCACATCCCTAATATATATATAATTTCTAAAATATGTGTTTTTAACCATCTGATTATGTGTATATGTATCGTTTTAATTATAATACTTTATTTCCATGTAAAGCAGCTTTGTGTATCTTTAAAACAGCTCTATAAATGTATTATTATTATTATTATTATAAGTTTAAGAAAACATACTTTCGAAACAACCCCAAACACATTTGTACTGTGTTCCTAACTTTATTGTCTGACTTTGAAGGGTTTGTGTTGTGCTTCGTGTTTGGAATGCATTGCCATTATGTGTAAGACTTCACACATCATTTTAATGGTAATGAAAGTGTGATGGAGTGATTAAAAGCACATGTTGTTTCCTTCGCACACCTGCACCGTTCCCTGCAGCTCTCCCACAGGTAAAGTGGCAGCAGATTGAGCATTGTTGCAGTGTAACAGTTTTACGGTTCTCAGAGAAACGCTAGGCAAGAGATATGTAATCACTTTTCATTCATAAATATAGTGGTGATACAAAGCCCAAGGACTTCATTACAGGCTTGATGCCACTTGATGCCATTAAATACACAGAATACAGCAATGAAGATAGAAAGGGTTTCCCTGCCATCTGAGCCACTGCTTTATTGCTTTGAATGAGGCACTGTTTTATTGTTGAGGATGTTGGTTTGTGTGGAATATAATGCCTCCTACATACCGAAATCATTTTGGGAACCTCATTTATTATTAAAACCTCATATTTTCGGTTTCCAACTGGGTGTGTCCTGAATCCTGACCAAGACCTTTCATCTAAGGGCAGCACTAGTTGACAATCTTAAGATTTTAGGTCTGTTCTACAGTTAGGTTGTAGGGATGAAGTCTGAAGGCCTTCTATTGTGTTGTTATATGTGATAAGAGTCGCCTTTCATTAAATGTACACAACGGTTCACGTGTCCAAACAGAAATACTTGCTGTCTGCCAGATTTGGAAGAAGAATGTGATAATATTCACTTTTGGAAATGCATTGTTTGATTTTTGGTGGAACAGTTTTGTTATTAACCTGTAATAAACAGTATAAAGCAGGTGTTAAAAGACAATTCTGCCACATCCCACCACTTACCCAGTCCCCTCATACCCTCATACCCAATTCTCAACAAATACAAGAATGTGAGTATTAAGCAGGATACAGGAGTTTTTCTGTTTTTAATCCTACTTTGTACAAATTTGAAGTAAAACGTACATTTGAAACAACACCAGACACTTCTGTTATTGAGTCTTCTTTACTAAAGAAGTTAATTTCTTTACTCAATTCTTTACTGAATTATGTTTTCTTTGGCTGACTGCGTTAGAAAAAGTAAAGTCCTTTTGCATTCTGTATTTGCTTTCTTTCTAAGGGTTTAAAATGTGTGACTCAAACCCAACAAAACTCGTCCTTCCAAACTTTGTCCTGATGAAGGACAATATTTCTGAAACAATCCGGCCTTGTGTGAAAGGGGCCATGCGAAAGGGCCTTGTAACTGAATGGCGAACTGCGCGGCATTCTTCTCCTAGCTGAGGACGACAGCCCACTTTACAAATCCGGCTCCCAGAGATGAGTGCGGAATGGATTAGCGGCGGTGAATATGAGCACCCAATGCTTGAGAGAACAGGCAGGTTTCATGCCGGTTACCAATTTGAGTAACATTCTCGCTCCTTTTCAATTCGATAAAGTCTTACGCCCATAAGGAAAAACGCACTCAAGTGTTCCTTTGTATGTGACGTGCATAAAAAAAAACAAAACAGTCACCATCAATCCAAACAAACCAAGGTGTTCGGTGAGGGCTGTGAGTGTGACAGCATGTGAATTTGAGTCATTGCGTTTGAGAGATCCTAAAAAATGTGTATTTACTGTAATCTTCCCTTCAGTCTGCGGCGGGCCGACATCCTGCAAGGATTCATTAAAGTCACGTCTTTCTATAAATTTTCCGGCATGAAGGCTGCAGATGAGGCATTAATCACTGTCATCAGAATAAAAAATGCGGCGTGCTATTTTCGATTAATAGCAACCTCTATTAACCAGCTCATTAATATATAAAGCAATCACTACAGGCTTAAATATAGATCGCTCCAGAGACCCATTTACAATGTCGGATTATTGACATTGTACATCATATGCATCAGCACACCAGGTTCCGTTGACCGAATCCACGCGTTGGTCAAGGTCGATAAACACTCTGCGCAAAAACCAACAATCGTTTGCTTCGACAGATCAAAAGTAAGTGTGCGCACACTAATGCTCACAAGTGCTTATTTGTTGAAGGACTCTTTTTTTGTCACTTTTACTTTAATTATCCAAACCAGTAACCTTAACCCCTCCATTAAGAGCAGGGCTGCTTTCTGATTATTCGCCGTCATTTTGTGATGAATAGTGAGGTTGGGTCTCCTTTATAATTATTACTCCAATTTAGTACATAAACTGTTTCAACTGGCGTAGAATTAAACAGCCTCTCTCCCTTTAATACCAACATGAAAGGCGGAGTAGTGATTATGTGGTACAGAACTGTCAAAACCAGAGCTAGTTATTTCCACGCTGTATCAAAAAAAAAAAAGACAATATGATCATTAAAAGGACAGGAATTGTTCTCTAATCGTTTATGGATTCAAAAGCTAATGTTGTTTCTTGAGCGCAGTTGCAGGGCTGCTTGCCTTGTATGAAATCAAATTGGAGTTTTGGAGTTAAAATGTAATGCTGAAGCGAATGTTGTACTTTGGCTGTGATCCAGGCAGATTTGGAAAAATAACCCAAATGCACGAAAAACAAGAGGCTTACCTGGTGCTCCCTCTCAGTGCTGGTGGTGTTCAAACGATTGATACACACTAAGGCTGTTGCTGTCAATATTATCAGTGATAAAAACAGAATCTGCTATTTATTTTGATGATTAACTGAGGAACCATATAAATGCATTTTATTATAACCAGCATTGGATTTTACTTACTTCTCATTACTTTACATGTATTTGCTTTGCAAAGTGTATTTGTAAAATCCTGCTGGTGTGGGTTATCACTATTTCAGTGATGCTCGCAAACGCATGTTGTGTGCTTGGAGCTTTCCTTGTAGAGAACATTAAGACGGCTGAACATGAATCTTTAATGACCACTATCCACAGCCTGTTTATCATTTAAATGGGAAAGTAATCACTAAGCTGATTTACTGATCGAAATCAACCTCAGCCACTACTGAGAATATGGACTTAACAGAACAACCATTTAAGGTCCCATACTTTACTTGTATTTTTTTTCCTTGAGGTCCACATATGAAATTTGTGGAGTAAAAAACCTTTAACAGGGCTAAAATAAAATGCTATAGGATTATGTTTATATATATATATATATGTTCATCATAAAATGAGCTCATTTATTTAGGAAACATGGGGAGAATTATTTTTGCTATAATATGGTTCCTTTAATTTAGGCTTCAATAACATCACAGTAGTGGTCTCCATGGGACCTTGCAGATGAAGCTCATTTAGGAGCTAAAATATGCCGGCAGAAAAAAGCTGCAGGGTGATAGTCTATTTGGTACAGCTGTCCACACTTGCTGGCCATTTTATCAGAAACACCTGCCGTACAGCCCACCTGTTGCTGCACAATTTATCAGCCGCCCTCGTCCCAATCCATCAATGCAACAGTGCCTCTAACCTGGAGGTGATAAGTTACTGTGTGTTGCACAGCAGTGCTGCTGGAGTTTTACACACTTCAGTGCAACTGCTGGGTTGTGATTAGTCCAGCAACCAGAAAGTCCAGGCAGCAGTGGTCTTGGTGTTGAGAAACTGACCCCTGATGAAGGTCTAATGAAGGACTTTATGCACACCAGCATCATGTTGGCATCACTGCTGTGTTCAGAATGGTGATATCTAAAGCAATATCTGTTCAGTTACTGTCCCTTGATATCCCCTTCCATATTTAAAAAATAAATATGTATATATATATTTTTTTTCCATTAGTTGTCATTTATAATCTTCAAAATGAAAAGAAATAAACACTTGAAATATATCAGTCTGTGTGGAATGGATGTATATGTTATACACATTTCAATTCCTGAATTGAATTAGTGAAATAAATCAACTTTAGATTTTCTAATTCTATGACCAGAACCTAAATAAATGTTAAAAAATAATACTAAATATATAAAAAAATAAAAAAATATGGGTTTGAATCCCAGGAGTGCCAGTGGCACTTGGGTTAATGGGTTAAAAGGAGAGAAAGATTCTCACATTGTGTTCACTGTGTGCTCTGCTGTGGTGTGTAGCATATTGTGCTAACGTCATGCCCCATGTTATGATGCAAACATTAATGCATCAGGAAGAATTAATATTAAGATAAATTGTAGATTCTGAAAGTCTTGTAATATTAAACTTCCGCCACCAGGTACAAGGTTGGTGTTCCTAATCAACAGGTAAGTTAAAGCATGTTATTAAGCTCTGATTCACTCTCAATTAAGCTCTGAAACAATGAAACAAAGAGACTTTTCAGACCTCCATGACTGGCAGTCTTTGTTCGGCTGGCTGCAGAAGTACGGTCTAGCAGTATTGGTCTCTCTGTGCTGCTGTCGAAATGTGCAAGTTGTCTGCATTTTCTCTCCATCCTGGCCCTGGGTAGCCAGGCTGTTAATAATGTCATCATGACAAGCTCTCTCCATGGGGCTTTGGAGATAAAGGTCATCTAAGAGCTAAAGACAGGCAATAATAGTAACAGTGGCTTTATTTATGATATCACAGCTGAAAATTGGTGCGTTGTAAGGTATAATGTCCAAAGTCTGCAACAGTGCTCCAGATACCTGAGTTGCCAGACAGCCATGATATTTTTTTTTTGTTTTCCGTTTCCATTGGCGGTGTTAAAATGTGTGCATAGTCTTATTTTCTTTTTCCATCATGGCCCAAAGCACTAAAGTAATGCTCCAAATACCTGAATGGATGTCCAGACCACTGTAATGTTCTTTGTCCTCTGTCTTGGTCTGTGGTGGTACAGCAGCTGCAGTAAAAGTATGCTGCAGGATTGTTGCCGGGGTCGAAATGCGCAGGTGATCTGGTTTCTCCATCCATCCTTGCCCTGGGTGACCGGGGTGTTGATAATGGCATAATGCGGCTGTCAATCTGTTTATAATTGAGCTGTGCACCATTTTGTCTCAGAGCAGCGTGCGGTGGATGAGCGGCACAGTCAGAGAGAGAGGATGGGGCGCTCTCAGTCCATCCATCAGCCCGAGCCGAGCAGCCACATGATTGCAGTGCTTTCCGACATTGTGAGGGAGATGGCTGCTGATGGCAGGCCTGTCTCACCTCTGTGATCAGAAAATACATTTGACTCCTTTTGTGTTGTGCTCCTCTGGAGAGCTGTCTAAAATGCAGGGTACAAAGGGAGATACAGCTGCTGCCCCCTCTCAAGTGTGATTGGTCTCATTCGAAGGGAGCAGAATAGGCCTTTGTTGTTTGCCAGTGTGCGTGTGGGAAGGGCGTTTGTTTGTGTGTGCATATGTGTGTGTGTGTGTGTGTGTGTGTGAGCCTCATAGCCATTATAGCAGATATATGCTCTGTTTAAATGCTGGTTTGGCTTGGAAAGCTTGCATCAGAATGTCAGATGCTATAAATCTAAAATCGTTTTTTGAAAGAACTACTTTACTTAACACTGACAAATTATTTTATCGGGCCTTAAAGGGTTTTTTTAAAAAATCCTTTTATTTTGAAAGTAATGCAGCTGTTCTGGACTCTGAGGGGAACCTGTTTTTCTGTAACAAACTTAGAATGTGAATGCCTTCACTGGCATATTGCTTTGGTTTTATATTTTAATTGATAATATGAATGTTTAATTTGATATTTACAAGAAACTTTTGAACTGAATCTAGGTAACTGTCAAAAAAAAGCAAAATGGCTGTCAAAAACTCCTTATTTGAAAATTGAATGTTATTACACTTTGATTTATACTTTCAAAATAAAGCCCTTTTGAATTAATGATTTAACTTTGCGCAAATACGTGAAAAGTCTCAGCTAATTTAGAAAAGCCTAGTAATTAAATAACTTTTTTTTTTTTAAAGAATAATAAGTGGTTCAAAATTCGTTATGTACATTTAAAAATGTACATATTTTTGGTAAATAACCCAAACAAACCTCATATAGCAAGTAGACCTTGAGGATAATTTAAAGCACATAAAAATGTGTGATAGAGGCCTTAACATTTCATAGAGCAACGGTCCAGTGCATATTGTAAGATGATGTGGAAAATCTTCCAAAAAGTGGTTTATTGAATTATTTTACGCTGCCCTTGAGTTCTGAACTCTGCTGCGATATGAATGCTTCATTATTTTGATTGGTTAAGCCAAGCATATGCCACAGTAAGAAATAGAATCCATGAATCATTGTAACAGATGTTGGCCTTTTTAATCTTGGCTCCACTGAGTAGCCAATGCAACCTTAGTAGGTCTCACATCACTTGGCTGCCCATTTACCATAGTCTCGCTCGCAAACTGTTACCCAGAAGTCTCATCACGGATTCGGGCACTCTGGCATTATGCAAATTGCTCAGGATTTGTATAATACAGCTAATAGTTGTGGGGAGAAAAGTGTTTTTAGCAACAGAAAATGAGCAGTTCCACGGCCTATTGAAGTTGTACATACCCCGAGACTTGTGAGACCCAGACCTTGCAGTATCTATTCGGTATATTTATCCTCTGCCGGAAGCTGAAATGAGTTTTCACCAAAGAGGCAATAAAAAGTCCAGTATTAGTGTGTAAACAAGGAGCATGTAGCATAGCTATTGAGTTTTGAATAGCTGTAATCCAGGAAGCAGCCGCAGTAGGTTACAGGTCGGGAAAGTTCCGGTCAGTACAAAAAGTACATTTTCCCACCGCACCAGGAAAACTGACACTGTGCTGCTCCTATTCGATGTTATTACCAACGGGACCAGCATTCTCCTCTGACTTGGATAGCACTTCAAGTTTGAAGATTCAAGAGAGTTTATTGTAAGCCCAGCCACAGACACCAGTACACAGAGGGTTGAAATAGCGTTCTCTGAAGCAAATGGTGTAAATTAAACAAGTCATAACATGACAAAGTGCAGTTGGGCATCATAGTGCAAAATTAAAACAAGACAAAAACCACTGCAAAATCAGATTATAGCATCAAAGTACAAAACAGGCAGGCAGTGCAAATATGAAAGTATTGAGGTGGAAGCAAAAGACAGAAGATTTAATGAATTCTTTACTTGTCTAGATGAAGTGAGAGGAACACTAAACTAAACTAAACATGTCACTAGGCACTCATATAATTTGTAGGAACACCAGAATTGGCTGGTGTTGGTGTGCTGACCACAGCTTCTCTGCACTTCTTTTTTTTTAAGATGATTGCTAACTTGCTCTGCTTTTCTCATATTTACACCAAGAAAATTATAGGTTGCGTTTGATCCTACACATCATTGTGAATAACCATAGGCATTTGTTTGAGTGTGTAATTGTACAAAAATGTCACCAAAACCTCATAATATGTACGAGCACCAGAATTAGTGTAGGTGTGTTGATCACTGCTTTTTTGCATTATTAGCACTACTTTGTATGATGATTGCAAAGTTCTACTGTTTAACAAGTGCTTTCCTCATATTTGCAGAGAGGTAATTGTGTTTGATTCTACACATTTTGGTACATAACTGTAGACATTTGTGTAATTGTGTGTTGATCAACACATTTTGGATTATTTGCACTACTTTGCTAAGATGATTGCTAAGTTGCACTGCTCAACAAGTGTTTAACCCATATTTTCACAGAGAAAATTATAAGTTGGCTTTGATTCTACACGAGCGTGCAGAGGTGTTTTATATCATCCCATGTTGAGCAAGATAATGCATCAGACTGAAGCCTTGCATTACTATAAAACATGCATCTGTGCTCACATAGACATTTGTGTGTGACAGTGCACTACAGTTAATATTTTAAGCTAACCAGCAAGCATTACCGCTAATTAGCCAAATTGGAGGCTCTAGACCGCTGACAGTTTTAGTCGTCCTTTAAGCAGGTGGAAAATGAACTGAAAGTGGAGCCCTGAGATCCATTACTTCCATTTAGATCTGTTCTAACTGTTGACCGTGCGTTGAGGAAAAAAAATCCCATATGTTCTCTGAGCTATTAGATAATAACTTTCTACCGACAACTAATTAGACTTCATTAATATCTGGCCACTTAGGCTATGTCCACGCGTCGTACTGCACTATGAGTTTCTGCAGCTGTTGGATTGGGCACCAGACTCGTTAGCAGAGCGTCTGGAAGACAAAAGGGAAAAAAAAAAAGTTTGAATGCTTGCTTCACTTTCTTCCCCAGGCCGTGCTGCAGTGCATTGAGACAGATGGTCCATTTTTTCCTCCCCTTTTCTTTCTGGAAGTCGGTGTGGGGAGCTGAATGCCTGCCTCCGACTAGGCGTCTTTGTCTCAGCGCATTGTGCATTCCCTTGTTAATTTCTTCAAATGAGGGAGCCGGCCACAAAGGGAAGCATCCGCCTCATCTGTCTTCGCCGTTCTCTGGTCCGGCGTTTGCCTCATCGCTGTAGTTTTGAAGCAGACTCTTGAATGTGAAATGAAGGGCTGCATAACAGACACAAGGCGGCTGTAATGGCGCATTCGCGTGAAAACGATGCCTCCGTAATGGGAGCCTCCATTGTTTCCGTCTCACAAAAGTGGCCTAGAGTGGCCCAACAAAGCCTCTGAACAATCATACTGTGGCATCTAAAGCAGCTTTGCCTTCTGTTTAATCTGGGAGATAAAGGAGTGCTGCAACGTGCCCGAGTGGCTTTCTCCACTGGAGCTGGGTTCGCGTGTTGTTCTTTATCTCGTTCTCCGTACGCGAGCGGCTTCATTGTGTTGTTAGCGTCTGTGCTAATTGCTTTTTTTCTGTTTATTTGTGCTAGCTGAAAAAAAAAAAAAAAACCTGTGTCATCTCTTCAGTGGATCACACTGCAGTGCTAAACAGATATAATATGAGAGCAAACTGTGGCTTTTGTACTGGGAAAGAGTTAGTTAATTGGGATCTTGGGATGCATATTTCCCTTTGTTTGCCAGTCAGATGACCTGTTTGGAATAAAAATAATGCCTGCTAATGCATAGCCATGATAAAACAGCATGCATTACAGTTCACGTCTAACAACTTAATCGTGAATTCAAAGGGCCCATTTTATTGGAAATCTTTTAAAAGAGTTTGATGTATTGCTGAAACCTACCATACTTTAAATATATAAACCAAATTGCTGGAAATTGCCGCTATTTCTTTCATGATATCTCCAAGTCCATTTACATATCTACCTATTCAGAGTGTGGCAGCTTATCTTTACCCACCCACAGCGTAGTTAACAAGTGTTTTAGCACAGACTGCTTCCTAAATGAAGCACAAACAAAAACCAGTCTGTTACATATAGGGGGCCATAAAGGCATGGTAGACTTTTGATTGAAATAAGATGTTCTAGGTGAAGAGAGTTTGGAAAATGGCTTTGTGAAATTTAATTACAGGGGGTCTTTGAGTCTCGAGATACAACATTTCGAGTTTGCGATGCTCACTCCCAATCCACTTCCACCGTTAGCCTCGTATTTACGGACTACGTGGACAAACTAGTCTGGTTGCATGCAATGGAAGAATATGCAGTAATGCAGCGTATGAGTGAGGGAGCTTTCCTATTCTGAGGCTTAGTTTTGTTTTTATGATTTTTCAACTGTGTTAGGATTGGTGTGATGAAGGCTAGGGAGTGATTCAACTTACATCAAACTACAGGTTACATCAGGTTACATCACTCTAGAAGGAACAGATCTGTGTCGTACCTCGATGACCCCCTGTACAATACAGCCACGGAAAAGTAGACCTCCAGTGGAAAAAGGACAGAGAACAAAAAAGTAAGATATGGGTGCTTTAACAGCTTCTGGGCTGCAGCCCTATCAACTTAGTAGCCATGCTCCACTGCGGAAGTCTAAGTAGTGACTTGATGGATTTTGCACAGTGTTGTGAAGGAGGGTTTCAACTGGCGACAGATGTGTGTTCAAAAGGGAGTGTGTGTGTGTGTGTGTGTGTGTGTGTGTATGAGAGAGAGAGAGAGAGAGAGAGAGAGACAGACAGATAAAGAGAGAGAGACAGAAAGAGAGGGGGGAGAAGAGGCTGCTGAACTCAAGGGAGACTGCCAGATGCTTCAGGTCTCCATGACTCCCCTACTCCCTAAACTGCACCTCTTCCTTTAACAGTTAAATATTTATTTTTTGTCAAGCGCTCCAAAATAAGTTAATTAAAGCTGAAGACGGTATGCCATGTGATGTCAAGAAGCTTATGATAATTAGTGATGAATAATTGCACTCTCTTTGATTTATTTAGGCTATGCCATGCACTGATGCAATGATAAATAGTGATTTTGTGAACATTAGGCCGTGTCCTAGCAACACTTCTTCAGTGTGTCCATTATATAAATTAAAACAACTTCACTGATCACAGCTACATTGCTCCTCTCATATATATATA
>JBBMFX010000001.1:16719085-16734918 GCA_037832545.1 Rhabdalestes septentrionalis | reverse complement strand
ATGTTTTACCTATATATGTTGTTTACATTACTATGTGTATTTTTTGTATGATTTTGTATGACTTTTTGTATGATTTTATGAAAGTGTGCTGAGATGAATTTCTCTCTAACTTAATCCAATAAAAAGTAACCATACTGTAAGAACATACATAATTCATAGAGTAAACAACACAACATCTCAAAGGCATCATTTCCATAAACCATTATACTGAAGGCTGACTTTCTTGGTGGATGTAATTCAGACCCCTCAGTGGGAAAGAGAAGTGACCTGGTTCTGACCTTTGTCAACCCTCCATCAGCATGATTGATCTGGCTGATTGTGTGGTTCCTTATTCCATTACACTCCATATGCCTCCCCCCCCATGGAGAGCGAGGAAGGCAAACAGGCTCTGGCCATCCTGCACACAGTTATTGCCCAGCGTAGAACCCACAGCATTACACTAAATGAAAGTTTTGCACTCATAGACCCAACAATTGTTTTACACCACGTTTACAAATGTAACCTGTAGCAACGCATACAGTGCATCAGTGTTTTCATGAAAATTCTTGGCTGGAACCTAGACCTAAATTCAAGAACCACTGAAACCTGATAAAAAACTGAGATGAAACCAGTGATTATAGTATGTACTACAATATGTGCCACATATTGTAATGACTATCTTCTTAATGACTGAGAATTCCATCATTTTTTACACTTATGCTCTGTTGTTTGGGATTTTAATCTTTATTCCAACAACTGGCCACAAGTGCATGCGAGGACTTTTCTTTTTGCTTCTCTTGTTGGAGTGTTTTCTGCTTGTTGAGATGATATTGTGTTTTCAGGTGGAATCAGGCCTCCTTCATACTTACAAGGAACAGTGATTACTGATCACTTGTCTAATGTAGAAACACACCCAATATTTTTCAGAGTTGATCTGCACCTGCACAGACTGTCTGTACATGTCTGTGAAGACGAGAGCTGAAACGTGAAGGCTGGCGTTGACATCATATTCACCAGCATCTTGTTCACTAAGCTTTAAGTCTTAGATATACACTTTTTTATACTGTTTGTATTTTTTTCTCTTGAAATTCCTGCTTCTTTTCCTTATTCTACTTTTGTGGCCATTTTCAGCTGAATTGTTTGATTGCTGAAATTCCTGTGCGCTACTATCCAGAACCCCCTCTAATTAGTGATTTCATCTACCTGCACCCATTTTTGACACTGGCATTAAACCACACACACAGCTTCTCTAATTTGCATAGAAAAGCACTGCCAATACAATGGGATGTTATGGAACAGTTCCATGTGTTAATGATCAATGCCAAACATCACCTGGAGGGGTATAAAGCCCCTAGCACTGAGCTGTTGAGCAGAATAACTGCTCTATTCAATACCTTTGGAATGAGTCAGAGAGGCTTTTTGTGATCCAGAACTAATCACCTAACATCAGTACAGGACCTCACTAATGTTCTCGTGGCTGAATGCAATCAAATCCTCATAGCAATGTTTCAACACCTAGTCTCTCAAGCCGTACTTCTGTCTATCATCAAATGTTTCATCCTGTAACGTGGCCAAAAGCTGAGTACTTTAACAGGCCCAGGTGTAGGATGGCTTTCGACATTGGGCTACGACCAAATTGGCATGCAGTAGGCGAAGATAGATCCCTTTAAAAACATAGCAAGTGCCTCAAAGCAAACTTGGAGACCTTTTAAAGATGTGATGCTGTGAACTTCATAAACTTGTTTTTTTTTTCATTACAGCCACTATCTCTCCCTCAAAGGCCCAGTCATGGCAGCAGAGCTGCTTGCCAAGGTGTGTTTCCCATCAGCCTCCTGAAACTGGCTGCATGGAAATATGTACACTTGGATGCATAGAGAGCCAATCAGAATGCAACTGGCAACTTCTGGCCAGTCTAGCTTATATCTAACTTTCATCTGACAAAGTCTGAGGCTGAGACTAATCAATGACATGTCCATCTTCTGGATGGTGAAATTTATTCACCAAGGCACACCCTGCTGGGAAGCGAACTGAATGCCATCACTTATTTGTAAGTATAGCCAAGTTATTATGCATATATATTTTTTTTACTCTATCACAGTTTGTACTTGCTGGGCTAAGGTTGCTATTTTCCAAAGTCTGAAGTGCCTTTGTGGGCTGAATATGGAGAGGTTTTAGTCCAATGAAGCTGGCAGGAAGTATTTGCATAACACAAACTATGTGATTGCACCGCATGGCTCTCTTAGGGCAGAGGTAAGGAATCCCACTTCAAATAAGGTGTGCTGCTACTCATTTGGATGTAAAATATCCCCCTTTCCTTCACCGTTCCCTTGGGGGCACTTTCTAGTGATGCAATTATTATGTCATGCAGATGTTTCAGCGAGTCCTTCACATGCAGGAGGAATATGGAATATGCGGAGGGGTCACTTCACCTAGAAATGAAAGCCTTTTTTTTTGCCACGTTCACATCAACATTCAAAAAAGAGGATTTTGGTTCGTAAACCAAATATAATAGCTAATCTCGCCTGCCCTTGTACCTTGCACCCTTGTTACGTGACATCTTCATTCGTGCCATTGTGAATCTATATGTGCTTTGCGAGAGGATTCAAGGATACTCTTCAATATCCTTTTTTTTTCTTATTCCTTGAATATCGACTGTTCAAGGACGTATGAGTCTTCACTTTCTGTCCTTACAAACCAACTCGTCCTTTTAGTTGCCATATTTACAAGAGTTTCTTTTCTCAAATGAAGTGAAAAAACGTGCCAGAAGCAAGAATACAAGTGTGATGAGAGGCCGCCATGGACAGGGGCTTCATGCGAGATGTACAAACTTGCCCCCGGAATCTCAGTTTGAGTTCTCTGTGCGTTCCCTCTTCCAAGGTGAAGACCACTTTAAGAACAACCTTGAACCAACCAAGTTTTTAAAAAGAGCTGACGACTTAAAAAAGATAAAGGATACTTGCTGCTGAAGTGCAGGTGTTACAGAAGCCATGTTTGCTTCCCTAAAGAACCTTCCAGCAGAACCATTTTGTAAGATTGTCAGCATTAAGAACCTATTTCTAAAGTTATACAACCTCCATATCATGGAAAGTTTCTTCCTAGATCGCTATTTTCATGCCAAGAGCCATCGAGGAACAGTGTAAGAACCTCTGTGCTAGTGTCCACAAATTTTATGCTAATTTATAGCTGGTTCTCTCCCTTTTACATTCTTTTTCTCTGTAAAAAGTGCAAAGGGAGACAGAAGTGGAAGACTTATGGTGGAAGACTGCCCGCAGTGATGACATCCTACATGAAGGTTAGGACCGTTAAGAAAGAGAGATCATCACTTTCCTGGATAAAGATTGACCCCAAAGGCTAAAACTGAATCTTCACACTGTCTGTGGGGGCCAAAATGACCATAGTTATAACAGCATCAAGGCTGGGCCAAACCTGGCTCAGTGATTAGCAGAGTAGCACAGAGAGAATTGCTTGGTGGAAGAATGATTACCTACTCCTAGCTTTAGCTGCTTTGTTATTTGATGGAGAGACCTGATTCAAAGAGCCCAGGGTCACTTTACCGGAGGAGCATTTGCCAAATGGTATTAGGAGAGTAGTTCTTAAAGCAGTGGATCCGTTTTAAGTATTCTCCTCATGCATCCTTAAATAAAGACTGCTGTAGCTCTCATTACAGCAGGCAATAGATGAATGTCTGACCTTTTCCTGTGACCAGTTGTGGTCCTCTTTAGATATTAGCATGCAGTGTTAAATGGACCTCGACATGTGAAGGATTTAGCGTGTAGGATACAGACATTTCTCGCAAACTCTTTAGTTTGTTCCCAGTTTTTGCGCATCTGTTAAGCCTATTTCCAGCAGGTTGAGTGCTCCTATTCAGGGATGCATCTTGGAAATGAGTAAAAGATTGAACCAAATGAGTGATCTTGGCTTAATCTTCTGTGTTTTCAGATTTCGCTGCCATGTCAGTAGAGCTGAATGAGCTAACAGTGCTGGCAGAGTGCGAGCCAATGCCCTTAGCAAGACAGCTCAGCTTCTGAGACATTTCTCAGATGGCTGTGATTCACTCTAGCAGCTGGAAGGGGTCCTAAACCAAGCTAAGGCCACCTCATTTTTGCATGCATCCTGTAAGCCAGCCCAATCAATAGGATCAGGCGCTAATTACTATTTCATGCAGTGGGGTGTCTCATTAGATCGGGGGTGTTCAGAATAGCTCAGTGATTTCCCGGCTCAAATACACCTGATTCAAGGCATCTGTTACTTGCTAGGTTTTGTGGGCGTTTGAAGATGGAAATGACCAAACTGTGATGGCCACTAACCCTCCTGAACCAGGACTGAAAAGCCCTCCTCTAGACATTTTGGTCTGTTTAGAGGTCTGGAGATATCTATTAGTCGAGGTTGTAATTTGAAACAAAATATCAGAAATATTGCACATGTGGGGAAAGAATTGGGCAGTATACACGGAATTGCCAGTGTTTTGGGTACACGTACCTTATACCTCCACTCATCTGCCATTTTATCCATTTAGCCCCCCTCTCCTCCATCCATCAGTGGAAAGGGATTGCTGTAGGATCACAGCTGACCAGATATTATTTGAAATAGAGAACCATTCTCAGCACAGCAGTGACACCAATATGTGAGTGGCATGGGAGTGGATGATGACCTGATGACAGTGTTTCACTCCACAGTATTACTGGAATTTTTGCTTCACATTTATTGAACATTATTAGACACGCCTACCTTTTTGGTGCTCCTTTTTAGTATGTAGGTAATGTTGGTCACTCTCTAGCCCCTTCATTAGTGATCAGTTTCTGACAACAGGACTGGATGTGTTTGGTTGACGGACTATCCTCAATCCATTAGTGACACTAACATGACACAGGTGTCCACTACCCAAATAATATAGGGTTGGTGATGGTCTTATTTGCGGCCCCTTTCTGTTAATAGATGAGGTGCAGAGGGGGCGAATAAACTGTGCAGCAGCAGATGGGCTGCAGTCCCAAATTGTTAACCTGCATATAGTGCACACCTCTAGTAGATGTTTCACATGAAATCACCCAAATCACCATGAACACTGAATCTAGACAAATCTAATTATGGGAGACCTGTCGTGTGTAGCCCCACCTTATTTAGTTTTCTGTACCATTAGCACTACTAATTGACTTTTACCTTTCAGTGGCTTTTTGAGCCAATGATTTTACTTCAGTGTGTAAGGCATTGTACATACCATGCTTCACAATTTGACTATCTTTGACTCTGCAGACAGTCTGCCAGCATATGTTTTGTGTGCATACATACACAGCCTCCAAGTCCAAGGCGCTCTGACATTCGGGACATTCAATACAATATGTGTCTGACAGATTTGCCAATATACTAGTTCAGATGACTAGACCTGAATTATCTCAAATGGAAGTCCATGCAATCAGGACGTGTGTAATTAGTGTCAAGTCCGTATTGAGACCCTGAAAGCCCTGGCCTTTTGCCTATTCTTTTCACAGACCGTCTGCTTTCTTATTATTTGCATGGCCTCCTCTTTTTATAAGCCCGGTCTATAATGTTACACCTTTCATCTGTTCTAAAGAGCCTGTCACTGCT
This sequence comes from Rhabdalestes septentrionalis, assembly GCA_037832545.1. Lineage (NCBI taxonomy): Eukaryota > Metazoa > Chordata > Actinopteri > Characiformes > Alestidae > Rhabdalestes > Rhabdalestes septentrionalis. Next base: position 16,729,356 of record JBBMFX010000001.1, on the reverse strand, counting down.
CTTTTTATGCGTTTGATGGATTGATGGAACTCTGTACTAGAGGCAGCCCTGCTGGCAACATCCCTTAGACATTTCTCATCTCTTCTTGCTTTATCAAATGTGTCCACCCACCTCTACCATTAAGGAGAACAGATAATTGTGATTCAGCGTTGTTGGAAAGTGCAGTGTGTTGATTTACTTAACGGTGCGTGTTCTGCTACCGTCTAATGATCACTGTTGTTTTCAAAAATCCTCAAAATGACACGGAAAAGGCATGTAAATACTGTCAGAGCTTCGGAAAGCTGCCTTTTTTCAATTCAGTACTTTGGTGGTGTCAGCATAAAACTACCGACAGGTGAAGTGAATAAAATTATCTTGTTACAGTGGCCTCTGTCAAGGGGTGAAATTAATTAGGCAGCAATTTCTTAAAGTAAGTGTATTGGAGGCAGAAAAATGGAGGGTCATATGGATCTGAGTGACTTTGACGAAGGCCAGAATGTGATGGCGAGATGACTGGGTCAGAGCTTCTCCAAAACAGCAGGTCATGTGGAGTGTTTCTGGTATGCTGTGATTAGTAATGAGCAGGAGTGGTCCAAGAAAGGACAAGCAGTGGACCAGTGACAGGGTCATGCGTGGCCAAGGCTTATTGATGTGTGTGGGGAGGGACGGCTGGCCCATCTGGTCTAATCCCACAGAAGAGCTGCTGTAGCAGTGGGCATGTGGACTTCAGAACTGGACCATGGAGAGGATGGTCTGGTATGATGAGTCATGTGGAAGGATGAATATGTGTGGGGAAGAGATGGCACCAGGACAAAATATGGGAAGAGGACAAGCAGGTGGAAGCCCTGTGATTCTCTGGGCAGAGTTCTGCTGGGAAACCTTGAGTCCTGGATGCTACTTTGACGTGTACCACCTAACTAGACATTGTTAAAAACACCCTTGCATTACAACAACATTCCATTATAGATGTGGTCTCTTTCAGTAGGATAATGCAACACTGCAAACGTTGTTCATGAATAATTTGCGGAATGTAGCAGTAATTCCACGTTCAATGTGTTGACTTGGCCTTCAAATGCCACAGCACACCTTCAAAGGTATTTTCTCCGTACCTCAGCAGGCTTAGAGCTGGTTTGGTGGCCAGGGATAACCTACACAACATTTAGCAGGTGGGTTTAACGTCCTGACTGATCAATCGATATCTTTGTAAAAGCAAAAGGTGCCAGAAGTATGTTTATTTTTCAGATAATTGTATCAAGAGAGGTTGGAAAAGGTCGTGCGCAGCTAAATGACACAAATACAGCTCAGAAAAGTAATTACGATAGGAGCCCTTTAAGCCAAAACTCCTTGATGGATATGTTATGAGAATGCCTGTCAGAAATGAAAAAGAGAAATGCTTGACAGAAGAAATAGATTTCACTGAATGAAAAGCCTGATTTTTTTTTTTTTTTTTTTTTTACCACACATACTGAGAAACAATATATTAAAAGCACGCCTCCATTCGTCTTTTGGAATCCTATAAAGAATAAGCCTGTGTGCATGGCGGGGTAGATTTAGAGGTGGGTTTGGTGAGAATTATGCTTTGCATATTGCTGGGGTAGTGCAAAACAAACTTCCTTTCGCCGTCTCAGCCTGCTTAGCAGAGCCCTAACCTTGTTTCCCCTCCATATTTTCCCTTCCCTGTGTAATCACCAGTGTTGTAGACAAGACATGCATCATATAACAGTCTCTAAATTAGTGGGTACCACTCGAGCATATTTAAAGCCATCTGTTTTTCAGTCAAGACAGATCCCAGAGGAGCTGCAAGTGAAATGCTTTGCTTCTTCTGTTTTTTTTTTTTCTTTTTTCAACCATGAGTTGGTCTGCGACGGATGCGGAGAGTGGGCCGAGATTGATACGGTACTAACGGAAGGCCATGGCGGAGGAGTGGAGCTTTGGTGGGGGGGGTGTGTGTGTGTGTGTGGGAGGGGGGTGCTGTACTGTGTATCGATGGCGTAGGGAGGGATAGAGCACCGGCTGTGGAGCTGCACACCCCAGCTCGCCTGTCACAGCTCAGCTGCTTTTAATTAAATGGCTCGCCGTAGTGGCGGAGTGTCAATGCGAATGTGGAGTGGCGTGGACAGGCTTTTTTTCTCCCTTCCCTGCTACTTGCCTCCGCGCCAGATGACCTCTTCTCCTTACCTTCCCTCATTACCCCTAGAACAGCCATGTTGGCGTTTTTTTTGTTTCTTTTCCAGCACTATAATAATCTAAATGGCCTCTGCTCCATGTTAGCATTGGAAATTATTTTTATATTATTTTTAAAAACATAATCATTACAGTTACCCTCAATTCTGCACCTGAACTACCCCCAACCTGCAGATGTGAGTGTTTTCCCTGCTCTATTACCAATAGCTCAAGACAGGAAAGTGCTGTTAACCCTTTAGCGCCTCCCCACAAAGATGATGATTTCTGCCTTATCTCCTTTAATACGGTGTTTTCTTAAATCTGTTGTCAAGTTTGTTGTTGGGAATGTATAAATTTTGCATCCTGAGCATGCAAAGATATGAAAGGCAATACACTTAATACCTCCATCACTTTTTTTTTCAGCCACGCAACTACAACTAGTCGTTTGTAATCTCTGTATTCATTCAGAATTTAATGCAGGGCATCCAACATAAAAGGCTTTTGCTTCTTTAATGTAGTGAATTCAAACGTCTGGGCGTACAGAAAGGAGCAGATTAACATGTTGATCCATTTTACTATGTTGACCATATACAATGGCCACTGAATTAACTGCTCTGGTGCAGAAGTTAAAGGGGCCAAGGACAAAGACAAAGTCGCTGAATGTATTGGCAGCAATTTGTTTGAAAAGATAGGGTTTGGTTAACCTATTGTCAGTGTTACTGTTGCGCTGGGAATGGTCCACCGCCTAAATGGTCAGTGTGTGTCCCATTTCAGTGATAGATGGGGAATAGAAGAGCTGATAAAACTGCGCATCAAAGGATAAGCTACAGTCAGTAACTGTAATTCTCTAAAGATCATCCACAGTGGATATAGAAAAAGAATAATCACCTTCAAAATATTCACATTTTGTTGCTTTGCAGCCTGAAATGAAGACACACACACACACATACGCACAAATTCCAACTGTGTTTCCACAGTGCAGCTTATAACACCTAAGAGAAAGATGTGATGACAACAGGTCAGAGAAGGAACCCCTCTGTGTCAGGACGGTATGGAATAAACCTTTGCTTTAATTACTGCTTGATGGAATACTTCTCTAATGACTTTGAACATCATGTCTGTGCAATATTTGCCCACTCTTTTTAACAGAAGCTTGGTCAAGCAGAACGGTGACCATTGGTGGACTGCAGACTTCAAGTCATTTCACAGATTTTCAATAGGGTTTAAGTCAAGGCTCTAACTTGGCCATGCAAGGACATTGACCTTTTTCTTTTTCGACCACCGCGTGGTCAATTTTGCCGTGTGCTTTGGGTCATTGTCATGTCAGAAGGTGAACCTTCTTCCCATTGTTGGCATTCAGACAGAGGGCAGCAGGTTTTCCTCAATAATTTGGCAGTGCTTTGCCCCGTCCTTTTTTTTCTCTATCCTGACAAGTGCCCCAGTCCCTGCTGCAGAGAAGCACACCCACATAAGGATGCTACCACCTCTCTGCTTTACTGTGGTGTTCTTCGGACCGTGAGCTGTACTGGCTTTCTGCCAGCAGTACTGTTGGTGTTGAGGCTAAATATTTAAATTTTGTTCATAACACCTTTTTCCACTTGGCCTCAGAACCTTCAAGGTGTACCATTGTGTCATATGGTACATTTACAGATGCCTTACCAACAGAGCTCAACAGTGTGGACAGAATATCAGTACTGTGATTTTACTGCTACATTTGGCAATTGCAATGTCTGTCAGGATATTAAGGGTCCATATCACTGTTCAGGCATTAGGAAACTTAAAGTCTGTAAATATTGTTTTTATATGGTACATGTAGCCTTGCCCCCAGTCAATATATAAAAACTAAACAGCCTATTTTCAAATCGAAGTTTTGCTATAGCAGGTTAGTACCACCCATTCATGCAATGACTTGCGCAGATCTGTAATAATTAAAAATTAGCCTTTTTTTGGATGGACCTTGGACCTTGATTCATCAGAACACCCAGTAACTTACTCAGAGCTGTAATTGGTCACACTGTCAGAAATACTGATTGGTTAGAGGCTCATTTGCATATTGCAGCCTTTCACGGTATCATTATTCCAGAGACCTATATTGCAGTAACGATTTGCAGGTGATCTATTGCGCAGCCCAACCTCCAAACACTGGAATGCTTCAGGAATACCTGTTTTCTATGCTGAACTAATCAAAATATGGTTGATCACAGGTGGAAGCCAATTAGCTCGTTGTGCATTAGAGAAGGTGATTAGTTACACCCGATTGAGTTTATGACAATTTTGAGGATGGGAGCGATCCTTTATCCATCTCACAAATGTTTATAAATATATTTTTGATAACTATTGCAGTCACACCTTTCAGCCAGATAAGTTGCATTGAGTAAATACAGCTGGGATTTTGTTTGTGTGTGTGTGTAAGTCTCAAAATGTGAATATTTTGAAGGAGTGTTTGATACAGGGTGTCTAAAATATTGGAAACTTGGTGCGCTGCCTTTAGGTATTTCAGAGTTCATATTTCCCAGCCTCCTCCCTCCTGAACCCCAGTGGGACACAGGAAGACCATTACTGCCCTCCTATTTCTAACAGTAAGAATTTTATTACAGAGTATACTTAGAAATCTTTCAGAGGGACACTATTAACATAAGTACCGTGCTGCGCTTCCTTAAATTCATTTTGGTTTTCGCCCGTGGTCTTTGGGAGGCAGGTCCAATGAGTGTGCTCCGAATGAGTCCAGCGAGAGCGTTTAGCTAGTGCGAGCTCAGCCCAGTCAGGTCTATTCTCACGGGAGCTCCGACAGATACATCGATATACATAATGAACTTGCCATCTGTAAAGAGCCTGCCTATTTAATGAATCTGTCTGATTTGAAACGGTTGGATCTGCAATAATAAAGTGTGCAGAATGATAATACTAAGTCCGCAGTTCATGAAAGCAGTCACAATAGGGTTGGAGTCGTGCTTTTTAAGACTGGTTAAGTGGTTGGTTTTTTTTTATTACTCTTTGAGCTCCATATACTAAATATATTACAGTGATATCCGTGCTAACTCTGTTGGCAATTTTGCTTTTGGCTAGAGCAGTGATTTTGGTTTTTGATTCTGTTTTCTTTGTTTCCTGCGCAGAAGACAGAAGGCATATCAGACTCTTGGCTGGAAGCAAAAGGCTCGGCACTGCAAGGGCCTCCTAGGCTGTCCGTTCTCAAAAAAAAAAAAACACAGGGTTTTGTTAGTTAGCTGAAATGTCTTTTCAGAGGCTGCTTTGGTCAACTGCAGCACTTTGCCTACACTTGTGTAAAGCTGGAGAACAGAAGGGGCCTTTCAGCCAAATGAGAGATGTCTATTTCCCAGGGGTGAGTGTTTGTTGGCTGGTAAAACAGGGTTTATCTGGCGATGTTGAGTTCTCTGGGCTGCACTCGGTTGCTGAGCATGTTTATGGCTGGACATAGTAAATAGATGCTCAGTTAAAACCAGTGAGTGCCGCAGGTTGTAATTTTCAGGCCAAGCTGTGACAGCTCATACATCGCCTTGTTTTATGCGTTCTTTACTGAGGTAATGGGGAAGTGGTGTTAGACAGTGCACTCAGAAAGGGACCAAAACTCATTATTTAAATGACTGCAAAAGATTTGTATTTTCATGTATTAATTGCTCTAGCCATGCTCCACTGAAAAGTGCGTTCCTTTGTTGCACCTGCTAGGAGGATTTCTAGAGAAAAGCTTCACAGAAATCTGTCACTGCACTTTTTTCTTTCAAGTCACTGCATTGGGTGTTTTCAGTGCAAATTCTTTTACAACTGGACCTTACCTTTATAATTACTAATGGGTATATGAAGATAGGAGGAGCATAATGGTTTAATCTTTGCAGGAATTAGGAAAGACTATTACCATTAACTGTCTTTTTTACCTGAGATATCAGACCTTGTAAAAAATAATTACCAGTGTCGATGCCAATATATAACAGTTTATACACCACAGAGAATGGGACTACAAAATAGTCTATAAGCCTACGAAGGAGGTAAAACTACAAAAATGGAAATATTTTAGCGTCATTGAAACTGTATGCTCATCAAAAATTGCTTCGAAATATTAGTCAAATCCAAGATTCTGATGTGGAGATCATTATGTTTAAAGCAAATATCTGCAGTTACCATTATGATTCTGATATCACTATTCAGCCTTAGTCTCATATTGTCTTCTTGTGAATAGAGTGAAAACATTGGAGATTTCTACAAAATAACAAATTAAACAAGGAGATCACCAAATTATATTTGCAATTAATCTATTCTCTTTATATTAGTCTTTGCATGATTTTCCAAGACCAAACCAGACTATTGTAATCACTCATGTTCTAATGTGTATATGAAGATAGAACTTGTATGCGGAATACTGAGGAGACTGATTAACTATATACACACTTATCCTGGAACTTTCCAAGTGGTGCAATTCATGCTTGACATTGATTTGGCCATGTGTGCGAAGAACAAGACTTCAAATTTGTTTAGTTTCTCACCTTTAACTCTAATTATAAGTTTTGAATATTCACAATTGATATATAACTGAATGCACTAAATGGAGTGTAAAATAAGCACATTATAAGTGGAAAAAATGAGAAAAAAAATTGCATTATTCAAACAAACTGGGCTAAGTGGCAAAAAGCATGTGTCACTTAGTCACACGGCTCTCTTCTCAGCTGAAGCCTAGGTAAAGTAGCTGCTCAACACCTCTAATAGACAGAATAGATGCAGCTGATAATTTTCAAGCGACAAGTGTTAGTTCCATAATATGGTGAGCTTTAGTAGATGTAGTTTGGACACCAGCATGGAGGAAAAGGGACCTGCTGTTCTGTTGCTTCCGAATCAACATTGTTTTTTTCACCTGATGGAAGGTAACTCAGGGCTTTCATGAAAAAGTACAATTCTGTTATGTGTGATGATCCTTCATTTTAGGGAAATGCTCCCAAACTTCTCTTCTTTTTGAGCCTTTAGCCATAAATGTTCTCTTTTTTCACATTAATACAAACCGACAGTGCTGCATTTTTCAAGTAAAGCTGTGAAATAGCTCTGGCCGCTTTGAAATGTATGTAAAGGCATTAAAGGACGTATTGGTCGTACAGTTTTGTATTGGTGACAATGTGAAACAAAAGTTAACCCAGTTACTTGACAAAAATGCCACCTACCCTTTCCTAACCTACATGTGGCGAAGGTATGGAGGGCTGGAAAAGGACATCCATGCAGACTGGAGTATTTTAAACAAAACAAAACGTGATTTGAGATGAACAAGGTGTGTGCAAAACTAGGAACTTCAAACTAGGGAACAAAATGAAGGAACACAAGCTGAAAAACAGAGCTTAGGGCAGACAAAAGCAAAACCACAGGTCGAAACACATGGAGACCTAAAGTTGACCAATAAACAAAGAGCCATAGACTGGAGTATATATACATGAAGCTAATTCAGCTGAGACAAGGCGGGGGTCCAGACAAGCTGACAATTGAATGTGGGTGGGAGGCAGGCAAGGGGCGGAGCTCCACACTAAAACAAAAACAGAAACCACGAGAGAACAGAAACAGAACACACATAAAACGCGAAGACAAGGAGTGGTAAGAGGCGCAGAACAGAACAGGCAATGAAAGAAGACAGGGCGAGACTGAATCAGAACTAGAAATCAGAATCGGAACACAGTATTGATCCTGGAGGAAATTGCTTGTGTTTCTACTGCACAGAGAAAAGAACAATATAAAATATGAAGCCTAAACTAATCCAAAACAGAGAAAATGCTCTTTTGGATTACACTTTAAAAATGCACTCTACTAGTAACAGAAATGGTGATAAAGAATATGTGATTGCATGCAAGAGAGATCTGTAGTATATGAGTAATATTGATATAAGTAGTGATATTTAACACAATGAGACTGTTGCACATAATAATTATAAATATCGCACACAATGATAATGATTTAAACCCAGTCAGAAATTGCAGGAATTATTGTGTGGACTGTTACACAAACAGTGTAACCTTTCATTCAGAAAAAAGAGAGTGAATGGGATTTTTGGGATAAATATTTTTACAGGGAAAGGGAGTTTAGTTTTAATTCTATAAAGGTAGTCCAACCAGGCTGCTATGATAGGATACTCAGGAGAGGAGCATGGAGGGTCATAATGGTTTGATCTTTGCAGGGATTAGGCAAGGCTATTACTATTGAATGTCTTTTTGACCTGAGGTGTTCCAACACATAACCATTTATACACCATGGAGACTGGGACTACCAGGGGCGTAGCACACGGGGCGGGCGGGGGGCTGGGGTGGGGGGGGGGATTCAACACCCCCACTTTTGCTAAAATGTGAGTCCACCCCCCCACTTTTGTCAGATTACATTGTATTAAATTTATAAATTGTATTTATAATTTGGCATACCTATCTCAGAACCCCCCCCCACACACTTTTGGAAAGCTTGATTCGCCCCTGGGGACTACAAAATAGTCTATAAGCCTGCTTAACCTAAAACGTAGTTTTAGAGGTAAAACTGCTAAAATGGAAACATATCGGCATCATTGAAACCGTATGCTCATGAAAAATTGCTTTGAAATATTAGTCAAATCCAAGAGTCTGATGTGGAGATCATTATGTTTAAAGCAAATATCTGCTGTCACCAATATGATTCTGATATCTCAATACAACCTATTCTGATATCGTTTCTTTGTGCACAGAAACGTGTGAAATATATTATTATCTCTTTATATTAGCCTTTGAAGTAGAATTGAACACATTGCTAAATATATTATAGGGCCTGTTTGAAAAGTGAAGTAGCTCCAGATTATCATTATTCGCTCCATCTCATGCCACTCTAATGCCTGTTCATGCAAGTGAGTATAGGGAGTGCAGAAGTAAAAGGAACTCCTTTCCAATGGAGTCGTTTGCTATAATATTGTTTTCATTTTTTAGCATCAAACACACATTCAGTTTCGCAGGAAGATATACTGCGTGTCCAGGTTCCGGTTTAAAGATAGCCTCTCGGCATGGATATTTTTCACTTAATGAACAATTCTTCAAAGGAAACGTCACAATTGGACGTATTGATGTTCCAGTATTGATTCACTCATCCCCAGGAAGGCTAAAAAGCAGGTTAATACACTCGCTCTGCATTTTTGAGGCAGGCGCTCGTTATTTCCGAACAGTCAGTGGGCGCGCCGAGTGCACATTACTGAGCGCGCCCAGAACAGGTGAGATGGATCGGTTTGTAGGCTTGTGTGTTTCTGTATTCGTGAAGCCACTGCCGTTTCCTATGGTTTTCTGAAGTGGAACTGCGTCGCAAACGCAGCTACTAATCAACCCTCCTTATTTCGTGAAAAGCATTCTCACCAGCATTATCGCCCGCAGAACAGAGGCTGAATAAACTGCTGCTGCAAAGCGAGAATGTGGTTCTTAACACTCCTCTCTTTCTCCTTTCTTCTAGGTAAGCACTTTTTCGTTCTGGTAATGGCGGGTCGTATGGGCTGGCTGGTGCCAATGAAGGCAGGCGAGTCTGATTAAGGTGACGTATAGCAGCACGAAGGCTTAATGCATGGAGGATAGATGCGCACGCCTGCAGCAAGCTGCTGACTCAGCTCCCTGTATTTATGAGCTATGGCCACCCATCAACAGCTGTCTAAGCGCTGACCACCACTTCACAACCTGGCGCTACTGGAACTGAAGGCTCTGCCTCAAAATGAATGGGTTGCCATCATTGAAAAGACTGCTGTTCTTCAGTATCGCGACTGCAGTAGCGCTCGCCAGTGGCAGTGTTTGCTTTGGGAAAATCTGGACGTGCCGTAGTGTTAAAATGCTGAGTGAAGGGATAAGCTAGTGCTTAGTCTAAATCTGTTTCAACATTTAAAGCATGCGTAGGAGCCTAGGAAGTAGGACTGTCACTGGTGAATTTATTAAGACACAATCTTTAATGGTTATTTGGATGATTGACCAGTCAAATGCACACAGCATATATATATATATATACAGCCTTTGAAAAATTAAGAGACCACATTTACTATATGTGTGCGTGTTAGTGTGTGTGTGTGTGTGTGTGTGTGTGTGTGTGTGTGTGTGTGTGCGCGTGTGTGTGTGTATGTGTGTGTAAAATGCACAGGTTGCTAATCTTTTATGAACTAT
>JBBMFX010000001.1:16690654-16709578 GCA_037832545.1 Rhabdalestes septentrionalis | reverse complement strand
GTAATTTGGGTCTCGCGAGACCAGACGCATCTCGTGAGACAAATCTGATCTCGCGAGATCTCGGACCACGAGATCTCGTCACACTCCTAATAGCAAATGGTTAAAACTTTTGATCTATAATACATATATTTAAGCATTATTTTGAGTGTAAAGCTAAACTGTAGCTGATTGTAGTGTTATCCTGCTCCAACACAACCAGTAATAGGCTTATTAATTAGCTGACTGCTTGGATCAGGTGTGTTGGGAGCAGTGAAAACATGTTCAGGGCAGATATGCTCTGAGTTGGGAATGGATGTTTTGAAGAACCTTTTAAATAATCTTATCTGTATATATAAAACATAAAATTCTATGCCATTCGAGGTTTGAGCTCTAGAACCATTTAGGGAGAGGGTAGCCAGACGTCCTTTAGCCATATATATCAAAGTTTTATTTATTTATCAGGCTTTTCTCAGGCATTTCAGCTGCGAGTTGAAAATCAGGCGTTTTGATCAAGTAAAGGAAGCTCAGTTGGGGACAGCGACAGTCATAGATTAGAGATCCAAAGCTCAGAACACGGAATGTCACTTTTTGACAAACTGTTGACAGTGGAGGAGGAGGCGGAGGAGGAGGAAGAGGACTCGAGCTTCTGTCTCATGCCTGTCTGACACTCTCAAATGTGGGGCCCTTTTCCACCGAGACCATGCCACTGGTACGGGATCGGCGAGTTTGGAGTCGCAGTTTTCAGAGTTAGGAGCGCTGTCCTAGTGCTGAGGGCTGCCAGGGACTGAAATCATCAGTCAATTAAACTCTGTTCCCTGCCTGTCCATTGTGAGCTCCTGTGCGCTCCTGTGGGAACAGCGCGGGGAAATTCCCTGGCAGCACCACCCTTATCCTAATCCAGCGCTCAGGCCAGTGACTGCTGCGTAGGGATTCATTACTGTCCGCTGCACATTACTCCTTCAGCTAATGAGATTTCATTAGAGTGAGAAGAGGGGCGCAGGTCCCCCTATAAGCGAAGAGAGTGTTTCATTTGCACTCTTCCCATCCGCACGCTGTCACATGTTCTCCTCACACATCTTTCATCGGGCCCGCCGGATGCCGACAGTACAGAGCGGCGTCTGACGACCGTCCCAGGATGTTAATTATTTCTAACCCAAGACGTAAGGGGGACGGAGCGCGAGTCCGTTTGATATGAGCGTCTTAAGTGTCAATTAGGTATTATGACAGTTCTCTGCACTTCCTCCACCAGCTGCCTGGTAAAAGTCATCTTCAAAGAGATTTCCCTCCGTTCACGCCCCCCCCCACCCCCCACCCCACCCCCCCGCGCTATGTCCATCTCCTCCTCTGCCACTTTAACATCATTGCTACTGTCCTTCATGTTAATTTTAGATCATTTTAACCCAACTTGGTTAGGGTTTAAGGTCTCTCAGTTTACACATAGAGACACATTGAGAAGAGCTGGTCTAAACATGGAACACTCCTTAGATGCTGCATGGCTTATAGAAGTCTCTAGAGTCTAATGACTGAATACAGAATTAGTTACATTTACAAATGGGATTAGGGTTCCCACACAGGGATCAAGGCTAGTCCTGGACAACAGCATTCAAAAGGGCTGTGATTTGGGTCGCTTCACTCAACAACTGTTGTCTAAACCCGAGCAGGACGAGGTCTAAAGCGGGACAACAAACTAATATTGGGTTTTAAACTTATAACAAAAGATACATTTTTAATAAACGTTTTAATCCATTATACATCATAACTCCTGTTCTGTGTGTGAATCTCTAGTTCAGCTATGGGTGTTACACAATCAGTTACTGCTCCACATATCAGCAGTCTGGTCTCTGCGCAGCTCATTTACATGAATGAGTGAACAGACCGTGCGTCAGCGGTTTGGTTCCGTTGTTATGCGTGTGTTTTGTCTTCACATGTCTCACCATAGCACGTCATGACACATCTTGATTGATGTAAATTGCTACATGAATCATTTTGCGTGACGTCACCATCTATGCACTACTTAGAATTTCAGGACTACCAGCTTAAGACACCGCAGGATATTGTCTGTTCTGTTCTTAATATTAGTTTGGATGTGGTCTTTTTTACTTCTGAAAATGATAAAAAGAGATTCTTTGTTAATACTCCAAAACAATGTTTTCATCAACTGGTGGCCTGGTGGTTTGCCGTCTGCCCTGCGATCAGAAGGTTCTGGGTTTGAATTCCAGGACTGCCAGTGGCACCAATGAGGTTCCATTGAGTGAGGTATCATCCCCACACACTGTTCCTCAGGTGCCATGCCCTTGGTTGCTTGTGTTAATGGGTTAAATGCACAGAAAGAATTTCACACTGTGTTGTGTTCATGTGTGACTATAAGGGGCCACTTTACTTTAATTTTCAAATCTGGATTACAAATGCAAACATGAATTTTGCTCCTCTATGTACATACACTGAAATTGCACTTTTGAAAGAATGCATCACAGACACAGGACTGAATTTCGAGTACAGAGTGATAAAGCAAATGTAAAAACCTCCGTAATAAAGCTCTGCTCTTTCCGAATTAATGCCACTAAGCGCACTACACAAGGCAACATGATCCCAGCATGATCCTCGCTCAAAGCACGGGTCTCTGCATAGTTTTCGCTGTTAATTTTACTTTCTCATGACATGCAGGATCACTGGGACGGGCGCGGGAGTTAATGACGGCTGGAAAAAGGTTAAACCCTGCAGGGTGATAATCTCCCTGATTGTTGCAGTGCAAACCAAAGGCTTTCATCTTTATGGTATTTCTCAATCAATCTTCTAATGAACTGAAGCTGGAGTTTGCTTTGCTAGCAAAAAAAAAAAAATTCTAAAAGAGCCCAGGGACTAGCATCATTATACTGATTGAGTTTACACTCCTTGATCGAGTCTAAGGCTGCATTAATAGGGCTGGACTTGGAGAATAAGGAGAACTTTGATCTTTTCACTTTCTCAAATATGTAACACCTGGACTTATCATTGACCTTGTCTGAATCATGACTCAAACTGATTGAGAGGCCAAGTGTTTTCTTTTTTTAAGGATGTGATTGAAATCAATTATTAAATATAAAAAGCCTTGGGGAGCTAATAAGATTGCTATTATTTTAAGTTAAAAATGGGGAAACAAATATTATTCTCAGATGATAGTCAAGTGAATGGTGCCATATTTAACATGGAGAGCTGCGTTACTATTTTGTTTGTTGACACTGCAGGGATAAGCACAATTCACTGTAAAATGATAGTTTTTCCATCATCTTTGATCAAAGTGTCGTGACGTTTTTGCACTTCTGAAACCTCTCTTGAATTCTGTGTACGCCACTGTGCGGCAGGAAGAAAGGACAGCTTGTATTAACCGAAATCATGTTTCAGGGACTCGCCCCATGGGGTGGCATTATGCAAAAATGGTCAGTTAAGTCAGAGACCCTCCCTGGTATGTAAACAGTGAAACACACCACATTGAGGCAGGAAAATGTTCTATAATTTGGGAATCTTGTAAGATAATGGTCCGCTATGATCTGAATTATCTCTTCAGTCAATACCACTGTTGTATTTCTCATTAAAAGAGGAGATATTTCCTTATGATTTGCATTGTGATGAAAAGTTATTGAGCATACAAATCATGTTTGTGAAGTTTGTCTTGCCCTGACATCAAAGCTATGAACAAAAAAGATCCAGAAAATAAATCTGTAGCTGATTAAATAACCCATTCATTCATTACATAATATAATGCATTCCACACATTTTGTTGATTGAGTAAACATTATCTACAGAGAATCAATTTCTGCACCTAGTCCAAAAAACACGGTACAAAAATCATGAAATCTATAATGTTCTCTGTTCAAAAGTTGTTATTTTTGTCTTAATTTTGCACAAATAATACGCTTGTAGTGGATCTGTTCTTATTTTTACATAAAAATCAACAGATCAATGGGGTGCTCGGACTTTACGTATGACGGTTCAGGGCTGTGTTACACAGGTAGGTTATGTTTTATGCATTGGCTAGTTGATATTCTGACCCACCTCAAAGTTTTCAGAGGACTAAATCTTTCCAGCAAGATACCTCAGTAGCTCAGTGTGTCCAGACACCCCGTCGCTTCGGTTTGGACTCTGTGCTGTGGTGGATTCAGTTGTTAGCAGTGATCGCTGCACAATGCCTATTTAGAATTCTCATTGATCTCCATCGTGCTGCACCGTCAGGGCTACTGGTCTCTGTCACATTCATTGTTGTCCTGCACCTCAGCCCGTGATTGCATTCGGCGGCTCTCGAGCGCAGCTATCACTTTCTTAACCTGTGTAGCCTCTGCTTGATGATGCTTTTAACTTAGCTGTAAATTGGAAAAAAAAGAAATAAGAAAGAAGTCAATTATTGTGGCGAATGAAATACTCATTCACGGGAACCATGCTCGACGGCATGGGGTGCTGCGCTATAGCTGATACAACCTTTTGAGCGTTCATTTAAAACTGTTTCCCTAATTAATGCTTATCGTGGGGCTGCCATGATTTCAACCTTCGTTTCTGTCTAAACAACACCAATTAAACAACAGCTGAAAGATACTGGGTAAAAAAGCTTTTAGCTTCTTTTTAATAAACACTGTGTCATTTTAAAACAGAAAAGAGGGAAAAAGTATTCTAATACTAATCTAATAAGTTGTCACTTGGAAAGAGTGCGTTTGGAAGGGAATTACAGCATTTTTCTCGAATATGCAGTGCCAGGTCTCATCATTGACCATGTCTGAATCAGGGTTCCAAATGATAGTGAGGCCGAATGATTTTAAGGGTGTGATTTGATTCTATTAGTAAAGATAAAAAGACCTTTGGATCTTGTAAGATTAATATGATTCAAAAATAAAAAAAAGAAAACAAATGTGTTATTTTTGCAATGACAAGTCCAGTAAGTGGTGTCAACATGGAGGATTGCACTGCTAGTTTGTTTGCCTTTAATATTCACTACATTTGTTAGGGCTGCAAGATATACGGGCTGCAAAAATACTATATTATATTGTTAAAAATTGGGATTGTCATACATCTTTCAAGTGAATCATGGCAAAAGACTGGCCTGTTTTATTTTTGACCTAAAACTGGTTGGTGTACAACAATGGATAACATAACACCCCAAATATGATGCTTAATTATTTTTAAATCTATCCTCCTTCAGGAAAATAATCATGTATTCATGACTCACAACCCAATATCAAAGAAATTATGATGTCTACTTGCCCCCAATCAAAAGTTATGTCTTTAATAGATTCCCCCTGTAAGTTTGTAATATACTATTCCATCTTTGATGTGCTTCAGGTGTATATTGCTCTGGATAAGATGCATACAAGAAAATTGAATTGTTTTTGTTGGATCATTTTAATGTGTAAAATTGAGGATTTGTTCAGAATGCAAATATACATTAAGTGGTTGCTTACTACGCTGAAAAAGCCAATATTGTCATAGTGATTAATTTGTTTTTGTCTGTCAGAAGAAAACCTTTTATCTTCAAAAAGCGTCAACTTACCAGACTAAACAAAATCTGTCACGTGCCCTGGCTGTTTCCAGGCAATTAATGCAGGCACACATGCACCAATCCTAGTCCTGAAAACAAACACAAAGCAAAACTGGCTTGAGAGATTATAGAGAGATTATAGATTATAGTTTCTTGAAACAAAGGAGACAACTAAAGATAAGAGCTGGGTTGACCGACAGCTGACATAAGAACGAAAGAGGTTTTTTATACAAAACAGAACTCAAAAACTCCCACCAATAAATATACACAATCAATGAAAATAAACATACCCCAGCTGCGGCTGATAACTGAAAAAGTGTTGAAATTTAAAATGTCATTGCCAAAACAATCCCTACTGGAGGTCTTGAGCATGTTGTCATTCATTGAACTCCCTTATGATGATGATCAAAATTAGGAACCTGGCAACATCCCTAACAGAGTAAAGTGAGCATGAGGGGTGGGCTGGATGGGAGGCATTTCTAATTATTATGATTATCTTTATAAATACTAGTAATGGTGATTTTTGTGATTCTGTGCTGGATTATAACTCTCCAGAATGACGACAGATATGAGACAGAAATCGTCAAAACCCCAATCTTGATCTTACGGCAGAAATTTGTATCAAACCGGAAAATGTGAACCATTTGATTCCTACTGTGCAGCTCTTACCTGTAATGCACTCGGGCTCAGGCGAATCCCTCTGCTTTTCTTGGATGGAGTAAAGTTTGCAGGCCTAGGCGAACTGCACACATTTCAGACCCTTAACTCCTCCCTGGAGGTCCTCCATTGGCTGAATCGGGTCTGCTTGCTCTCAGCGTGCCATGATGGATGACGGTATTGTTATTCAGCATTTTTCTGGCGCTCCTCTGCCAAAAGCTTGTCTCCTCCGATGCCTATTGTTCTCTGTTCTCAGCTAGAGTCACCTCTGCACGATTGAAATAAATGAGATATAACAAAATTGAGACATTAATTAGGGGCTTTATCTCCCGGCAAAATTACACCAGTAAACGTCTCCAGCATGCATCCATCATGATGCTGGTACGCCGAGGTCAGCGGAAAAGGGTCACATATGAGACGAATGATATGTCAAAGAAGCTTTTAATAGAAAGTGAAGCTAATCAGAAATGATGGACGCAACCGTGTTCATCGGCTCTACCTGGATGCCCGTTTGAGAGCCTGTTCTTGGTCTAATTCGGTCTAGCAGTGGTGGGAATCTACTTGATGTCTATGTGCTGCTTCTGTAATGGGCTGTTATTGGTGCTGCCATTTACAAGCCTGTTTCTGTGAACTGTTGACAACTGCCGGCTCAGACGAGCCAGTGTGGGGCTGCTATTTAGTACAGAGGCTTACTGTATCATTTCCACTTCATACATTTACTCTAGATGCATATGCAGTACTGAGGAATAATCAAGGCCCAGTAATGGGTGCCAAGGGTGATGAACACCAACTGTTGATAGAATGTAAACAGGCCAGTCAGAGTCCATTCCCTGAAGTTCTACCTAGGTGCTGACCATCTGTAAAAAGAGGTCACTTCTGGACGTACTGGGCTCTCAGTGGCCGGTCCATTATGGGCCCAGCACTGTGTGTAAACAAGAGAGACTCGGGTCTGGTAATGTGGATGAGAACGTGTGGCTTTGATTTGTTTTTTTTACCTTGGATGGATTATATTTGTTCCTATGCTATAAAAAGACACAATCCTGCTTTGTTAAATACAAACAAAAGTCTAGACATTGTTTGCATGAAAACCCCCCCAAAAATGAACGATTTGTAGTGTAACAAAATTGTAGAGCAGCTATTCTTTTCCACTATACATATTTACATTAAATGGATTCAGTTGTCTGGTTATTGTGCAGGGATCGACAATATAGTGCCATTGTAAGAACACCAGTGGTGTCGCTTCAACAGACTAAGTTTATTATGTTTGCAGTGTTTTGGGGGCTATCGAAGATTTTTGCCTTTGAATTCATTGTTGTAGAGCAGATCAATTTCTCGACAAAGAGATGTGAAGAGCTCTTTGCGTAGGGTTTACATCAACCAAAGAATAATAAACAAATGATAATACAAAATAAAGCCGCAGACAGCGCTGGGTGGACATTATTGAGGGTGTGTTCTGTTACAATACACATACATTAACATCTTAAGAAAACATTCAGAATACATTCAAAACACATTTTACGGATAAAGAATCTTGAAGCATTTAGAATCTTGATTGAACATTTAAAAAACTCTGTTGGTATCATTTTTACTTCATTATTCCTGTTGTCGAAAAGAGTCCCTTTTATTCGTCAGATCAGTTATTAAAAGAAACAACTGTCTGACATAATTAGATCAAGTAAATTACTGAGTGGGTTTATTATGCACTCAAGAGGGATTCAATGGTATATATCTATATCTACTATTATTATTATTATTATTATTATTATTATTATTATTATTATTATTATTATTATTATTATTATTATTATTATTATTATTGTTATTATTATTATTATTATTATATGTTAGTATCTGCCTAATCACATTGATATATCAGTTAACTTTGCAGAAAATTCAGTGTTGTTAAGAAGCCATTGTGCTTGTCAAGATCCCCTTTAGAGTGTAATGAAGATGTCAGTTGCATGCACTGATTTGTAAAATACTAAATAAACAAGCATTATTCTGACTTATTTTTAAGACTTTTTAAGATTTTTATTGTAATGTATGAAATACATTAATATTTTCACAAATCCTTTTTAAATTGTATCGTGACGGGATACAGATCCTTTGATTCGGTATTGAAGTACATATTCACAATCCTCCTATTAGTTTAAATTTCTGAATGCAGAGCCAATAATTTCTCACTTCACAAAATAGCGGATCTATTCTACAGTCGTCTGTGGTACTTTGACGGACACATTTTTCCTGCTGGTAGATCACAAGTGTGATATTTTGATGGAATGAGTGTATCTTGAGAAATGTTTGCAGTGGAGCTATGGAGCAGCATGGCGGAACATCTTATGATGAATGGACCTATAAAAATGGTCCAGAATTAGATGTATAGTCAAGTTAAGTGCAATTTTTCTTCTTCTTCTCCTGTAAAGTTACAGTTTGGGGGAGTAAAGCTGAAAGGACAGCAATGAGATGCTTTAAAAAGATATTAAAATACATCAAAAGTTAGATTCTCTGCGCTTCATAATGTTCCTGTGGCTTGTATGTTTTTTTTTTCTTTTTTTTTACCTCCTAAGAATGTTTGTGTGAGCAGTCCTGTGGGAAGTTGATGTTTACTCAATTAAGGCTAATGTGGTATGTCCATTAAGGGTGGGAGATGGATGAAACGGTGGGAACATGTGGTGTTAAAAGCTATCATGTTTCATCTGCGATTATTAACGCCAACGTGTTTTTCTGGAACGTTTACCAAACAGGATAATTGTCGGCAAGGTTTCCATCTCCTCGGCATAAATATGCATGCGTCGGTTCAAGGTATGACCCGTGCGTACTAAGACTTGCATTCATAGGAGGCCGTTTAGATTTTTTTGTGTGTGTGTTTTTCTCCCCCCCATATTGTCAGAACAATCAGTCCGCCTGCTTACCTGCCTAGCCAATTACAAAACGTCCGCTCCTCATTTAAACAATTACAGTTCACAATGCAGAATCTCAGAGGTAGTTAGAAATAATGGCAAGTGATAAACAGGCTTATCTCGCTGCTGTTTCATAGGCATTTCAAAGCGCTGCCATGGAGAGAGGAAGTGCACTCTAATAGGCTGATCACAGGCTGTGAGCTGGCTCTCAGGAGTTGCCTAATGAAGACATGTTGTGCCAGACCAACAGACACATGGAGCTCGGTGGGACGGAATGTGTGTGTGGGGGGGTGTATATGGGTAGGACAGAGTAGCCTAAACACATCAAGCAAAAAAGTATTGTAACTATGATACAATGATAAAAACCTACAGAAATGTACAGGGTCAAAAAACTACTATTTGGGTAAAAAAAAAAGTAAATACAGTTTTGCACTGAGTGAAATAGTTTGTCAGGCATGACTCTTTAGTCACTGGAGCTTCAATCTGTTAACTGAAGGTTAAACGCAGTGATGGCCATTGTCATAAAAAATACTAAAAACACACTCAATAGCTGTGAAGTGGTTAGTGAAAGTGTACACTTGAAGGTTTGATCTAAATGTTATGCTGGATCCTAAACTACGATGAGTCTGCGCTAACCATGTTAATAAGGAACTGGATGAGGGAAATGTATGGGGGGTATTTTTGGAAAAGACTCTTGACTTGTAGTGCTCGCAGCATTGTGATAAAAGTGGGACTCAAGGGCTGGATTAAAGAAGTCAAAATGTTTTTTTAACCAAATCATTCCTTTATGGATTGAGTCATTTGAACTGGAGTTTGCCAAGTTGCTATGCTGTATTAGATTTTCAATGTTCTCTGTAGACGCAGCATTATACCATGTTTTTACCAATGCTGAGTCATTGAGTACTGTCTGGTTCTGTATTGTTTTGTGTCGAAAATATTGTAAGCTCTATGGAGAGGGAGGACCAGCCATTACATGTGTGAAGAGTTTACTTTTGCTTCCATTATCACATCCAGTATCTCTTGGTTGGCTAATCACTTAGAGTAACAAGATGGAAAGCATCAACACACACTAGCGTTCACTCTAATGACATGCAAATAGAAAACACCTCCAAGTAGGAGGTAGTTATTACAGGGAAAACAGGCAGTACAAAGATTTCGAGTCGTAATAGTGTGTGCCTGTCTAGAAACTAAACCGAATCTGGACTGTAAAACAAATGTGTTTCTTCATCTAGTTTTACTGGGATTCTATCAATTAATTTTCTATTTACCGAAACCTAAACGAAACACTTATGGGAGCAGTTTCCCAGACAGGGAGTAAGCCTAATCCTGGACTACACAGTATTGTGAAAGGAGATTTTCCATTGAAAAGTAAATGTAGTCCAGGACTAGTCTTAATCACTGACCCGTGGCATTTACTGTATGGCGTGTGTTGTAATTACCACCTTTTCACTTCAAAAAATGGTTCATTTTACTGGATTGCACAAATAACAGTCATTTATCTGTCTGATGGCTAGAACCTGCATTTCAAAGTACTTTTGTTCATCACTGTGCTTCTCTTTAATGAATAGTAACACTGCATTGAACCTCCCTCTAACCTGGTTAATGCATAGAGAAAGAGATCTCCTATAGAAAAGAAAGCCCCATCTCCTATAGAGTAAGTGTTTCAGGATTATTCACTCAAACAAATTCTCTGGAGTGATGGAGCTCCATCCAATACCTTTCAGAGGAGTTTGTGATCAAGAACTAATCTGCCGGTATCAGGACCTGATTTCATTTGTGCTCTTTGGGCTGAATCCAATCAAATCCTTACTGCTATGTTCCACCATGCCACTTAAAGCCTTCCCAGAAGAGTAGAGGTTCTGTAATGTGCTTATATTTTACATTTATTTGTGATATTTTTGTAATAAGCATCACACAGGAGTGTTATCCTGAAGGTGTAGATTTGCTTCCATTAGGCTTCAGCCATTAACTGAAGTGCATGGAGCTGAGTGATGGTATCTAGTTCCCACCCACCCTTGTCTGGGGCCTGTCAGCAGCTTTGCAGGCATTCTGTAATCCCCTCCTTCTAATATGGAGTCTGGGTCTATATTTTGAAGCAGCGATGAATTGTAATCAGTGTAAACAATGTCAACACTGCTCACCGGGCCTTGTTTATGCCTCGTTGATATTCTTTGTGTTGTCATCTGGATTATTTGCTGCATCAGAACGCCGCGTTAGTGCCAGCTCGAGCCTTGGCTCAGGACGGCCTGAGATTGTGCGCGAGAGTGTGAGATGAGAGCTCTGTGTTTTGTCAGGTCCGATCAACTTCTTTGAGCTCTCCGGTTTGTGCCGGTAGTTTCTGTGGGTGCACATTTCAGCACAGTCATGACAACACACTGCTTCATGGAGGCTGCAGTGCGAGAAATACATGAGCTGACAGCGCCTGAATAATTAATGATCCCACATTATGTCATTATCCGTATTAAACTCTGGGCTAATGCGTGACATTAGTGATCGTTTCTGTGGGGGGAAAATAAAAAAAAGAGACTTAATGGCACGTCAGGGCACATGCGAGTGGCAATTTATGGCGAACAGGAGCGATTTATAAAGCATCTCCCAAAACACAGAGCCTTGCGCTCCTATCCTTCATTTAGGTGAGAAAACATGCAGAGGGGTCTATTGGTCTTCCGTGACATTACTGGATCTGGAGTGTGCCGGGACGCTCGGCGGCAGAGGTCGTTTGGCGCATTGATCACGGCTGGCGTTTGAAGGACACAGTGGCACCTTGTTGTTTTTTTGTTTTTTTTGTCCGAGGGCATGTGTGGGAACTTCAGCCGGAGTGAGATGCAGCGGGACCGCACCACTGTCCTCTTTTTTTTAGGCTGGATGCTGATATGTCAGGCGGCTGGCAGGAGTGACAGGTCAATCTCACAGGAGTCTGTTCACAAGTGCTCGCTATACATTTTTTATGGCAGCGACTTGCTGGATAATGATGACGATTTCGGAATCTGAGCCATGTATGCGGAGAACACACAAACTGCCAGGCCCCGACGCCGTAGCAAAAAAGAAGAGTCAGGGCACCTTCACCTTCTATCAGCCGTCTCTTCACTCGGCCAGCCTGGAGTGCGCCAGCTAGCTTCGGTAGACGCTGTCGCCCAAGATTTTTTTACCCTTCCTTGTTTTATTTAAACAGGATGTTCAGAATAATTGTCCTTCCCCTTGAAACCTAATTTCTACTGTCGTCCCCAACACCTATTTATTGGGGTTGACACAAACGACATTGGGAAAGAAATAGAATAATGAATAAACAGTCTGGAAATATGCTTGAGCACAACACGGTTAAATGAAAATAGGAAAAATAGTACAGTTAATGTGTTAAACAAATAAATTAAAAATAATTTACATTTGTTATGCCTGTCCGGCCTGGGCCATTTTTATACCTTGCAGTCACAGGGACGGCCCGAATTTGGGTGAGAGTGTGAGATGAGAGGTCTTTTTGTTCAGATGTAATCAGAAAGTGGATCATTGAGGTTCAAAACATTTTTTGGGATATAATGATATAAATGAACAAAAAAAGAGAGATTCTAGAGATATATTTCTAAAAAATGATGACAGATAACATCCTCCCCACATTTTGTTAATTCAACCAGTAAGAAATAGGGGCGGGAACTATTACAATATTTTGGGACGTATTACGATGTCATCGCAATTCTTTTCAAAATGGAATACAGCAAGGGTTGCAATTTGATTCTGCAATTCATTACAATAATTTCCTCCATAAATTATTCAAATGCATTAAAAATCATAAGAAACATGTTTATCTGTCTATTTAATTCCACTGTGTTGCAAGAGAAGAACGAGGTCTTGCAATGTTGTTACAGTGTAGACTTGTGTGCCAAAATGAAAGTACATTAAATAAAAAATGTTAATAGTATTAAACAAATATTCATTCTTGGCATCCCAATTTTAAATTGCGCTAAAGATATGAAGATATTTCCATATTTCAAAAGAATTATTACACAGCTAAAGGACATGGTGAAATAATGGATTATATTATTACATTGGATATAATCATTTAGAGTGACATGGTGCTAAGCATCAACACTAACTTTCACTGTAATTACATGTTTTTAGGCAGCAAAATAAATTGGAAATGCCTCCAAGTAGAAGGTAGTTATTACATGGTGAATCTCACAGGATTACAGGGTCTATTACCTAGAAACTACATCTGGACTGTAAAAGAAAGTAGTGATTCTTACTTTGGTTTTACTGGGTCTTTATCTCCTGTTTTCCAGTTCCCCTCCTAAACCTTAACTACATTTACGACAGCAGAGTGAAATGTACTGAGCTTTCGTATTTATCACCTTGGCATTCCAAATATTTAACAATTTTACAGGATTACCAGCTGGAATTTGCATTTCGGTGTACATTGCTTTGATCATTTTATTACTCACCCATTTTTGCTCAAAATAGCAACATGGTAATTTGGAGTTTGTACCTCATTCTTACCTGATTAATGAGTTGAATTTAGGGGCTGTTAAAATAGACCCTTCTTTTGATTGTTGTATGCTGTATTAATCAAATAAGTTTTTCCTTCTTTTAATTTGTGCTGATAGTTATGTCCCTTCCAAAAAAAAGTAGTTAATGATGTTTCTCCTTTTGTGAAGTTGCAGTTCCGATAATATGACAATTTTATATGGAAATGAACATTTTAAAAAGTTTTCTAAAGGACTAGTTTTATTTCTCTCCAGCTACAGAGTTACTGTTTCAGAGATATGACATTTTCCCTCACAAAGTGATCCTATTAGGTTGTGATAATTAAATGACATGTTAAGTTTCAAGCCAAATCTCCAATGTAGTGTATTTAAAACAGTTTCAGTTTGATTAGTTAACAGTGAAAATTTTACGTTCTAATGACAGAACGTTGAGGTATTTTCTATAGCGGTTAATGAACTAAAGTGGATAAAATCAATACTCACCAGGGCAAAGGCACCATGCTGCATCAGTACAAGTTAGTCAAAACTCCTAACGCCGCATTAACTTACATTTATGTGATTAAACTGACAAGTGTTTCCCAAATGCATGAACGTAAAGCTAGTTATGCTACCATAGATTCAAGAAGATTTCTGTCTTTTCCGACAAAGCTTTTGCTTCAAAGATACAAGGTTTTCATACAGCAGCTATGTCTTTTGTGCTCAGCAGGGGTGTCAGATCTTATCTGCAAGCCTAGTGGGCTGCAGGTTTTCATTCCGCCAAAGCGGGGGCTCACATGATCAGGGGTTTGAAGTGTGAAACCAGCTGATTAAACAAGTGGAATCAGTTGAGCTCCTGCTTGTTTGGAATGAATCCCTGTAGCCGCACTGCTTCTGTGTGGATAAGACCCATGGTCTGTGGTGGTCTATTAAAAAAACAAACATTTTACTGGCTTGTTCATGGCCATTCCTGCTCAAGGTGCTCCTTGTTGGTCTAAAGCTTGCGCCGCTTTAGGCATTTCTGTGGGTTAGAACGTGAGGTGAGGAGGAAGGGCAGGAGACAGACGGTTTGTGAGCATGGTGGGGCATGTCAAGGTAGGGTGGACTGTGACTATTGTAAGTAAACTATTCATTTATTTACTCATTTACTTTTAGCAAAGATCAGCTCAGGCCTGGTGGCTTTGTTTACAAGGGAATTTTTTTTCACCAGCCGCCCGCATACAGCGGTGTAATTATAAGCCTAAAGCAACATAGCCATGCCATGTAAAGCTGATTTCACCTATGTTATAATTTCGCACTGACCAGCCTCTCCACCGTCCGCGGAGCCGCGTTTGCCAGGACTTGTAAAACAGTCACAGAGTTTTGCCCAGGGCACGGCGCTTTTGTTTCTGGGCAGGCTTCACTGCATGTCACTTAACTTATCAAAGTTGTGGTTCTGGATCTTTGCCTGAAGACATTTAAATCTCTCTCTCTAAAGGTCAGGGACTAAATTATTCAGCCAAAGGGAAGAATATGCAGGTCTAGGAGTGCAACCCAGTTATGGAAATGTCTTCCTGGTGGCATGCCTCAGGGAGGGTCTTTGTGTCCGTTTGAAAAGCGATTTCGCATGCAGGGCAGTTAGTAGTCGGCTCGTCTTCGCTCCTGTACCCCTTTTAATATCTTCATAACCTAGTCGTCCGTAAACTACTGAACATTAAAGCCTAATTCTCTTGCCATCTGAGCTCATTGTCACCGTCGGTCGAGGGCAAGCTCCTCCGGAGCCACGCGGCTGCAGTCGCAAGCTTTTAGCTAAAAGTTTGGTTCTTTTTTCCTGAATCCTTCGTTTGAACTTCTGTGTTACCTTTGCCTGCTTTTCTGAAGTACAATAGCGATGAATACTCACGGGAACGCTCAGTGCAGTTCTAAGGCTTCTAATAAAAATAACAGCTTTTATAGCGATCCAGATCCAGAGAGGTTGCTGCAGCATCACTGGGGTGCACTGCCTGTGTCTTTGGCTTGGGACCGAAGACTCTGTTATAGAGACTGTTTTATTATAGACTATTATAGTCTGTAATAAAACAGATAGTTTTAGTCCTATGGTCTGATTAGCTGCGCTATGTTCAAAATCGTTGTAAAATAGGGCAATAAAGCAGCAGAGGTGTGATTTTATCACAGGAAACACAAAGCGGAGCATCTGAGACCACCCTAACCCCTGATAAAATCACTGTAACCCGTGGCCCTGATAAGTTTATTGCTTTTATTACATTCAAAATGCATATATCCCAACATGGAAATGTTTAGTATAAAAACTTAACCACAGCAACAACAGTGCTGATTTCCTGACTCCTATTAACATATTAGCTAATGGTGTTCTACGTCCCTTTTCCTGCCCTGAGGCTGAATCTGAAATGTCTCCCTTTTCCAATACAAAGTGGGATGTGTAGGAATTCAAATTTTGCCTCCTGCACCCAAACAGTGTATAATATATCAAATAGCTTTGAGACTCATCCATGTGTGCACTATTTCAGATCCGGGTCTACCTTGCATAACACGTAATGTCGAGAGATTTTCGCAATTTTGCCTGGGTTGAGTTCTACCTCAGGTCTCATGCAGAGGTTTGAAGCATGCAGGATATTCAAGCATGTGAAATACTCTTTCATTTTGCATTTTTTTACAGTGACTCATATTTTAAGCACTTTAAATAAATAAATGAAAAAAATGTAAAGCATTAATGCAGCAGCCCTTCAGTCTGTTAGCTGATCAGGACAGTTCTAGTTAAGAAAATAAATTGTCAGCCCCTCGGGCTGAACAGAGCCAGGTTCTTCCTTTATCTGTCAGTTGGCTCGGTGGGCTGGGTGAGCAGCGGAACAGTCACAGAGACTTGGAGCATTATAAGAAAATGCGGTTTTGTGGTGGTTATAGGTACAAGTAATTTGTTTTTTTTTCTTTACAACCGGTTAAACAGCAATTATTTCAACGTATGATTAACCTTAGCGGTATCTTCCTTAGTTATATCACACATAACTCTCTGCCTTAAGTGGGCCATAAATCGGCTGTGGCTAAGTGTTCCTGGAAAACGTGTCTTGGACGTTTGTATGAACATCTTGTTCCTCAAAAGTGAATTATTAAAACACTGTTATTTATCACTTAACAAACATCATGTCAGATGTTAAACCCATCCTGGACTCTTGTGGCGTGAGTCATCATAACAACAATATGCGTCTGTGCTTGCTTTCTTTATTACAACCTTGGCCAAGTTTATCACCTCACTTTCTTTCTGGAAACTCTCTTTTTCTCATGTAAACTCTTCGGCTCTATCTCTGCCTGAACTAGAGCAGCAGCTCGGCCTGCTGCGAGTGCTGCATCATTCATTGGAACAAAAAAATAAAAGAGAGAGAAAAACTGTAGATCATTATAGGAATCGTTAATTGCTGTCTTTGAATGTCATCTTCATCAAGAGCTGTCCCAGAGCTCCTCATAGTGGAAGCGACTCCAAAAAAGGAGGTTTCCATCCGCATGGGCTTGTTCATAATGAATTATTAATCAGGCCGTCTAATCGTATGCAGAAAGTAAAATGTTTTGAGTCTCGTTGCAATTTGCCGTTCAGTTCAGAAGTTCTCTCTTAATTGTGCCTTCCAGTCAGTGGGCTGGATACGGTGCTTCACATTTCAAGTAATCCCATCTGAATGTCCCCACTCGTCAAGAAGGGGCATGTGTCTGCATGTGTAATGTCCTATACCTGCGTTCCCTGATTCACTCCTAGATCCATGCAGAGGCTAATTTATTTCACTCTCTTACAGTTAAAGAATGGAACCTCTCTTGGAGAAACAAAAAGGGTTCTTGAGGGGCTTCTTAATAGAAGCGCAATGCTCAAGAGGCAGACATACCACGCCTAACGTGGAAAACATTTCCGCCTCCTAATCGCCCTCCCTAACTTTACGAGAGAGCTGTTTGCAGTCGGAGAAATCATGTCTTTCATTTGCCAATTGTTTGCGAAGCTCAGATGTATGCTAAGTAATAATTTTCTAGGAGACGTTAATTTTCTTCCCTGGGGATCCGTGTGACAGGCTGTTGGGTTCCCGCTTACCAGAGCTTCAGAAAGACCAGGGTGTTCAGGCATTCTGAAAATATTTTCATTGCACTTGTCAAAGGTTCATTAAACCAAGAGCGGTAAATAAAGGCTGCTCGCTCTGTTGTGTTTCCCTGATGAGTGCATTCATAAAAATGACGGTTCCTCAAATGTTCTTGGCTCAGACATACGGTTGCAGGAGAAATCTTTAATTGGCATTGAACTTTAACATTACAAAAATATGCATTACACTCACACATGCGCAGATCTCATTGACAATAATCTACCTTAGAGGAGCCATCCACTCAAAGGTTCTTTAGGGAACTGAAAGTGGTTCTTTGATGACTTTGCTCCAGCAATCTCTTTCTGGCACCTTTATTATCGAGAGGGAGAGTCTGAGCTGTGCGATAGGTTATGAGTGACTTGAATGCAGCTGGCCAGGGTAGCATTTGATGCTGCAGTTTACTCTTTTTTTTTTTTTGAGCCAGGGGACATCAGTCAGACATCCACACAGAGTGGCTAATGTCTTCAAAATGGAAAATCATGGTCAGGGAATATGTGTGGCTCATGTGGAGAACCCGATGGATACAAAATAATGGTTCATACAAAAGAGAGGTTCATCTACTGTAGGGTTTTACACTATATGTATGTATAGATTGACTAGTAATAATAATAATAATAATAATAATAATAATAATAATAATAATAATAATAATAATAATAATAATAATAATAATATAATAACAGAATAGTAATAACAGAGTAATAATTATAAAAGTAACTTACAACAACAACACTACCAATAATTATAATAATTGATTATTGATTTTAAGGACAGAAAATGTTCACATTACAAATTCCACATTGGAACCAACTAACTCATGATGGCCTCTAAACCAACAAGGTTTCAGATCAGTTTGCTGGCTCTTACCAAGCCATTTAGGGTTGAGGATGATAGAACACATTCACTGCATTCACGGCAGAGTATTTTTAATACAGCCACAACAAAATAGGCCACACTTCCTTTTTAGGACTGATCTGAGCTTTAGTGTCTTTAGTGTCCATTGATGAGTCTTCTGTGTGTTTTTTTCTGTTTGTTTCTCCACATTTGTGTTTAAATGCTTTTTGTCTCTTTCTGACAGTATTGGCCATGATGTCACAGCCTCTCTCTCCGATACACATTTTGAAGGATGTCTGACCGTCTGCTTGACCACAAAGGTTAATTTTTTTAAACTATCAATACTGATCAACCAATCCAAAATCTAATAATAATAATAATAATAATAATAATAATAATAATAATAATAATAATAATTACAGCAACAACAATAATAATAATAATAATAATAATAATAATAATAATAATAATAATAATAATAATAATAA
>JBBMFX010000001.1:16663498-16679812 GCA_037832545.1 Rhabdalestes septentrionalis | reverse complement strand
ACGTCTCCCAGCTTTCTCTCACACACACTATGGCCGGTGCTGAGACTCCGCCCCTCTGGAGTTCTGGATGAAGAAAGCTAATGCAGCTACTTCCAGTACAATTTTCCCCCTCTCCTGCTCTAGCTCGACCAACAGCTCTCCTACAGACAGTAAGACCAGGTTCACCACTTCCACACACTTTTCCAATGGGCAAAGTGTTGAAATAAACATGTTTTTGCTTTGTGTTGACTTTCGCCCCTTCACGGCAGTGCAGCTGCTCTCCAAAGTTGAAGCGGGAGACGAGCGAGCGCCTTTTCCAAAAAGCAAATATTTCCCTTCAGAGTCAGAATCGGCAAAAAACATTCACAAGAAATAATTTTTTTGTCATTTTGGCTTTTTTTTTCTTCCAAATGTCACTCAACTGAACTGCGCTCTCTGGCTGCTCACCCAGCAGTGATCTGGGACTCGGATCTCCTGCTGGTTCCTAAAATTTGCATGGGAAGATAACGTAAAGCGTTAATTGTGTTAAAAATATTAACGCGTTATTTTTTTCTGTGATTAATTAATCTAATTAACACGTTAAATTCCCAGCCCCAATATATATATATTACAGGGGACCAAATAAATTTTAAAGTCTGTGTATCTGAATGCAGTGTCTTTAAAATCTCGGTTGGTGTAATGGCCAATATCATTGTCCACGAAGTGCTCTAGATTGTAGCTGGTTTTCGAAAACCAGCCTCTTGTACATTCATACCCCAAAGTCTGTGCACTCCAAAGAAATGAAATTCTACAGATTGCGTCTGTGGGTTTGGTAATAACACGTAATCAAGTACCTCACTGCTAAAGTACTGCTGGGTTTGTGAGTCTATATAGAAAACTAATTCCTTATACACTCATTTCTCAGGGTTCAGTTCATTAAATTGCACTAGACTACATTTCCTATTGATCCAGTTCACCTTAGGCCTTCTTTCAAAACTATCCCTAGCTTGATTTTTTAGCAATAACTAAATATAACACTATTGTTAAGAAACTCCAGCAGCCTTTTTTGGTTTTGACATTTGATCCCTGAGTTAAAGTGGCTTAATTAGTGTTTGTAAAAAATGGTTTGAATAAGAACTGGATGGGTTTTTAGGTGGAGCTGATGGGTTTTTTCAGAGATGTGCTGCGAATGTACAATGCATGTCTTACCTATTTCAGAAAAACATACAGTGATGAATAGGTCTATGGCCCAAGGCACATGGTTAATTTTTACTAAGGCAGGGTTGGCTTTTTATTATTTAGTGCATGGCAGCAAGTGAGCTTGGTCTGAAGCAGAAAGGAACTGATCCATGTTGAACTGATTTTTTGAACACAGGTAAAGGCTTGTCCTTACCTACAACATTCAGTGGTGACCCTCCATTACCCATAATTCCACTCCTGCATTAGAGGCTCAGTCTGTGTCTGTGAAAGGCAGCATGGCTGTCTGTGCTATTTCTTATAATTTCTTTCCCCTAAAAGATATGTAGTGAGCCTGTGCAGACTTTTCACACCCAATATGTGAACCAAGCAGGAGCTGCGATATTCACCTTATAAAACAAATGCAAATTTACTGAGATAACTGGGCTTATTTTTGTTGCCATGGCAACCCATTGGGTCATGAGTAAGCGTGCTGTAGGTGGACCTGTTGATCTGGGGGGTGCCGCGGCTCTAATACTGAAGGTTTTGCACGTCGGGAGAAAATGCTTTTCCTTGCCATGGATCTAGCCAGGTGTGAACCATAGATATACCCTGAGCGAAGAGGGATTTATATTGTGCAACAAAAGGTCCTGTGTCCAAAAGTCTGTCGACACCTGCTCTTCAGCATTTGGTCTGAAATTAAAGGAGATGGTCTCTACTCTTGCTGGAAAGTGTTCCTGTGCAAATATGCCAATAGCAGCATTCTATTCTATTGACATTGCTTTTCTATGGAGATTAGATAAGCCGTTGAACACCTGTGTCAGCAATGGGTGCCACTTAGGAAGCCGATTTCACTAATTAGTGAGGGTGTCTTGATGCTTCTGGCTATAAAGTGTACATACTCTTGGTTGTATAAACGAATAAAGCCACTATTTGATACAGAAGTCATATTTCAGGCACTAGTCAAGGACAGTGCCTGAAGTACAGCAAAAACAAAATATAAAATATAGAGATGGAAGAGGAGTCCGGAAATTTGTTTCTTTCTTCTAAACACAAAGCCAAAACTACTTTATTTGTGTGGACCAACAACACGAGATGAAACCAATTCCAATTCCATTGCAAACTGTGACCATGCTGAAATACAGCCTCGTGCCCCAGACCGGCTAGGTTTCCAGAATTGCCATCTCTGATGGGACAAGGCCTTTCACTGACATACAAAATGACCAATCCCAGAACATTTAGCCCAAAGTGCCTGCAAGGAAAAACAAACTCGCTTCCAACAAAGTGGGATACAGGTTAGCAAACACACAACCTCTTACTGCTTCAAACGAAGTTCAGGAATGTTGTGTTTGAATGGGATAGAGTGAATGCTCGCTGATTCACTGATTAGGTATATATTTCCAAAATGTTAATTTTGGAGTGAAGTGAGGACCACCATAAACTACCAACACTTTGTTATGTAGCTTGCAGTACTATTCTGCAATGCACATCCAGCCCATGGTTAGACTACTAGTAAGCTACCAGCACCATACTTTAAACATAATGACTATTAACTATTATTCTAAATCACTTGTTGTTTATGAAACAGTGATAGTGCTATACCTTCAAAATTGGTGGGGTATAATGTATGCACAAATGGAAGAGCAGCAAGGGAGATTGCTGGCTTGCTTTGCTATCTAACAACAACAACAACAACAACAACAACAACAACAATAACAACAACAACATAATACTACTAATACTACTTATTACTACTACTACTACTACTACTACTACTACTACTACTGCTAATAATAATAATAATAATAATAATAATAATAATAATAATAATAACCATATTAGTATTATTATTATTACACTATAATCTTTATTTATGTATCACCTGTCATAGATGGAATGCAGTTCAAATTGCTTTACATATAGAATAAAATCAGGAAATAACTGAAAATCAAACCAGCCTTGCCAAATAAGCCATTATATATGGAGACAAACGACCATGTAAAATCTTGTCATACCAGATAAAAGAAAAAGTTATAAAAGGAAAATGCAGACTTTTCTAATATCTTCTGTAAGTATATCCCATATAGCTTTGGTTGTCAGTGACTAAATGCTGGCTCCCCATTATATTTCTGTTTAACTCTCAGGGGGGCCCCTAAGAGTCCCAGGGAGCCTGCGATGGTCAAAAGATTGGTGATGAAAGTAGTTTCTGGATCATTAAGGGCCTGAGTAAGAATGCTTTGAAATGAATTCAGGTATAATATATGCTAGCAACTAGCAACTGTGAAGCACATCAGATTTCAGCCTGGCAAAATGGCCGTAGGAAGCACTGGAAGTGACATTTCGGAACTTTCACTTATTGTGAGAACTTGAACTGTGACCAAGAACATAACTGTTAGTTTTCACATCGCGGTGTCAGTTCTCTCACAGAACGTAGTGTTTCGCCTCCCCAGGCGAAATGGAGATTCTAACTGGTTCTGCCACTGAGTTTGACTCTCTGTCTGTTTTTACTAATAGGCCAGTGGTTCATGAGGTTAGTGAGAGTGGAGATTACTATCATTATTCAAAAGAAGCACTACAAAGTGGAGCAGGCTCACCCTAGTCACAACCAGCTTCTCCTCCCTATTCTGGAAGCCATGACACGTATACATGCACATACAGCGTACAGAAACATTTTTCTTGACTACAAAATAAATATGTGGTTATTCAAGGCATGACAGAACAGAATGATTTAGGTTCCATCAAACTTTCCTCAGATAATAATACATCTTCTCTTAAAGTGTAATCAGAAGATGTCAAAACCCAACAGAAATCTATTCATTGCAGTGTGTTTAGTCCATTTATGGCCACTCACGTCTAAATGTGTTTTCCAGAAGTTATCAACTTAAATGAAGGCTTCGCCCCACCCACGCAGGGCCCAACCATGTTGTGTCATACATCACTGAAAAACTCATTTCCTGTAGAATCCAACCTCAAAATCCATACATGTCTGTTTACTTTTAACGAACGACTGCATTCTCACAAACAGTGCATGCTCTCTGACATTTTGATGGGCGGTGCAGTTCTGAGACCCATTCTCAAAATCGCTTTTTAAAAAAAAATTCAAAAGCCATTCAAAGCCCAAACTCTCAGCTTCTAAAATACCTGTATTGTATTCATGAAACTGGACTTATGCTATATTATATCCGAATCAGACAACAGAAAATCTAACTGGTCCCATAGGAAATGGCTTACACTTATACATCAGAATAACATTCATCAAAAAGAATATTAACAGTGCAGTGTTTTATTGATTAAACCTACATTGCTAAATAATACACCAGTTTCAATCCATTGTCCTGTAAATTCTTTTACTCTGGAATGTGCCTTGAAAATTTACAGCTGTACGTATACTTCAGCAGATCTCACACATATAAATGACTTATTAGGGTCAAACTATCAGTACAAAAAAATTATAACAGCCATCAAATAAAATCTTTCTTTTAAGAAGAGATCCAATTCATCCAATTGTTTCCCTAAATAACTGTTATTTTTACTTAAAAACCATTAATGATTGTTTGCTCATTGGTTATTAGTGATAGAAAGAAGGAAGGATATAGAATGAAAGAAAGAAGAAGGAAGAGAAGAAAAGAAAGAAAGTTTGAAAGTGGAGATGTGGCCGTACATTTCTGCATTCGACGCTTTGAATACATTAGCAGTCTAAATGCCGAGACTAATTGCTTGGAACGGGTTATTATAAGACGCCTGCTGGCTTTGATATGGACATCCGAGCCTGGAATGCTCCTATATAGGGTTGGAGAGTGAAAAAAGGATCCCTGGTGAATGATGAATCAAACTGTCTCGTTCACCTCCTAATGCTTGACCATTCTGCTTGGCAATTTTACCGAAGCCCTTTCTGGCGATTACCCGGAGAGAGGCCTGGGGCTAGCCCAGGCTTCTGCCACTTCTCTGGAAGATGCCCCAAATCCCTTCCCATCCAGCCACTGATGGGGAGCTGTGCTGCTGGTGCAGGGCTGGCGGTGCATAGGCACGGACAGCATTCTCCAACACCCACCCCCCACGCACCCGCCCCCAACAATGCACCCCACTGAGCCGGTAATTGCACTGAGCACGCAGAGGAAAGACAGGGTAATTTTTAAAAGTGATTGACGCTAGTTACTCACTCACCCTACCATTATTGGCCAGTGACGCTATGCTGTGTGTGATGCAGCAAGTGGTTGCATGACATCAGCTGTAGCCAAGCCAGCTTAACCCCTTAAGTCCTGCTGAGCTTCAGGATCAGTGTTGTGACAGCAATGAGCTCTGACTGCATTCTTATGGTTTGAGAAGCATTTATTTTTCTTACAATCATATTTTTGTCTAACAAAAGTGGAAGTGACGAAGTAGGCATTTTAAAAAGCATCCTCACATTAGAAAGATGTACATTGTAACTTATAGTCCATTCCCTTACAGTCTCTTCTCCAGTGAAAACATTTCCAGGCATTCACAGTTTCAGGTGGTGCTCCTTTCTTGACATGGTGAGTTTTAAACACTGCTAGTAAGACTGTGGGACTTAAAAGACATTAGATTCATCCCAGGAGTAAGAGAAGCTATTTTTTGGGAAAATAATTGTAATAAGGATCATTCCACTGACCACTGTTTTCTAAGTAACGACCTGAATTGTGCTGCAGCTAACCTATGCTATATTCTCCTGTAGCTCGTGGCCCACTGGACAGGTCGTCGACCCCTAAGCAAGCTTTTCCGCTCAGCAGCTGTGACAGCAGAACAGCTAAACAAACCGGAGTTAGCCAGAAATGAACACTTCAGCAAATAAGATGGGCTGTGAAATGCGTTATAGTCTGGCCGGGATAAAACCGCATACAGGCCAATCTGGGAAACTTTGAAAAAGCAAGGCTGAACCTGATGCCGCAGCTTTATGGCTCTATCCAGGACGTAAAAGGTGAGTCTTACAGCACGAGTACTTATCTTGGGCTGAGCTCAGGGCTTGGGGTTTCTTAACAAACCTGCCGGTAATCGTTCATGGTGTTATAGAATGACTCTGAGAACTGCAAATGCCAGTATTCAAACATGCAGGACCTTTTCCTCTGGGATCAGTAAAGTTTTCTAATTCTGACTCTTTTCTGAATGTTTTGGCACAAGTTAAACAATCAAACCACAAGAACTAAGATCATGAGTTACTGTAACACAGCATGCCTGTGACCAAATTACAGCTGTGCACATCTGTGAAATCCCTTTGTACAGTTGTATCGCTTTAAACAAGCCTTAAATAATCACCTTGCTGTTTCAAGGGCCTGTATAATGAGCATTTTCTCTGTATCTTGATTTAAAGTGCATACACTGTTCCAGTATCAAAACACAGATCACTCTCCTTTTTAAAAAAGAATTAAAAATCCCCTTTTGAAACAAATGTTTTTGTGATGTCACAAAAACAATGGATTTATACAGTCCTCCTTATCGCTCTCCCCATTGATGATGTTATAAGGAGCTATAAAGAGTGAATGAGCAACCCATCAGAACAGAGATCATTTCTGGTAGTTTAGTCGTAATCTCCGGTGCGATGAGAAGCACGCGTTTGTCGAATTGTGCAAAAGAAAAAACATTTGATTGAGCAAATAATCTTGTGATTATATGTTTCTCTAATCTGGAAGCACGTGTTAATTCAGGAACAGAACCCATCCTGTAAGCAGGCTGTGTGAGGAGTGTGGGCCCTGTGATAGACAGACAGACCCAGCAGTGCGTCTCTCTCCAGCGACAGAGACTTGATCTGTGGGCTGCTGCTGCTGCGGCGGCGGCAGGCGGGCAGGCGGGCGGGCGGGCGTGCGGGCGAGCAGACAGGGGCAGGAGAGAGAGGGGTGTGTGTGTGCAGTGAGGAAACCTCGAGTCAGAGAGACGGGCTGTTAGTCTCGGTGAGGCTTCCCTCACTTAACAAACATCAGCACGAGCACCGAAAACCATCCCGTCTGTCAGAGTTAGTCTGCTGGCGCCTGCGGCACATTCTGCGCAGTTAGCAAGCAGAGAGAGAGAGAGAAAGAGAGAGAGAGAGAGAGAGAGAGAGAGAGAGAGAGAGATGGAGGAGTAGAGAGAGAGATACACAGATTGTAAGAGAGAGAGAAATAGAAATGATAAGAGAGGGATAGATGAAGGTACAGAAATGAATACAGAAATAGTGACATATATATATAAATATGAGGGATTGCCGAGAATGTTAAGAAGCAGTGAGAGAGTTGTGGAGGGAGAGATACAGACATAAATAAATGGTGAGGGAGAGACAGAGATAAAGAAATAGAGAGAGAGAAAATTGCGGAGGAGGGGAGAAATGGTAAGGAATTTAAGAGGGGGATACAGAGAGACACGGAGATTGCATGAAAGAAACAGAAATGATAATAGAGATAGTGTGAGAGCGGGAGAGAGAGAGAAATAAATAGGGGGAAAAACAGGCACGGAAGTGGCGAGAGAGAGAGAGAAAGATAGAGGGAGAACTGCGAAGGGAGAGGGAGAGAAATGTGAAGTGCGTGAGAAGAATGGACGGAGAGAGACAGAACTGGTGAGCGAGAGAGAGAGAGATGCAGAAAGGGTGCTAGGGGAAGTGAGAGAGAGGGGGTAGAGAGAGATACAGTATGTGTGAGATGGGAAGACGGTGAGAAAGAGATGCAAGGATAGTGAGAGAGAGAGAGAGAGAGAGAGAGAGAGAGAAAGAGAGAGAGAGATGGTAAGTAGCAGTATGTGTGAGTGGGGAAAAAGAGAGAGACAGAGCATAAACAGTCCCCAGAGGATCTCCTATTCCTCTGCTTTTATTCTCTCGGTGCCATCATGAATGTAGGGATTTATGCTTATTTGAAATGTCATTCATCAGCGCTGTGTGTTAGCATTAATAACTTCATGAGGAGCGCGCCGGAACTGATTGTTTTTACAGTGCCACTTCACACGTTAAATGCAGGCGAGATATGTCAAGGGTTTCCCGTCGAACTCCGCACATCTAATAGAGCTTTCATAGGCGGCTAATGAGAGTGCGGTGAGTCAAGGGTAGTGCTATACACAGCTCCACGGCGACACTTCATTTCCCCACCTAAACCCCCCGACTTTATGTAACACATAACACACGCCAGAGTTTGTGTGGAGGACTTGCTTTAACCTGCCATAGCCACGGTAGGAGGGAGAGGTGTGTGATGTTGCTGCCAGGGTTGAAGCTGCCCACCGCCATCAAACCACCCCCACCCCCCACCTGTCAGAGGAGTGCACAAGCAGGGGTAATGGGCAGACCCCTGGGGAGGAGCGCTTGACGTGCCAGGTGACGATCAAAGCCGGCGCTTCCTGCCTTTCATGGGAGCTTATAGAGATGCGCATCTGGCTCCCTATCTTTAGGCTGAAGCGTAGAGAAGTCGGCCCTCCTACCACTCCCCCCTCCTTCGCTCCCACACGCTCTCTCTTTCCTTTATCGGTGATTACATGCATTCAGACGCGTGAACACATGCACATGCCGGTGGAGACGTTGAAAGGGACCGCATTCACCCAATGCGCTTTTGTCTTTTTTAATTTGGCACTGAAGGGAAGAACATTAGACGTATGTCAAGGCGTACCGTGCGAGTTCATTCCAGCAAAGGAGAGATACGTAAGACTGCCACCTCTAGTGATTATATGTGGAGTCAATAGAGCATAGAGCCGAGCGATAATCACATTTTCTTTAATCCAACGTTTCTATTTTGTTTTTTAAAGGCAGGGTTCTTGCTGTATTGTTTTACTTAAATCCACGTTACTAGACTTATTGCTATACTGTACCATTAAATGCTTTTTTAATTTGATCCCATTTCTCATGGGACGCTACAGTGCAATGTTGTCCTTGCAGAGCGGTAACGGCACGATTTGGGAGGGTATGCGCCACTTAGGAGTCCAGTAACGTATTTAAAAAACAGCGTTAATTGCAATGGCTTAACTCAGCAATACAACAACAATCTGTTCATGAGGCATTCACAAAAATGCTTTTGGCTCCCAGCTCATTTTATTAAATTGTTTTTAACACTTACTTAGTGTATTATGCTAACTGTTGACTATATCAAAACTTTATATAGTGTTTTTTTTCTCCAAGGCTTCCCTAAATAGTAATTTACAGGCTTCATATATTTATCTGGATTTCTGAACAAGCACTTGAAAACCCTTCAGAAATAATATTTTTATAATAATATATTGTTTCATATTATCTACAGTGTTAGGTATTTCCATTACTGGAATGCATACAGTGACAAGCAACAATGTTTCAATAGTCAACAGAAGCCAAGCTGCCTGTGCGTCATATGTTCCTATAGAAGATCCAATTGTAGCCTTTAGTTTACAATTTCATCATCATGTAAATTTGAAGAGAAAAATGAATTAGAATTATCACACTATTTGGAGAGTGGAAGACCTGGAAGGAGTTTTTAGAACCATAGGTCTGGACTCAAGGAGGACCACAAAACCAAGTAAGTGGTGGCCAAATCCATACATACTGACCAACAGATAAACATGCTTGAGGATCTCAGTTCCCAGTTTTAGTTTTGACCTCACCAAAGACTTCTGCTACAAGCCTGTATTAACATATTTGAAATGATTCACCAAATTGCTTTATACAAACCTCTTAGAGCAAATGCTGGAATTTTCCTTGTGGCCTGATAATTTAATTTCCTTTTGGTCATACCTGTGAGAATTCTGTGCTCCATTAACTACCGTAGCCGTGTGAAGGGCAGTGTTTTTATGCTCTAAGGTGAGGTGATGTGAATGCCTAAACTAAATGAAGTTATTTATTTAAATTTCCCTGTGCTTTTCTAATGCTTTTGCTAATGAAAACTGTTGTAGAAAGTAATATGACCACACCACAGCCCCGGTGTGAATGTTTTCTCTGCATTTAACCCATTCACCGAGTGAAATAGAGAGCTGCCACCTGCGAGGGGCATCTGGGGAGCAGTGTGGGGAGGGTACCTTCCTTATGGCCACCTCAGTGAGGATTATAGTAATATTGGGATTCAAACTCACAACCTTTTGACTGCAGGGGCAACTCACTAACCAATAGGCCACCGGCCGTAGATGACAAGTACAAAGAAATAGATTATCATCACCTTGATCTTTATCAAGGGATTACGAAAATACCACATTTTTTTCTTCAGTATTAGCTCTAAATCAGAGATCCTTCTTCCATCTCCAGTCCTGGAGGGCCAGTGGTGTCTATCAAAGTTTAGTGTATCAAAGGGTTCAGCTTGTCTGTTAATTGCTGGGTTTTGTGATCGGGTTTGAGAAGTCAACCTGTCAGAAAAGTAACATAAACCTGAGTTGAGAAAATGACCATAAATGTTCACTTCCATTAATTGTGTAAATTAATAGTGAAGGAAATG
The DNA here is from genome assembly GCA_037832545.1 of Rhabdalestes septentrionalis. Classification (NCBI taxonomy): domain Eukaryota; kingdom Metazoa; phylum Chordata; class Actinopteri; order Characiformes; family Alestidae; genus Rhabdalestes; species Rhabdalestes septentrionalis. Next base: position 16,669,322 of record JBBMFX010000001.1, on the reverse strand, counting down.
GACTTGAGTTAAAGTACAAAGCAAATGATTCTAATAAAATGGAAGCTGCTCAGTTATCTTTCCACTACGACCTTATGATCATATCTAACCAACCTAAAATCTTAACATCGGGGTTCTACAGTAATTATGATAGTTACAAATGAATTAAATGTAATTATAAAATAATATGATTAATTATAATTAAATATAATCTTAGTAAATCATTCAGCCAAGTCATTAATTAATTACTTGGTCATTAGGATTAAGGCAAGTAAGCTCAGCGAATGCATTATTGTTCCACTGATACACAATTTGGTTGCTGTGAAGAAATCATTTGTGTCAATAATAAACATTTTATATTGGCTTCCAAAGCAACCAATCCGATTTTAGAATCGGAAAATACAAACTTCTTCCATTCAGATGTTTATTTTCTGTTCTCAGCCACTGCTAAATTTGGCAGCATCCACCCACTCACTTCAATATAGAAAGCATTCGTTTAATTAATTATTTAAATAAAACAACTTCTCCCTCCACAGAGTTGTTATTATGCACGTTAACTATGACCTTAAAAGAAATGGTTATTTGTGTGGGAATTAAGTTAAAAGTGTACTTATTTGCCTTTGGGGGCCATTAAGTTATTTATGGGAAACGGGAAAAGGCTGTAATCTGAAAAGTAAAGGCCGAGGTTTGGCTGCGAGGCTTCTTGCAGGAATGAATGCAGATTTGAAACTTGTGTTTCGCTAAGTCTATCCATATTTTGATGATGCTTCAGTTCAGGATTCAGGATTTGAGATGTTTATCTGTCACCTACACGGTTATACTCGTACGGTGGGTCGTGCCGTGGAACCCCGACCCGCTCCTGAGACAGTGCAAAATTGAAAAATAGAATTAAGAATGGAATAACGGAATAAATTGACAGTGGTGTGCACTGTTTGTGAGGTGTGTCTTTGACTGTTAGTGATGCGGCTATGAAGAGATTAAACAGAATAAGATATAGGTGTATGTGTTTGTGTGTGTATCCCTACAGTAACCTGCAGGTCACAGTTTGAAATTGAGCGAGGTTGAGCTTCAGGGTTTTAATGGCTGAAGCATTCCATAGTGTGGAATTTCACACCAGCACTCGCAGCCGTAGGGGATCATAGAAGACGAGGATCCTTCATACAGTTCCCATACTGTGCTGCGCTGCAGTATGTGCTGCTTATTTGATGATAGGCCTTGAATCAGGAGAGTAAAAATATGGTCACTTTTGAAATGAAGAGTCAGTTAAGAGAAGTCATGGCTACTAGCGTCGACAGTAAAAGCGCGGTATAATTGACCTCTTTTTCACTTGGAGGTCATTGATCAAACTCCTGTGTTTTTGATGAACAGTTATTATGTGGAAAGAAAATAACCTTTACATTTTTGTCACATATTTGTTGTTTTTCAGGCCTTGGAAATGAATTATTAGAACAAAAAAACAAAGCCTTTTTAGGTACAGCTCTAGTGATATTGATCTGTTTCATCCAGAACTTCTTTTTTCATGGCAACATTTTTTTTTCATGTAGTGCTAAATTATTAATAAAAATAGCAATTACTCATTTTGTTACATAAATATTAATGTGAATTCAGCTACATTTCCATATAAAATATAACTGTATAGGTGTTTTTGGAGAGAACGCAAAGAAAGTGCGTCTTTGGATGCTGAAATACTGCTGTACTCAGAGGTGGGAGGTTTGAAAGTAGCCAATCCACGAATGCTATTTATTGCTGCTGATTGGAAGTTGCAGTCCAGAACTTCAGAATGCCTCGAGTGTTTTTGTGTATTTAAATGAATTTATTACAGTATTCACTGGCTTACACCAAAGAAAATGCACACGCATTAATTACTGAGTGTCTATACAGGGATATGTATATTCTAGGTCAGCATGGGGATGCCAGTTCTGTTTTGGGAGCATTTTAGGGGCATATTTAGAATTTACACTATAAAAATAGCCTTTTATAGCCTTTTTTTTTTTTTTACCACAACTCAAAGTAGCATTTTTTTTCACTATTTGCAGGTGCTTGGAACGTAACCCCTGTTAATGTCAGGGGCTATTTACTCTGTATGGATATGGCTCATCCACAAGTCATTTAGCAACTTTAGTAGACATTTTTGTTTTTACTGTGGAATTAATTGACACATTTACAAAGAGTCAGTCAACATGCCAACGCGTGCAGGAAGAAAAACCAGTCTAAAGATGAGTCGCAAGCCTGGAAGATGTTACAGTTTGAATGCTGCGGACGCTATAAATAACTGCAATGGCAATGAAGCATCATTTGTTATGAGAATCATTTGCATGTGTTCAAAAACACTTCAAAGATTAAAGTTTGGACTTTCCAGCCAGCATCAAATTCCGAGCGGTATGCGCCATATCCATGGACGTTCGACAGAAACTGGGGGAAAAAAGCAAATCCTGAGCTGAGGTGGGCTGTCTGAACAGCGTTTCGGCTGAGCACTGCCTCGGCTGCCAGAACCAGCTCTCACTTGCCAACGTTACAAAATATTTCTCTCAGCTCAGTAAAGTTAACTGAAATATAGGAAGGTAAATTCATTTCGCATACCTGAGCTACTTTTATAGACCGCACTGTGGATTTTACCCTTAGTGCAGCTGCACTTTCTCTCCACTGTCACTTCCAAACTTGAACTTTGGTTCAAATTATATGTTTTCACGGTCACTTCAGAGCCAACTCTCTAAGACCTGCTAGATTGTGCCATGTAAAAAATATATATAGCCTGTTCCAACCACCACTGTGGTTAGTTCTGCATTCCTGGTTGCTGTTAGAAGGGGCAGAGCTAGTTCATGGTTGTGGATACACCGTACATATGTGTATGAGATTGTTTGTGTGTGTGTGTGTGTGTGTGTGTGTGTGTGTGTGTGTGTGTGTGTGTGTGTGTGTGTGTGAAAGGGTATGGGTGAGTGCGTGGGGGGTGTATAGACCATGCATGTCTTCCTGCAATGGGGGTCTTATCTGTTAGATACAGGACCACTGACATCACTGGTCCAGTTTGTCATTGCTTTCCTTCACTGAGAAGCCTTTGATGGAAAAGGCCACATTATTTTCAAACCCTGGCACTTCCTGACATTATAAATAGCCAAAGTGACTGTTCCCCTTCAAATGAATGAGCGTTCTTTGAAGTTGTAAGAACACACGTCTGACTCTTATTGTATTTGATCATTGTGCAGTAATTTTTAGTAATAGTGACTTTAATAATGCTGTTCTTAATTTATGCAATTTATACAAATGAACCCAATCACAGACTATATACAGCTCCAGGCAAGTTTTATTGAGAGTTTTGATGAATGAACTGGTGTGCTTGGACAAAATGCAATTATTTTGGCCAGTATTTAGCCATTAAAGACACTGTTTTACCAAGGTGTTTAAAAGGGTCCATATACCATACCATTGTATTTATAAAGCACATTTAAAACAGCAGCAAGGCTGACCAAAGTGCTGTACAGCAGCGGTCCCCAACCCTCGGGCCGCGGACCGGTACCGGGCCGTGTGTCACGTGGTTCCGGTCCGCGGGCTGCTCGGAAAAATTACAGTATTTCCATTTTAGTTACTATCAGTGACTAAACGATGTTTTATTTTGAAAAAATGACCGTATTTCTTATATTAAACCGGGTCGTGACGAAATAAAGTTTGGGGACCACTGATCTATGTATCAATAATCAATGGAATAGGTGAATGCACATTTTGAATCTTTATATATGTGTTTTGTATTATGTTTATATATTTTAAGCCTTTTAAATTCCAAAAAAGGGAGCACATGGACATGACACAATGGAGATAACACATTGTAATATGTAGCAGTATAATTGCAATACTAATATTTGGTACATATCATGCAGTCCTAATACAGGGTAAGCCTTGACAGATATTAGAGGTTTAGGAACGAACCCCAAGGCAAATTCATTTTTCATATTATCATCAAGTGCATTTTAGATCTAAGTACATAAGAGAGAACATGACTACAAATTTTCCATTGCATACAAAACAAGAGAGCTCCTCACTCATGCCCATGAGATGCAAGCTTGTAAAAAAGAACTGCGCCAGTGATCAGAAGTGAGACGTTCTGGCGTAAAGCGCTTACAAAATGGGCTTTAAACCCTGATTTCAATGGCACAGCTATTGCTAAGCCATACTATTTCCCAGTGCCTCGCAGTGATGCAGGGCCAGATGGAGGTTAAATACGAGCTGTGCTTCAGGCTTCTCGCCAGTCAAAAGTGATTGCTATGAGGAGCAAATTAACAACAAATTAGGTAAGCGGGTTGGGTAATTAAAGCCCAATCAATAAGACATACTTTATGGTGAAAGCAGGTAAAATAGTGCATAGATTAAAGAAGAAACTTGCTCGAAGTGCCAATTTCATTTTAAAGTGAAGGCACTACTGGAACTGAGCAGTATAGATGAAAAAAAAAAAAACGAAATAGCAACACTCGGAGACTTCTCAGTGCTCATAATAGGTGTGACAATTCACATTTTCTGGTCTGAAATGGTTTTCAATTCTCAGGTTTGATTTGATTTATAGATATTTTATGTGTAATGTTCTGCAGAGCTGTAACTACATACTAGACAGTGAAACTGCAATATTGGATCTGGAATCTGAAAGAGCTCAGTTGCTTTCATATTTATTGCATTTTTATTACTTGCACTTCATTAGCATTGCATGAAATCAAGATATATCTCTTACATACACAATAGGTTCTGTAAGAATGTGTTGTAGAATCTGGCAACAAGATATTATCAACTGATCTTTTGAGTTGCCATGTAGGGCCTCCATGGATTGGACTGGATTGAGCAGCCACAGATGATAGATCAGACTCTTCGCCATGTTCTTCAAGATAATCCTGAACAATCTTTTTTATTGTGGCATAGCACATTATTGTGCTGAAAGTCCAGAGCCACTAGGGAATACCACTGACTACTTGGTCTTCAAAAATATTTAGGTAGCTGGTGCATGTAACAGTAACATCCACATGAATGCCAACACCGAAGGTTTCCCAGCAGAACACTGCCCAGAGCATCACACTGCCTTCGCCTGCTCTTCTGCGTCTCATAGTGCATCCTTGTCCAGATTATGTCATCTAAGATGTTCCAATCCAGAACTTGGTCTGGAACTTGGCAAAGTTGCACACTTGCCCATTTTTTCTGCTACCAACACATCAACTTCAAGAACTGGGTGTTACTTACTGCCCAATATATCCCAGCCCTTAATACATGTCATTGTAGGAAGATAATTAATGTTGTGCACATCCATTGCCAGTGCTTTTAATGTTGTGGCTGATTGATTTTCCTAACCCTACTTTCTTCTGAAATAGAGATGCTTATCAAACATGAATCATATTCAAAGCAATAAAAATAAATCTGTTATCTGCTTCTTTATGACTGAATGGTTGGACACTCTGAATTTTATCAATTGGATCACTGATGCCTGGGGAAAAAATGTGTTCCACAGTCCATGTGCCAGCATCAGTATTGCTTCAATATTTTTTTATTGCTTGCTTGCCATTTTTAGCAGCAGCTTGTGCTGGGAGAACAACATGAGTATCACTTAGAAGTTAAATGTTCAAACAATACAGCTCTCATGTGGAGCGAGAAGAAGAGAAAAGCATGTCCTGGTGTTCCCTAGTTTGGTCATAAAAAATACACTTCCGCCACCTGTGCTTGCCATTTATGGCAAATCGCAGGTCATTTGTTTAGTGTTCATCCGAATACGGGGGGAATGCTCACACAAACATGATCAATTAACTTCAAGTTTATTTACATGTTCTCCAATAGAACTTTATAACTGCCTGCAACACTAGCCCTCTAACAAAATCAT
>JBBMFX010000001.1:16638449-16660228 GCA_037832545.1 Rhabdalestes septentrionalis | reverse complement strand
GGGGGGGGGGGGAAAGGGGGCCCCCCCCCCCCCCCCCACCCCACCATGCGTTTCCCGCAGACACCAGACAAATAAGGCCACATTACTAGCGATGTTTCCATCACCGAACGCGCTTGTGCTTCCCTCCCCCGTTCCAGGCTGATTGATAGCTGTGATTTGATTGAGAGAAGGGGAACGGCAAATTGAAAAATGCAGCCGCAGATTGGAAGCTTGGCGTGGATTGTAAACTGCGGAAACAAAAGGGTGCGGCGTCCTATTTTTTTTTTTTTTTCAGGCCCGCGTGAAAACGCAGCAGGTGCTTTTGACAGGTGTCTGATTGCGCTCCCCAGCAGACATTAAAATAGCAAACAAATTGATGCAGTTTTTGTGGGTTTTGTGGTGAATGGAGTTGCAGCTGATGGATACTGTTACCAAGAGATATGATCACCAGGCACAGTGACTGAATAGCACAGGTGCTGTGCCGAGACTGATGGCGAGACACACTTTCCCATTGTCGCCCCTCCACGCGAGCCTGAAACGGACCACCTGAGTCCTTTACCCTCGCTCTGTAATAAGGTTAACACCTTTATAGAGAGAAAAATAACAAGGTTAATACCTTGCCTGTGCTAATTAAATATCCTTTAAAATATTTCATGCAATCAAGGAAAATAGAATATAAATAACTATTTTCATGACATTTTCTAGTTGTGAGACATTTAGCACATTACTGTCAGTGATGGGATATAAAAGGTGCATTGATTCGGAAGCCTATGATGTTATTCTGCCTATCCAGTTAAAATACATTCACTCTTAAGGCGAAACTATGTAGCTTGTACAAAAATCTTAAAGATTATAGTGCTTATTTTGTGGCTTTTTTAGAAGATTGGGACTTTCACATTCACTTGTTTGAGCTACATTACTCAAAAACGATTACAATTTAGCCTCGCAGTAAATTGGGAATGTTTATTGGGCTTTTTTGCATCATGATGATGCATATTTTAAATTCTCTTATTGTGAGAAAAGGTGCCCAAGGCCTCTTTTTTTTGCCAGGCTGTGTTTTTAGATTTTTAATGATGTATTCTTAACACCTTGTGTTTCCAGGCTTATTACATTCTAATGCTTATAATTTAGTAACTATATGGAAAATAGTGCAAACTTATTATTGTAAGTTATACGAGTGAGGAATAGTAGTCTGAACTCACAGATGGGTTTTTTCCTTTAGATTATTCAGCCAAGTTCATGTATATTGTTTCTCATTGCTGGGTCACATACATTATTAATCACTCATTTGTTACAATAATAAGTATATTTTTGGTCACCAATGCCTTATTAATTATAAGTGCCCATTCCTGGACTGTAGTGATTATAAAATTACATACCTTGTACTTTTTCATATACCAAACATGAACCTGCTTTAGTTTTTAATATAACAGACAATGTTGCTTATTTCTGCCAGCATGGATACAAGAAATATGGTTATAAGATCAAGCTAACAAGTGGGTTCAGTTTTCCCTCACTGGAATCAGTGTAGCCCGAGATTATTCATAAATAAATGTACTTAGTAAACTCATTATTACTTATTAAAATTATATATTATATAGTAAACATGTAATAAATAGTAAATGCATGGCACAGTATACCAAATACCAGCACATATCTCAGTTCCAGAGACATCTGAAATATTTCATCATTACCTTACAAATCGAAAACCTTATCATAGCAGGGTTTATACCTGACCCACATCAAACATGTTACATATGAACCTAAATATGTATAACAGTGCGTGAAGAAATAAGAGCGTTTTCTGACCCTGCGTTTCTAATCAGGGTATGGGGAGTTTATCAGGCTGCTGCAGAGTGATGGATAAGATCACAGGAGGATTGAGTGCAGCTTTAGCTGCCTCTCCATGTCCTGAGTGCCACTGGCCTCTGCTGAGAGGATGACATCTCTGGCAGCTCTCTTCACCCTGACGTCCTCGTTATCCTCCTCTCCGCCTCTCTCCCCTGCCCGGCCAACATGCACCCTCACACAGCAACCTGAGCCTTCTGATCTGTTTGCTGAGCGCCAGAACCATCGCATCGCCTTTTCCTTCGGCATGTGCCGCACCACGGATCATTACGTCTGAAGCTCGGAGACAGCGATAGATGGGTTAAAACACTTCATAAGCGTAACACAATGGTCTCGAGCGGCTGCCTCCAAATGGCCTGCGATCCTTTGAAATGTGCATACAGCAGCTCCACAAAAGCCCATTGGCAATCACATCTAAATTCAGCCTGTTGTGGATTCGCCTGGACGTATGTGCAGTTAGCGAAGGGTCAAGCGCTCTGAAACAGTTTCCACATTCAAAGTGATTCACACTTCGCTAGTAGGTGTGGATGCGTGTGCAGGCTGGGTGTTGAGGCTTCCTTCTTTGCTTTGCTCCAGCACACAGCATTTACAAATGTCTCTTTAGCATATTGAATGTGACATGGCACCGACTGCTGGCAGCTCCAATTGTGCTTTTATTTGTTTCTCCCAATATAATTACATGCTCGCTGGCTCTTAGAAACACATTTGATACTGGAGAACGGGGAGTATTGGAAGAGTGACTGTGATACTAATCACAAGATCTCACCAACTGTAGGAGGGCACAGGAGGTTTGAAATGTTTGAACTGTAGAAGTGATGCCTTCTATGTAAATGCCTTCTGCTGTGGCCCATTATGATGAGTTTTTTTTCTTTCTCCCACTATCTGAAGCACTTTTGAGCTGGTTCAGTTTTACAAAAAATCTTCTACGATGTTATTTGTAAAGGACAGGAGGGAGGATTTTGTTCAGAATAGAGTATCTCGGTAATTTTCACTAATCTCCACAGATTGCACGAAATAATATGTCATACTTCAGCTTTACGCTACAGACGCTTCATGAGCGAATGATAACAAGATGTTGTACAATCTTATATGAATGTAATTTTGATCAAGGTGTTCACAAAGCACAAAGAGACATTTGCATGATGCCATAGAGGAAAAAAAAACACATTTTGGTGAGGCAAGTGAGGCTTTGGAGTGTGAAGAACCTTTTGAAATTTCTTTATGTGGAGGTTCTTTTAAGTCTTTTCTACGATCTACGATTTAGAGACTGAAAAAGGTTTCTATGGCACCACACAAATAATTTTTTCTCCAGCTCTAAATTCAATATCTTTTCAACCCACAGACATTTCATAGGATTTCACATGCTTGGAGGAGAGCACTAACGCTGCTTCCACATTACAAACCGTATCATTCCGATATTTTGTGCATTTATGTGAAAGTGGCCCATGTTCTTAACAGACATTTGCGTTGAACCAACTTGCACATTCTTATCAACAACATCACATACATGACTCCCATTCATCATGAAAGAAAATGAATGAACAAAAGAGCAGAATAAGAATGATTAGTAGCTCTGAACAGCTCACAGCTCATAATCAGCTCATGGTGAAAGAACATCCGATGCATTTAATGCTTTTGCAGTGTTACAGCCACTATCTTCAAATTTGCTTTGCTGCTAACACTAGATGAAGGCAATCCATTCAGTGGATAAGAAATAAAATGAATTCTGATCAGGCCTTTCTCTTCACAGCCCATGTAAGAAGGTCCTGTTAAATCCAAAAGTTTTAATTTGCTTTAATAACCAGGATTAGCATAGCTTAAGCAATTCGGCACATTTGATTTAATAGATGACCATGGCTGGCCAGGTTTTCTCTGTATTGCAGGGAGACAGGAACTAAGCCGCTCCATCCAATAGAATAAGAACAGCAGGGCCACTGAGCTCATATGGACTCTGAGCCATTGATTGTTGCATCATCGCTGGGAATCAAACTTGGGTCCAGTAAAAAGGACACAACCCTCTTAGCTCAGTGTACCACTTACTGAGCCAGACTGGCCTGTGTGGTACTGGCTCTGTGGTTTGAATACACAAGCGCAGCCACACAGCAGGGCAAGAGATTAAACACAGATCACAGAGACAAACAAAGAGGAAGTCAAGGTGTTCTTCAAAGCCGCCGGCGTTCCTCAGGGCTAGTTCTGCCGGCTCCTAATCGGTACGTTTGAATAGATATGTTTAAATTCTTCAAAAGAAGTTAGGCCTAGACCTCCGCTGACAATAATAATGATAGTCACCCACACAGACTCCTCCAGACCAACGCTGACATACCCTTATGGGATTTCTTTCGGTGTTTGGAAGTGTAGCGAAACACGAAAGGAACTGTGTGGTGAAATGAATTGCAATCATTTCCTGAAATCAGATTATCTGTTCTTCGGCATCAATGCTCTGAAAGAAGAAAATGAGGCAATATATTAGCGCATGCTAGCGAAGCTGCAGTGTGTGAGGGACCTCTAGAATAATCCTCCACAAGCAAGGACTCATCTCCTCCTGTGGAAAATAGATAAGAGGGACGGCACATCCACCAGGATGGCATCAAACGCCAAATCTGACCATCGATATTATGTCAGAAGACTGACAGCAGTGACATCTAATCACCCCTCCGCTGGCGTGTCATAACTCCTGCCTAATGTGCCACAGCTCGCGCGGTCTATTGACCGAGACACTCGTGTTTGTAATTCTCGAATTCAAAAACATTTGTTACATCTCAGGTTCACATTACAGTTACGGACTTCGCAAGGATATTTTTAACTTGCAAGTCTTGCAGGTTTTTGAATGAAAAATACTAAATTATGCGTAATACATTTTAAAGGATACATTTTTAAACAAACTATATTTGGGGGTTTTTTTTGTTCATGAGATTGACATAATGATGTGAGGATACTTTGAAAGTTCCACCCTCGTCTGTGCAATCCATTTGTGGAAATGAAGCTTCAAAACCAAAAACCAATACATTTACAAATGGCCACCTGTTCAGCCTATAGCAGTTTAGACTCACACTGAAGGATTATTTGTACGTGTTTTTGTTTTCGCGGGACTGTTTCAGCCTGGATTGCTTTCTAAATTAGGCACAATACAATAAAAATGGAGCTAATTTACATACATCAATCTTAAAGCCACAGTAACAAACCAACTTGTGTAATTGTAAGGGATAAAGAGTGGTTGGAAAATGGTGATGGGAAAATGAATTATGGCTGGTTTCCGTAATAGAAACCACACAAGAATCATAACTGAACTTCAGGGACAAAGAAAAGCAAAGAAAGGGGGAAAAAAGGTTCGATACAGACTCTTTGTGTAATATGTATACGTAATTTATGCATGCGAATGATGCCCATGACTGTAAAACTGAAAATGAGCAATGCACCACGGAAAAAAAAAACTTTCCACTCTTCCCAACTAATCACTTGAATCACTAAATTGGGCAAAAAAAATCCCAAGCTGAAGAAAAAAGATTTGAAACCATACCTAAACAGAAGAGACACGATTTTCATTCCAAACAGCTCTGCAGGCTTCACGTTTTATTCAGAAAGGGTGGTTGTTTTTCTAGTTTTAGAATTTTTAAATAGCTCCAATCATTTTAAACATTTTTAATCAAGCATAACTGTTTGTCTTGTTCAGAGCAGAGACGTGAATGTAGGACATGTCTTTTAAATGATCTTTACCATGATTGGTTATTCCTCTCTCTAAATGAAGGACTGAAGCAGACAATTGAGTACTTTCTACTGATTTGTTTGGATTAAAGAGCGTAAAACGTAAGTAAAATAAATTATACGCAGATAGTCTAGTTATATATTTTTGGAATTGGACATGGTCATATGTAATGAATTACTTTATTGAGTATCTCAAGCTCAGCACTGTCCATTTTAAGAGTGTAGCAATGTGTGAAATGACAAAAATGCATCAACCTACAGAAAAACTATATGTATTTCTGTTTTGTTTGTTTTTTTTCTGGGAAAGGCACCAGTATTGTACAATAATCCAGTGGCGAAGAATAACACTGACAATATCCACAATACCTTCACAAAATGTATTGTGACATAATATTTCCTATTAATGATGCCATGGTCTCCAATTGCGAACCTCTACTTCCCAGGCTTTGTGCCTCATGCTGCCTTGCTGTAAATGGGGTCGCTAGTGATGGACCTTTCTAATAAATGGGCACAAACACGTATTACCTCGGTGAGGTGAGGATTTCTAGAACGTAAAAAGCTTTTTGCCTTTAAATGGATCTGATAGAGTCAGGCTGTCTTTAGCACTTTGCTTTTCCTGTATAAGGAGCCCAGCTGTATGGCCCGCAGTGTCACATCTGTTACCTTGAACTGTGTGTCCGTTGTCTGTACCTTCCCTACCCTCATAAAGCTGAAGATAGATGAGTAATGACCCCAGAAAGTTGCAGTAATGAATGGCCCTCATGAGAGCTTGGAAGGAGAGAAAAGTAATGCTGTAATGATGCTGTTATGTGAGCGTAATGACGCTTTTATGTCACTGTAGCTGAGAAGATGCGGTCATAACTGTGGCACCGATAACCTTTGTTCAGATGAAGCATGCTGCATGAAACCGAGCAGCCGGTTCAAGTACCTGGCTTGAATCTACACTCATTTACCATCGGATCAGGAACACCTTCCATATAGGTGCACTTTGTAGATGTACAGTAACTGCCCTGCTGCAAAAAAATAAAAAATCAGTGCCCAATATCAATGAAAAGAAATCACCATGGAGCCACTAATGACTATTAGTTGACAATTATTCTCAGCCCTCATTGATATGAGTGTATCAGACCGAGCAGCATTAATGCCTCAGCATCATTACTTTTCTGATAATAGTCCATCTGCTGAAACACTGAGTCTATGGCCAGAAACTGACCACTGGTATGGAAAAGAGTATGAATCCCACATACTGTGCATGGAAAAACAGTAAAGCACATCATTATAGTAGTTGTGTTTGTGAAAGTGGCCAGTTTGTGTACACAGTGTTTTCTCTCAAACAGCATCACCCAGCATCACCCAGCATCACGCACACAAACATGCGGCTATTGTGCTGAGGATGGTAGCATGCAGAACGTATCTGGTGGTCCTTTGGTGGTCTTTTCCATCAACAGATGTGCCAGAGGTGGTGCCGAGAATCTTTACAGCAGCAGATGGGCTGTAGTCAGAAAACTGTGCATCTGTATTTTAGATGTTTCTGATAAATGGCCACTGAGTATAAATACAAGATACATGTAGCCACAACACTGGCAAGCAGATATAAACTGTGCACATATAAAAGCATCGTTACTTCCAGAGCAACACTTCTCCTTTTTTCCCCATTTGTAAAGCAGGGTGGTATTCTTGTGTTTTGAGTCTTAGCTTATTATACGCACACATCAACCCAGAGCTCCTAGTGATTTGTGTGTTTTTTGATGCATTTATGGTGTGAAAAGAGACGGCATCTTTTGCCTTTACCCTGTTTCATTTCAAACTGTGATGTACCAGCCTGGTCTCATGAGGATGCATTTCCACTAGGATTGGACCTCATGCTGTTATTTTTCTCGCCGAGGCATTCTGTTTTTTTTTGTTGTTTTGATTTTTTTCCCTCTTTATTCCCTCTCCTCTGTCCTCTGTTTCACTTGCGTGATGCCGGATGCCACATCCAGCCCTACAATCCCCCTCTAGTATAGCCACCTTGACTCTGAATGGCAATAACAGATTGATGCTCTACAGAAAAAGGAAAAAAAAAAACTTTCCATTTCCATTGGTAATAAGTGCTGCGGAGAAATCCGCGTGTCCTTATGCAAGCCGGTCCATGTCATGTTTGTCATATATAGAAAGTGAAAGCCGAGAGTGGTGCTTCTATAGTTGCGGGGAAAGTGTGACTGTCTGTTTTGTGCTTGTCTGAAAGAGGAGGAGAGCATTAACACATACACCATGTTTTCTTTTCCTCTGCTTCCTCAGGAGCTACCCAGGCCATAACAGGTACAGCTACTTTCCTCTCTGTCTTTCTAACCAATCTCATTTCCTGTCTGTTCAGTTTTTTTGTGTGTGTGCTTGTACTACATCTGCATGGATGCCTGTTCTAGATGCATGTTGTCCAACTGAAACTTTAAAACACCCCGTTTCATTTCCTGCACCAGTGGTATACCAATTAAGCATGGAGAGATATTAAAAAACTGTGACCGAAGCTGATTTTGAGCAACTTAAAATTCTCATAACCGGGATTGGGATTCCAATCCAATAATATTAGCTCATATAATTTAATGGAGTCAAATAACATCCAATGATATCAGCTCGTAGAATTTTACATGGTCAGAAATGAAACAGAAAGTTAAACACAGGGGTGAGGAATACGGCAAGACTGTATCAGAATACACCAGTTAGGCCAGACTTATTCTGTTATGATGCATTTTATAGTTATTCAGTGTTCTAAAAGTACATTGTACCCACAAGATGCTCTGAAAAGCTTGAGATTTGTATCTATGACTTCCATACCTTGTATGTATGACTTATGTAATTATTTAGTTAATTTCTTTTGTATCTTAGAAATTCCAGAGATTATATTAAAATTTAATTGCATAAAAATGTCTGCACATTCCTAAGGCGTAGTTCAGGACACATTTCACTGCGTGTTGTACCTGTGTGACCATGCATGTGACAAATAAAGAAATTTTGAACCTTGAATCTTGAATCTTGAAACAAAATATGGCCATATTGCTCATCCGTGCTGCATAAACCAAGGTAATGTATCATTTCAATGTACTTTTGTGTTTCTGAAATCGGTTGGTTTATTACAGTTAATGAATCTTTTTTTTTTCACTCAGAAATAATTTTAAGCAAAAGGCCAAGCGTCCCAGAATTCTTCACGTTTTACGATTTCTGTTAATTAGCTCTTATTTGTCTCATAGTTCATCAGTTCTCTTTATAGTAATTAGGGTTTTTTATGTTTTATCTTCATGCTAATGGTTAGTTTTGGATGTATTTGACATGTTTTGGTTATTTTAACCATTATGCCAGTATTGCTAAGAGACAATTTGCTGCCCTGTTAGCAGTCTCTTAATAGTCTGGTGTTTGAGTATTAAACCACTAAATCCTCAGAAGAAACTATTTTTTCACATAAGAGAAGATCAGAGTTAGTTAAAGTAGAACAGATATTAAAACTGTGATCAAAACTGAGTTTGAGGATATTGGGATTCCAATCCAATAATATTAGCTCAAATAATTGAACGGAATCCAATAGCATCCAATAAAATCATCTCGTATAATATTATAGGGTTTTAAAAAAAAGGTAACGGAGAGTTAAACACAGGGGTGAGCAATACATCAAGACTATTTTAAGACCCTTGAAAACGTCTTCATGATACACAATGGGTCAATTTCCTGGACAGGGCTTAAGCCTAGCCCTGGGTTACGTAGCGCTGTTTTCCATTGTAAAAAGGAAAGGGTTGTTCAAGACTAGACTTAATCCCTGACTGGGAAACTGACCCAGTGTGTATCAATATTTTGTTTTAATGAAGTTTATGGGGAAAAAAACGCAGTAGTAACACGTTAAAAAAAAAAAATAATTTCAAATGTATTAGTATAGAAATCTTTATTTTGTGTTTTGAACTACATTATATCCAGTTAAGACTATTCTGCTCTGTTTGTGATGTTTGTGATGAACCCTGCCATTATTCAGTGTTGTAATAGCACATAATTTCCACAAGAGTCTCAAAAAGGCCAGTGATTTGCCATGATACAGTGAAATATGACTACATCGCCCTTCCCTAGTTAAATAGTGCTGCACTGACTGGTTAACTATTCATTTTTGTACATTTTCAGATGCATTAAACCTTAGTAAAATTTTCATTTAGGTTCAGTTTTAGTGTTGCTTTCATTAATATGATGACAAAAACCAAGGAGAAGATACTTTTAATTAGAGTTTACAACCTAGAGCATGGTCTACTTAACTGCTGAAATCCATTAAAGAAAACATAAGAATCATCCGAATCATTTGGGCTTTGGAAAAGCTTGCAGCCCAGAACAGAGTCCAAGCAATTCCAATGTCACTCCAGAAGATTCTGAACATTCTGATGTTTCCGTGGATGAATTTCAGCTGTTAATAACAGACTGGTCGTCTAAAGCTTTACTTTATAGTTTGACATAGAAGGAATTCTTCAAGCTTTTATACCAAGAATGTGAAAGCATTTTCTCTGCAATACTTGTTGGGTTTGGTTCATTTGGTTTATCTTTTTTATTTACTTTTACGTTTCTGAAAATCATTTTTTTATTACAGATAATGAAGAGTTTTCCAACCACATATAATGTAAATGTTTCCGAGCAAAAAGCTAAGTGTACCAGAATTCTTCACGTTTTATGGTTTCTGTTAATTAGCTCTTATTTGTCTTATAGTTCATCGGTTCTCTTTATAGTAATTAGGGTTTTTTATGTTTTTTCTTCATGCTAATGGTTAAGTTTGGATGTATTTGACATGTTTTGGTTATTTTAACCAGTATGCCAGTATTGCAGGGATGCAAGTAGCTGCCTTGTTAGCAGTCTTTTATAAACTAAGTTGATTTAGAGAAATTTTACATTTGCAGAAACTAAAAGCTTGCTAACCAGAACAGAGTCCAAGCAATTCCAGTGTCACTCCAGTCGATTCTAATGTTCTTATGTTTTCTTTGATGAGCTATAGATTGGATTGAAAGCTTCACTCAAAAGGAGCTCCTGGAGTTTTGAGATAGAAGTCATTCTTCAAACATTTATTCTTAGAAAACTAAAGCATTTTTTCTCTGTAATGTTTGGCTCATTTTGCATTCAACTTTACATTATTTAGATTTACTTTTGTGTTTCTGAAAATCATGTTTTTATCTACAGCTTATAGGTCAACAGTTCTCTTTATAGTATTTTTTTAAATGTTTCATTTTCATGCTAATGGTTAGGTTTGGATATATTTGACATGTTTTGGCTAATTTAACCTTTATGGCAGTATTGCAGGGATACAATTGGCTGCTTTGGTAGCAGTCTCTTAATAAACTTGTTATTTTATTAGCAGTCTCTTAATAGACTCTAAATACATGGTATTTGAGTATTAAACCAATAAATCCTCCGAAGAAACTATTTTGTTTTTCATATCAGTGAAGATCAGAGTCTGTTACAATAGAAACACACTAAAGGTCACTGCTTTATTGGTATTGATGACAATGATACATCAATTGATATATCAGTCGGGCCTCTGTGCCTACACAAGCAGCTCGCATTTCAGTATGCATTGTTTTCTCCATGGAACTCATGAGTGTCAAGCAGGTTAAGTGCTTTTAGAGGCCGTTAGGGACAATAACCCAGCATGTCTGACTGAGCCAAGGTTGTTGTGACCAGATTTTGATGGAGCCAAACAGTCAAGCATGACAGAAAGCCCCAAAAGGTTGCATCCTCAAAGCCAGCAGCCCTGCAGGAAGATTTCCCCCTAAAAGCAACGCATGCAAAGGAAAGATAATGAAAATGTTCTATTCGCACACGTGAGGCATTCTTAACAATTCAGACCTGTGAAATCTGTTTAGAACGGTTGCTTCACAATAACCATAGCTGTGATGCAAAAGATTCCATCCCCTCCTACACACAATTGCTGCTTCTCCGCCAGTGCTTTCTGCACCACTTTACCAAGTTCTGTCAAAAAAAATAAAAAAAATACCACACGCACGCACTTCCTGCACAAGAATAAATATGTTCCAACTTTGCACAGCACACATGAATAGGTCCATTCCAACAGCAGAAATCTTAAGTAGTGCAGTGATGAATAGAACAGAATGAGAGTAATTTCCATTCCTGATCACTCTCCACTGTGCCCAGGTTGTCGCTAGAAAGATTCAGGGCCCTTACGAAACACGAGCTAGGCTTGAAAGGACCGCTCGCTTTCCACATACACACACTGCACCTTTCAGCTCTTTGGTTTTTAAAACCTGAAGGACAAGCCTACTCTCCTCTTAATTCCGTAAAGAGGAATCAAATACGTGTGTAACATCCTGCCCAAAAGGCAAAACCAACCACCACAGCTCTCTTCATACTCTCCCTGCCAAAGGTCTGGGGACATCTGGCTTTTCAAAAATATTTTAATAAACAAGCACGTTTTATTTGTCAGTTTGTAATGCCTCACAGAATAATTCTAGAACTGTTTTTCTTCACAAAAACTGCAAAACTGAACAAACAACCAAAAGGAATACCTTGGGAAGAATGCCAAAAAGCATTTTATACTCTTTTTATACAGCATGGTAAACAGAACCTCACCTTTTGAACCTTAAACAAGCTTGAATAAAATGAATGGGGTTTTTGCCATCGTGCTGTAAAGCCTGTCCAACCTTGCTACAATAAAAGGAGCATTTGAAGGCGGGGCACAGATAGGTCACTTGACACAAATGAATGACTGGAGTGCTTTTCAGCCAATCATAACGCACCACTTTCTCTGTCAAGCAAAAGAAAAAACAAAAAAAACCTGGCAAAAACCCTCCGAACAAACCAGCCGTGAGGCCGCCTGCGCCAGAAAATTAGTTAGAGTTATTAAGCATAAGTACTATTTGGAGAGAAGGGATTGGTTTACATGGGGAGGTGGGGTCACGTAATTATCACCAGCATTCCTCTGTGATTTCAGTCCTGCTCGCATCAACCACGCTTTATAATACCTACTACAAACGGTCTAAATAAATACAGTTTATATAACACCCGATGCAAATTGCCATGTCAGATCATTTGCGTTCAAAACCCTGCGGAAAAGGAGTTTTCACTGTTGTGAAGTGTGGCTGCAATCAAAGAAGTATGTACTTGTATACTGTGTGGCTCATATCTAGCAGATATTTATCGTCCAACCCAGGGACACCAGAACCTCTATGTTGGGGGGGCATGCCCCACCCCCAATTTTAAATGTTTAGCCACCCCCACCACACCATACCTGAGACCCACCAGACCTCAACCCTCTTCCCCTCTTTCCAGCCTCCACCAACAACCTCTGATTGAACCTCAGGCGGACAACATATAGGGGGAAAACTAAACCATGAAAAAAAGAGATTTCATGAGTGAAATTGACCCAGGCTTCACATATATTCCTAAGAAATTGTAAGGCAAATAACCCACAGCTACTAAATGTTTTGACATGCTTTCTACCATTTCTTAGCGCAAAGGCAGTGTGTAAATCAAGTGGCCATTCATCTTGGTAATTATGCCGAGATATCCTGCACAAATGGGTCATAACATTAAAGATATCCTGTGATAAAATTACATTACCCCACCTACCTATACACAACTGACCCAGCCCAAGTAGTAGCTAAAAGAGATGAAAAGGTGCTATTAGGGGACGCACATAGAGTCGCAATCATTTGGACAGAACGGTTTTCATGTCAATCCTATATAGAATACTACGCTCACAGCTCAAGGCACACTACACATTAAACACAGCAGTAAGTTACAGTTGTTTTATTCTGTTATTTTAGGAGGGGTTCTTGGTGGGGTTGTTATTTTTGCTTGCTCTATTGTTATTGTCTTTTTTTTTTAATTATCTTTATACGTCTTGTTGGACTGAGAGTTGTAGCAAAAGAATTTCCTTCAGCATTTATAAAGTTCTTTTTATCTTGTTTTATCTTATCTTATACCGCACCTGTGTTTGTTCTTGTACAGTTTTTGTATTTGTAAATTCTCATTTCAATATAATGTCTATCATCATAGGTAGTGATAATAGCATCAGATATGTGGCTTAGATTAACAGGATTATAACATAATGGTCATATCTGTGTTTTTAAAGGAAAAAAAGCATTAAGCACTCATACATCTGCAATCTTTTATAATGTTTCTGTTTCGTGAAAAGACCTAGAAGTCCTCATCAACACCAACAAATCATCAACTAATGTACCACTGACTGGTTCTAGTGTTAGCTTTAGGTAAGCTCACCTGAAGGGCGGCATCCATCACTTCAAACATCAATCTTTATTAGGTATAAAAAGTTAATGTGTTAACCAAACCACAAAGGAATTACCTTGGTTGAACTGATGGAAATCGAAGCCAGGGTTCTTGGCAGCTGAATGGCCTAGAGGTTAGGGCGTTGGCCCTGCAATCAAATCCCAACTGCTATCTTCAGAGCTGAGGTACCCTTGAGCAAGGTATCATACCCCACCATTGCTTCCTGGGCGCCTCATTGGCGGCAGCCCCCTGCTTCATGGGTTAAATGCAGAGAAATCATTTCACTGTGTGTTGTGCTTGTATGACTATGACAAATAAAAATTGCCTTTCAAATATATCAGTAAAGAAGCCAGTTCATACCTGAATGCTACCAGGTGACTTGACCCTAATGAACAATGCAACAATAATTGAATGTAGGACTCAGCATTTAGTAAATGGTCCTTTTTTGGACATTTTCCAAAGAAGGCAAGGTGCTCCCGTGGTGGCAAGTGTTGGAGAAAATTCACATTTTAATCATGTTATTTATTCATTTATTTATTTATTCTTTCTTTTATTTATTCCTTTACATGTATTCACACTCAGTATTCAGACAGAGAGTCAGTGATTCAGTGATTCATTTATTCAGTTCCTGATTGTTGTGTGATTCATTTAAGGTTAAGGAGAAGTCTTAAAGTTAGGGACCTATGTTTATAATATATTACAAAAATATTTTTTTGAGATTGCATTCTGCACAAACAGACGAGAAAAAACAAAAACTCTTCGAAATAATTTTTTCATTACTAGCGTCCATCTTATGGACACATTCTGCATTAATTAAGTCTCCATAGGATTAATATTAAAAAGAAGAGAAAGATCGAATAGATTAAAATGCCAGTTTAATGAAAACTCTCATATATTAGCCACTTTTCACATGCTAGTCTATTATGCAATTAATTTATTGCTTTTCCTTTGAGAGCGATTCGGTAGCAGTATTAGCTGGAATCCCAGCGATGACACCTCTGATAAGTTGGATTTCACTGCATCCCCCTGCTACGGACATCGCTGTGGCCATATAATTCAGTCCAGTTTCTGTATCAGGACAGACGTGATGGGTGTAATATATATTTAGGTGGGATCCACATTATTAAGGGAAAGATTAACACTTGAGATAATCCTGAGGCCGGATTGGTCTGGGTTTTCTTGTGCTAGACGGCATGTGTGTGTGCGTGTGGAGGTGGATGGTAGAATGTTTTATAGTTGTGGGATGTGATGAGATGAGAGCAGAACAGCGGGTTCTCCTCTGAGGATTGATGAAGGGGTTTGTTGTGTGAGTGTGTGTGTGTGTGTGTCTCTTCCCCTTTCCTCCACAGCAGCCCCCCCCCGCCTTTCCCTTCCCTTCTGTGAGTTCACACACGGCTCCCCTGACCCTTACCTGATTCTGCTGCTCCTTCATCCATCCAAGGATGAATCCAGGCCACTGCTTCCCCCTTCAGTGCAGGGGCCACTGGGGGCTAAGGCTTGCTAGCTGCTAGTCACACTTCTGCACCGAGTCGTTTCTTGACAGCCCAAGAAAGCCTCTGCAGTCCTTTTTTACAAAAAAAAAAAAAAAGAAACATTGCAGCCCTACTGTGAGTAGGCAAGGCAGCATTCGTCCCCCCGGACCCTTTCATGTCTCCAGCAGTTTAACTTACTTATCAACATCGGCCTGACACTTCTGCTAATATTAACTCAAGCTCCTAATTGCTCATTAACATTAACACTCACCAGCAACCTTCAGGCCCACTTTGCTAGTTAGAGGCTGTGGTCCATTTGCTAATGCACAATTTGTGTTAGCCATCGGCAAGTCCTTCATCAGATGTCACGTTCTGACCACCGAACCACTCTTCTCTTGGATATTTTTAGGTGGTGGGTGACTCTTAACCTAGCAGTGACAGTGATGTGTTAAATCCCCAGCAACCGCACCAAGCCTGTACACGCATGCACAGCCATATCACTGCAATGTGCTGAGAAGTCCACCTCTCAAATAACATCAGAGCAACACGGGTGCTGTGGTCAGAAACAGACCAGTGATGAGTGGGGTGGGACGTGGCTCACAAATGATATAAAAATGGTTCGGTCTTCAATTACACATTAATCTATCCTTATATCTGAGATAAACCTAGAGGGAACATGGGGAGGCGGTGGATAATTGAATATACGAAATCAGAACTCATCGCAGCATTGGTTTTTTTTTCAATAGTCAAGGGAACATGGCAGCACATAACTGAATGTAAAAACTTTAGATGCTTTTACAAGTGAAGGACCTCACAGAATTGGCTTAAGTTCCAATTTAGACCATGAAAATGTCTACAAGGCGAAAGAGTGATGCTTTACATCAGTGACACTGCACGCCCTTCATCTTTTCCATAGCAGTAATCATGTTTTCTTTGACATTTAAATTGGAATTAAACAGTGGTAATGCTTAAAAAAGAAACTTGAGTGGCTGTCAGTATACTTTGGGAGACCGTCCGTGTGTTTGGCGAACACTGGGCTGTTGCTTGGTCGTCCTTGTGGCAAGTGAATGGAAGGATGTAAAAAAAGAGTAGAAGGATGGTTTTCAAGCATAAGTAATACACAAAACAGAAAATGCAAGGGCATGTTTATTTTACATATTTATAAAGTATGTTTGCTAGAGGGCCGTTATCTGCTCTTCACGTGTAGTGCTCCGCTTCAGACTGAAGGAGGTCAGTGTTATCAGAGGTCATCCTCAGCCTGTGTCAGTCACCCAGCGCGGCAGAGCGGAAAGAGGGCGCGCGAAGAAGCAAGCTGTCAGGGTTTGGTGGACAAGCAGTGGAGGGGCAAATGACTGATTTCAAACACAATCATTCATTCTTGGGCCAGCCCTATTTTTAGCCATCGCACAGGGCATGTCGAACAGATGTGATTACGGCAAATCGTGGTCTCCGTGATTACAGACTGAATGCTGATTAATGGATTGATGCTTTTGAGGTGCGAGGTCTCTCCCGCACATACAGTACGCCTGCCTTTCCTCCGCACCGGCCGAGAGCGGCTGCTTCTTAACCGCAGGATCGGCTCGGATTATCCAAAGCCTAAAATACATCTTTCCTCGATTCTTTGATTCATCTAAACATCATAGATCGCCCTTATCGCCCTTAACGCTTTTGGTGGCTCAATAGCCTGGCAGTGTTCATAGAGAACAGAAAATGCTAGAATTAAAGGTTTTATTGGATTTGTGCTTGAGAAGATTCCATTTCTCTTGTGTACAGTGGGCTGAAGTTTAGTTTTTTTTTCCTCTAGCCTCCGACAGCCTTTCAGGGCCTGGATTTTTTTGGAAAATTATTATAATTTTGCTTTTGCCTAGCAAATAACAAATGTGGGCCTGCGAAACCTAGCATCATGCATGTTTAACCTCAAACTTGGTCGCAGTTTAGGCAGCGTGGAACCCGTTCAGCCCACGTACTCGCTAATGCTAATGCTCACGGCCATGAAGTGAAGCGATATTATCGTCCACGTCCCCCCACTCGAGGAGGACAGGAATGATGTTTACTTATTTATATATTTATCCACGATACCCCAGCGGCTGGCGGCTGCACCTTTGCCGGGCATTGCCGAATTGTGTTAGGTGGGCTGTCTCTACCTATTGAAGTAAGAAAATTGAGATGCTTTTGTAGGCTCGGTAAATATCAAGGGGGGTTGAAGGTGGCTGATTGCTCAGCCATGCAAATTTGCACTGTGTGTTTTCTCACAGCTAACGTTACGGGCCGCCTCCCTCACTGTTTGCGAGAATGAGGCGTTTAAAAGCATTCTCTGGTCGTTTTTTTTTCTTCCCCATGCCTCTCAGCTCTGTGGATGTAAATATAGAACAAGGTGACTTTTGCTTTTCTACTATCTTCACCTGGGAGGCATAATGGAATTCAGTTGGTGAATGTATACTGAAATGAGTGAGTGCAGTGCTGCGTCTAATTAGAAACCGTTGTAGGCTCGAAGGGAAGTGCATCAGATTTTGTGTGTGTGGAGATGTGAACTGACACTTGCAAATCCATGCGGGGGTGTGTTAAGGCTGCACAGGGTAGCATGTCTTAATCGTTCTTAAGTTTGTAAGATGACTTGTAATGAAATCATTGCATCGATATGAGTTTCATCATTGTGTGATTAGAATAGCTAGTGCCCGGGTGGTAAGGGAGTTACCCATGTGATCAGAAGGCCATGAGTTTGAATCCCAGGCCTGCCAGTGGCACCACTGAGCGAAGTAGCATCCCCACACACTGCTCCCCGGGTGCTGCGTCACCGGCCGCCCACTGCTTCACTTGGCGAATGGGTTAAATCCTGAGAAAAAATTTCACACTCTTCACACTGTGCTATGCTGAGTGTTCATGCATGACATGCATGGCCCACTTTACTATATTTAGAACGAATGAAGTGCAGTACCAAACTTATAGGATCATGATTTTTTCAGACTGGGTGTGTTCATGTGTGGACGTCATGCTTAATCATACATGACATGCACAAATGTCTGCCAGCATGCTCCACTAGGGGGCGATGTGTACAGAAAACTACAACATTTTTCCTCCCTCACTGCAATAATTAGCACTCATTTGCCTTTTTTGTTGCATTTTCACAATGTTGTCCATAATTGTTTGTGGCGTTGCGCCTGCCAAGTGATTCTCAAAGTACTTAGTTTTGTATCACTTTAGTTAGTTTTTTGTTTGGACCCCAAAGAGACAGTGCCTGACTCACAGCTCCACAGACTCTAATGACAAACATTTTGGAGGTGTACACAGTGTGCCCTCAGCCAGAGGACAGTAATGCGGAGAACTGCCACTTGGTAACATCTTGGGGGATTGTCAGCGGATGCTTCCAAGCAAGTTCAAAATGAATTGGTCCATGTGAAACTGTTTTAAAGAATTTATCACTTTTATACAGACACATACAGATAATACTCACTTTCTTGAGACAAAACTTATGATAGCATAAGATATTTCAACACTCCAATCAACACTGCAATTGTGTTATCATTGTACTTGCAGCCAATGAGCTGCTTAGCAGCCAGAATGCTACTGAACTACAGTTGGAAATCTGTTTACTGAAGAAAAACAGAAGCATGCCTGTATTTTTTAATTTAGTATCTTTTTCTGTTCTCTAAAACTATAGACATTTGCTGTGTCTTTTAGCCATTAAGCCCCATTTAGAACCACGTAGAACCATATTCAGTGATGTTTTTTTATTAATGATTGGAAGAAAAAGGACATTTCCAGACTCCTCATAATTTGTAACTGCCTGATGGAAGCTACCATCACAAATATATGCACCTATCTATGCATTCTCATAAAGGTCTGCTCTTTTCAGACTCACCATGCACAAAAATGGGCTTGTGGTTCTGAAAGGTATTTGTGGTTTTATCTGTAGTAGTTTGTGCAGTAGTGAATGGTGCTTCTTAGTAATGTTATGTTCATTTGAAGGTTTGATTTTAGTTTACACACAGAAATAAATCTGTACTTTCAGGCAGGCAGAGGCATATTACATTAAAGATCATTTACCACTTTCCAAATTAGGATTGTGATGTCTAACAGGGGCAGCATGGTGGCACAGTGGTTATCACTGTCACCTCACAGTCTTGGGTTTGATTCCTGGTCGGGGCTGCCAGGGTCCTCTCTGTGTGGACTCTCCCTGCTGTGCCCTAAGAGCTCTGGGATGGGCTCCAGCACCCCAGTGTCCAGGGAATGAATTTACATGTTACAGCTTTACCAAGCACGTTCCTCATTTTATCTATCTATCTATCTATCTATCTATCTATCTATCTATTTATCTATCTATCTATCTATCTATCTATCTATCTGTCTGTCTGTCTGCCCGTCCGTCCGTCCGTCCGTCCGTCCGTCCATCCGTCCACCCATCCATCCATTCTTCTTTTCATTTATTTATTTATTGCAGTTTTGCAATTTACAAATGTCCTATTTTAACAACCATGCTGTTTAACCATGTGTTTTGACCATCCTGACCAATCAGAGTTTCTGTACATATTTGGATAAATCAAGGTAATCATCATCCAAATTAATATGTAGCAATATAATTGCAATGCTAGTATTTTGTCCATATCGGACAGCGCTAGCATGTCCCCAGTTTACAGGGCGGGCCAGTTTTATGCCATTGAAAGGTGCCGTTGATTGCCGACCTTCATCAGCATGTGTTTAGATGGAGAAGTCTGATAAAGTTGTGCTGCGAGCAGCAATTACCAGGCCTCTCCTCCTCCCTGCTGCGATGCACACGCTTTAGCCCAGCTGTTCCTCCCTCACCTGCGACACGCAGCCCTGCAAAAATCAATACAGCCAAACAGACCACTGAGACAGAACATTTTTAACATTGCATGTGCAATTTCCAGTACACATGTGGATTTCTCTTCCCCAGTGCAAAGCACGGTGTGGGCGATTTTGTTTCTGGTTGTAGCAGGTTGTTTTCCTATTCAACATTACAAGTATTCTTCAGTAGACATTGTTTTTTATTTTTATTCCGTTCTTGATCATCATCGTTTGTACAACTATGGTTTTCATTCCTTCACCACAACAGAGAAGCTCAATTCTTACCATCCTATACACAAGGAATGGGCGCAGCTACTTCATAGGCTTGGCATTCTCACCGTTGCTATTTTTGTCTTTTGTTTTCATATGGCTACAAATGTGGCTTGCCTGGTTCAAACCATACACCCTAAGACTTCAAATGCTCTGGAACCATGCAAGGTTTAGGATGCATTTTCTAGCACATAACAGAATGTGGAAACTAAAAGGAGAGTGGTGTATAAAAGGGTTTTGTTCTCGTTCCTTTGCCTCTGCAGCGCAGGGTCAGAATCTGGTGACAGGAAACGTCTCTGTGATTGAGGGCGAAACGGCGACCATCAGCTGCCGGGTGAAGAACAACGACGACTCGGTCATCCAGCTCCTCAACCCCAACAGACAGACCATCTACTTCAGAGACGTCAGGCGTAAGAACCACTTACTGCTCTTACTCTCATAATATGCACAAATCCTATTATGCACAAACCATTGTATATGCTTGCATCCTCTTAGAACACGCACCAAATGGTAAATTGTGCTCATACAGCAAAACATCTTTTTATATGGAAGTTCCCCCAGTTTGTGATGCTTTGTTTGATGTTCCTGTGTCACATAGAGCCAAAGTTATTGTAATATTAAAAATAACCACTGCTGGGGTTTATTAAATGGTGTCACACGAAAATGACCATAAGGAACAAAAATCCCCAAATTCCTTTTACCTTCAGTCGGAGAAACAAACAGAAAACTTTCAGGATAGTTCCACCAACAAGTGGGTGGGAAACCCCACAGAGGGAGGCAGGCGGCCGGAGTGAGGGCACAGCAAGTGAAAGCACAGCAAATGATGAGCAATTTGAGAACAAACAGCGATTTTAGACTAGATCTCTCTCTCTCTCACTCTCTCTCACTCTCTATCACTCTCTCTCTCTCTCTCTCTCTATATATATATATATATATATATATCTATATATCTCTCTCTCTGTCTCTATCTCTCTGTCTCTCTATCTCTCTATCTCTCTATCTCTCTCTCTCTCTTTCTCTCTATCTCTGTCTATCTCTCTCTCTCTGTCTCTCTCTCTATCTGTCTCTCTATCTCTCTATCTCTCTGTCTCTCTATCTCTCTCTCTCTCTCTCTCTCTCTTTCTCTCTATCTCTCTCTCTATCTCTCTCTCTATCTCTATATCTCTCTCTCTCTGTGTGTACGTGTGTGAGCCGAGTGCATGCTGGGAGTGTGTGGAGTGAGTGTGTGGAGCGAGGACGAGTGGTGGTGAGTTTCGGTGGTTTTCTTTCTAACTTTTTGTTGGTAAGTGAACGGTTTGTGATTGCATGGATTGTGTTCGGGTTTGTGTGGTAGTGGGCGGGGGACCCGGCATCCTCAGTGAGGATGGCGTCCTCTAGGACGCCGTCACTCTCTATCCGGCACGCGGTTCGGATCCAACCTGATCCGTCCGTGTCCGTAGAAGACACTTTACTGGCGGTTGGGGA
>JBBMFX010000001.1:16610605-16636935 GCA_037832545.1 Rhabdalestes septentrionalis | reverse complement strand
GAGAGAGAGAGAGAGAGAGAGAGAGAGAGAGAGAGAGAGAGAGAGAGAGAGAGAGAGAGAGAGAGAGATTTTTATTAGGTATGTAGGCATTCATCTACACCACTGGCCATTTTACTAGAAACACTTTCCATTTTGATGCACTTTGTAGGTTTAAACTTGTTGAATATAGTCCACAATTTATCAGCTCTACCTTGGTAGCACCATTGACAGGATTATGAGCCTTGTGAGTCTTTCTCAGCATAGCATGTGGCAGGCATGTGTTACAGTGGTCCTGTGGTCAGAGACTGCAAAGCACACTAACAAGGACCAAAAGCATTTTAGCACAAATCACACGAACATTCCTCTACCCATGTCAGTGCTGAGGTTTGGTCCTCCACTCAAATAGTGAGTTGTGTTAGATTGGTTTTATTTTGGTTATTTAAAAAAACACACACAACCGTTTCTCGATCATCTACATCTACATATTTCGAAAGCTTCCTGTCCTAAAGGACGACTGAAGAACCGCTGCAGCTGTGCACCTGTATGGTAGGTGTTTCTGATCACATGGCCAATGAGTTTAAACATTAAGACAAGTCCCCCTGATATATATACACCAATTCTTTAATATTATCCACATATATAATCCATCTCCCAGCCTTGTGGAACTCATGTGTCACCGTCTGGTTAAGCCGAGCCCTGGTTTGAAGGTTTCTTATTATTGAAAAGTGCAGCAAGGCATGGCATTGTTGACAAGGTCCTTCTAACAACTGAGTGACAGTGTGTAATTGTGTTGGCCTGATTAGAGCACTCCGAACAGTCCATTTATATTCTAGCCCCGAGATTGTTTAGATCCTCTGCTGGCGTGCTGCATGCAAAGCATATAATCATGCCTTCTCTGCCTAATAAGGGCCTTGATGAGCTGCTAAGTGATGGTCTGACCAGTAATCAGCGTCTACTTTAGCCTGTAAGAGGGAACCTCCTGCAATTGTGTTCCTTCATCTCCAATGCCCCCTGCCTCCTCTCTTTTGGCGACACTGTTTTTCTGGGATTTGAGGTGAAATTCCTTACAGATGCCCTCTATAGGCGCTGGTACGGCTTTTAACGTAATTCATGTATGTTGGGTTGGGCGCGGCGAGGGCAAGTTTAGCTTTGTTGCGAAAACAGAATATTTATGAATACGACCCGCTCTCGGGGCGCGTCCTTTTGTGGGACTCGCTGGTTGATATGAAGATAAAAATACAAAAACGGAATATGTTTTATATTAATTATGTATAACCATATGTCATACCATTTTTTTGTTTGTTTGTTTCTGTTTGACCTTTTTTGTTGTCCCTTGAGACACGGTCTCACGATGAAGATTGGGAAGAAAAGTAGTCGTTTTCACACGCTCGTTTGTTAAAGAGGGGGAGGCGAGCTAGGGACTCTTTCAGCACAAAGCATATTATCCAGGATTAGAATGCTGCTCCCTGCACATTCCTTTTGCTCATATGAAAGTGAAAGAGCAGACTCTTTTAAAAGGTCACGCTGCGTTTTTGTAAAATCTAATGGACGTGTCTTAGAGCAACGTAATTCTAGTAGGTAAGTTCCGGTGCCAATTATACCTGACATGAGCTCGTCTCAAAAGGGAGAGAGAGAGAGAGAGAGAGAGAGAGTGAGTGAGAGATAAAGTGAGAGAGAGAGATAGGGAGAGCGACAGGATTCCAGCCACAAGCTACAGCGTTAGGGTATGGATGTGGATGTGGCTGTGCGGATCTTTCAGTCTTCGCTCTCTTTAGTGCTGTAATGTATTATTCCGTCTAATGTTTACTGGGCTGCTAGTGCTCTGTTTGTGGGGAAAGTACGACCTCTTGAACAATTCATAGATTTAACCCTTTCCGCTCAAACTGACAGGGTTTTAAAGAGATGTCAGCTCCACATAACGATTGCCTTAAAGTGCCAGTGCCGTGACATGTGACACTCATTACAGAGGAGCTTAAAATACTGAATCTATGAAAACGTCAGACTGAAACCTCACTTCTAACTTACTGCTATACCAGTCAATGAATATGGTGCATAACATCATCAAAGCCACGTTCACATGCAGCAGAATCTGGTTGCAACTAACACCTAATTGGCAGAACGTCAAGGGATTTTGTCTCTGTTCCTTTGATTCAGATCTTTCCCCAGACTGGCTGGGATCTGTTTGTATCCATGTTGTGCAGTAAAGAATATATAACAATGTATAATCGCAGTTTTCTGCATGCCACTGTGCTTTCTTTCACTAGGCTATAAAAGAAGTGCCTTGTTGTCTTTATTGTTGGGTGTGCTGTGATCATTCATGAGACTGTGTTTACACATTCAGAACAAAACTAGGATATCTACTTCAAAGTAACTCCTTCAAAATAGTCAACAATATCTCCACATTTTCCATTTTCTTAGTTCACGTAATTCACACACACTAACGGAAAATTTTAAATGACAGCCATGTGCAAAATGTGTGCGTCTCTGGTCAAATGACAAATTGATGCTCGAAGCCTGAACAGAAAACACGCAGTAAGGTGCAGTAATGAATTTACCATGTCAGAAAAAAACATTATACATAAAATTGGGCTTGAGCGAAAGTTAATTCACATTTTATATTTAATGTATATGGATGTTCAAACATGAACTGAATTCAGTCTGGATGCGGGCAAAGCTGTAAATGGAATAAATAAATGTTAGATGTGTCCAGAATGAGGAACCGAGGGTTAGATGATTGTGAAAGGACTGTGAAAGCTGTATACTGTCAAGCAATAGGTTATGATCCTTTAACATGTAATCATTTACATCATTTTTCATACAAAATAGTCCAATCTTAAGAAAGAAAAAGAATGTAAAAAGACATTTACTGCCTATAATTAATCAGGTTTTTAATGTACTTGTAACAAAACGATTGCAGTATTGACTAATCGGGGTGGTGAAAAACAATAATGTGAAATTGGCTTACATGGCATGTCCAAATCTTGGCACTGGCATAGCTAAATAAATGTGACAGTACCAATGAGAAACCACATTCTTAATTAAAGGTGAAGTGCAAATTAAAAGCAGAACTAGCTGCTTCTTTGGCTCTACATAAAAAGGCCCAATGCTTTTACAGATGTGTGTGCTGCTTCTGCAGGAGGCTTAGTTCTTCCCTCTCTCCTACCTAAAAAACATCCTTTTGTGTTCTACCATGTAACACCTCTCCTTTGTTGTTCCGCTTTGTGTGAGGCTCGGAATGCGGACGAGAGAGACGTATTGCACACAGCCAGCCAGCTGGGACACGAAGGCATTCAAATTCACTTAGTGTCAGCCACTTACAGGGTGTTTTGCCTCCAAATCTCTAATGCGCTCTAATGATCCCAGATAATATATTTATATGTCACTGGGGCTGTGTTCCTCTCTCAGGCCTCCCGATCTTTCTTCTTCAGCCCTCGCTGGTACTGGACGTGTTGGATTAACACAGCAAGCTTGTCCTTATTGTAGTTCTCTCAATTTTTTCAGTGCGGTGATGAGAAAGCTCAGGTAGCACCTGTCAGCGAATGAAACGAGCTCACGTCGACAGCTATTCAATTCCAGACATAGCCAGAGCAGTCCTTTCATCCCACGCTGACTCCTCCAAAAAAAAAAAAGGAAAAAAAAAAAACCTCATCATTATTCTTAGGAAGAAGTTTTTTTTTTCTCCACACACTCTTCAAATTAGGAGCTGGGATTAAGAACAAGTTCTTAATGTAAGCTCTCAGAACTTGTGATCAAGATTCTCAATTAGGGCTCCGACGCAGACCAGAGTTTTCAGCTTGTCAGAAGCACTCACCGATTCCTCAGGCGCGTCGGAGAGAGGAGGCTCCACCTGTTTAGCACTCAAGCTATTGCTTTCTGCTTGGTCTAGGCTGCGGCTTTCACCCTTTAATCATGCGGCAAAAAAAGCAGCTCTTTCTACCTTTTAACATGGGCGGCTTTAATTAGTCGACCTGGGGTTTGGAGACCATGGTTTGGGGTGAAACTTTTTTGTTGCCTGTTGGGTGGGGACCAAGTTTTTCATACCCAGCTTTGCAACCCAGGGATCTATGCCCAAAGGCTTTTCTACAATTACAGTGAAAAAGCTGTGCTGCTGTTTATGTAGAACCCCTCTCAACCAATCAGACTCTGCTCTTGGAAATAACTGTACCATACATTGTGCACTGATTTCAGTTGTGAAGACTCATTCTTTGTGCATTCAGCATTAAAAGCAGAATCGTGCTTCTTTTATATGCCGATAGAAAACATGTGAGAACACAAAATTCAAGGTCAGCAAGCCAATCCATTTATTGTGGCCAACATGGACAGGCAGGTGTTGCATCTACTTACAGTTGAATCCGAGCCCAGCTGCAGCCCTGAGAAAATGTGTGCTCCTTTTACCCTCACTTGCATCCATTTCGGCAAATTTACATTGTGGGTTTTGGTGCTCATAACATGCATGATTTCAGATGGTTGAAGTCCATAATATTTGGAACGAAGAAGAAAGTATTCTTAAGAATGAAGGTTAGTTGGAGTGATGGCATAGAAAACTAATTCTGGTCCCATTTAATAAATAATATTTGAAAAGCAATAAATACATTTGAATGAATAATAAATGCTCATTGAAAGTGCTATTGTGAAGGGGATGTGAAGTTTAAAGGAGCACCTAAATCTGAAAGACCATTCACATGAACCTCAATGTAAAATCTGAACCCAGCAAAGACTTGAGAAATGTCAGAATGCAGCTAAATACAGATGTGAATGATCAGGCTGGGGCAGATATTTTGGGCTCTAGTCGGGGATCTGTGTTGTGAATTCTCCTCCTGTCACCCCTCCCTGCATGCTTGCCTCTCACTCTTCATGCTTGTGTTTTCCCAGCCCTGAAGGACAGCCGGTTTCAGCTGGTTAACTTCTCCGACAACGAGCTCCGCGTGTCACTGTCCAACGTGACACTGTCAGACGAGGGACGGTACGTGTGCCAGCTCTACACGGACCCCCCGCAGGAGGCCTACGCAGACATCACCGTCCTGGGTACGCCCAAGCACCTCTCTGAATGCTAAAATCATGATTATTGATTTCCCTCATTGATCCTTTCAGTCAATTGAACCCGTCTAATTGAATCCCGCCATGACACAATATCAACCAATTACCCTCATGCCGTTTCCAATAACATGAGCGAAGAAAAGAGGAACAGATGTTGAGCTATTGATATTGGCGGTCCACTTTTGGCAGCCGAATCGACCGAATTCCTCTTAGATGTTGAAAAGGCCTCATCGAGCGATTTTGTTTCTCGAGTCAACTATTGTGGGGCCTGCAGCATCGACTAGCTGGCGTTTGGAGGTTTATTATAGAGCATATACCGGACGTCCCAGGGAGCCGAATGTAAGCAAGCATGCTCCGAAATGACAATGTTTTCATAATGAAATGCAGGCGCTATATACTATCACAGCATGGATGGTGATCCGGCAGACACAGCTTGAGCCCAAAGCTTGATATTAGATAAAGAGCTAAAAAAAACAAAACAAACCCAGCCCTTATCAAGCGGGATCTCACAGGATCACCAGGAACGTGCTGCACGGTCGGATATGCCACTAGCTCTCAGCATGGGAAATGTGAAGGCTAAATAGGGCGCAGACGCAGGAACAGGAGCACTGGAAATACACAAAGACTGCCTCATAAAGCTTCAGCAAAGTGCAGCTCTTCATATTAGAAGTTGCCATTTGCTCGATGGACGTAGGCCAACTGAGAAGATAGTAAACAGAAGTAATTTCAAGGTCCAAAAGTGATTACTGCTATCATAGTTGTGGTGTAAAAAGCTCTCTGGCAGTAGTCGGTTGTGAGGCAGCCCGCTGAAACGCTCGCACAAAAAGGCTTGAACCTTATTTTCATCAGAGCCATTGTTACAGATCATAAGATTGCTTCAGATTTGTACAGACGTATTTTGCTCACCTCTTCAGTTATTCATTTAGTTCAGTAAGTACAATAAATGATTTCTTTTTGTAATTACATACAGAAATATGTCTGTTATGTTACAAAAGTGTTGGCCTTTGCCATTTAAAGGAATACTACTGCAATTTCCATGTTTTGTTCCATCAGTTGCCATGAACAATACTGTCAATTTCTTTCTCTGCACTTAGAAAGAGCACAAAAAAAGACATTGGCTAATAGGCACATCTGCTGAAATCTCTGAATAAAAGTGTGGGACTGTATAACATGACTCCGATCTGCAATTAAGTTTTATCTATGAAGTTTGATCAACTTTTCAAATACGTGAGCAACACAGCAATGAGCAATTCTCGTCATTTTCACTTTCCCTAAGGTACCGTCCCTAAGGTATCCGTGTACACTCCGACAGAGTCTTGTGAAAATTCAGCCCACACCACACCATTAACTCACGCACAACAGGACAACTAAACTTCAAGTTCATCTGTGAATCTGTGCTGAACAAAATGTCAACACGGGTTTAAAGGAATAGCACATTTATTGTCTTGTTTACAGCATAATCTGTAATGTGAAACACAAGCTTCAAGACACACTGATGTTGGATCACAGGCAGATTTCACATCAATTAAAATAACCAACCTGCCTTTTTCCCTTCCAAATATTAAATAGAACATGTACTGCTCTTGTATAAAGTATTTGTGGTGAAGTGTGTGGTACTTCAGGAAGAGCAAAAAAACGGCAGGAAAAATCAATGCAGGAGTCACTGGAGCCATCTGAGTGTTTACATCTTAAAGAGGCTGGCTGATATCAGCCTGGACCACATGTTTTAATCAGGGTAAGCTTAGGTCAACCAGGGAACGCTCAGACAATGCCTTTGCAAACTCTATAAAATGTGCAGTTTTTATTGTTCCCTGCAAAGCATGGTGCTTCACAACTGAAGATCAAGTCTCTGGGCTGCATGATTAAGTCGAAAAACCAGGTGATTTTGCTCTAATGTACATCATCCCATGCCATACCAATCAATATCAAGGATTCTGTTGGCAGTGACACAAAACAGAGAAAAGCTAGTCTTGGCTGTTTATCACATAGAACTGTGCAGCACTGCACACACAGATGACAGCAATCTAACATTAAAAAGGAGTTTGATGTTTATTATAATTCATAGCAGTTTTGAAATGTATTAATCACTCAACTCAGTCTTCTCTCAGAAGTGTTTACCTATATGGAATGCATTAACTCGCCCCTTAAAAATGCTTCTTTTTAGGCTAGAAACACACACAATGCCCGTATGCAAATAATAACAGCCACACTGCAAACACCAAGTCCTGCATACAAACATAAGAGGTGATGATTGATCCTATATATGTTATACTATTTGTGTTCATATGAGCAAACCAATCCTGTGAGAGACTCGTCTGGTCTACGGTGAGTGATGCTTGCTGCCGGTTGCAATATAAATTGCATCATGACACATTTCAAAGCGCAATGACAAGCAACCCTTTGTGAGTTCATAGCTCAAAGTGTTTGCGTTCATGGTGTTGCGTGAGTTACATTTCTGCCGGTAGAGTGCTGCCACACAACACAAAAACGGAGCAATAAACCTGAAAATTGTGTAGAATTGGGGCAGCTAGTGGTCTATTGGTTACGGAGTAGAACTTCGGGCAAGGTACCATCCCTAAACACTGGCGCTGTAGTCCGCAACCCACTCAGATACATTTGTTGAAAATAGAAAACTCCAGCAATTTGCTCTACAATCAATGTAGTATAGAAAGTCTACAGACATACATAAATAAATTCCTCCTTCAAGGAGCGTGAACATGGCCAGAGAAGGCCCGGGGTCTGGTTCCAGTC
The DNA here is from genome assembly GCA_037832545.1 of Rhabdalestes septentrionalis. NCBI lineage: Eukaryota > Metazoa > Chordata > Actinopteri > Characiformes > Alestidae > Rhabdalestes > Rhabdalestes septentrionalis. The sequence goes on along the minus strand of JBBMFX010000001.1, from coordinate 16,629,168 downwards.
CATCCAGTCCTAATCAGATTTCCAACTCACACCTTTCTTTTGATTGACAAACATCAACGCCAGAATTCATTGTAGCCAAAGTTAAAAAGGTTTGAAATTTCAGACCTTTGAAGGAGATTCTCTACTGTGCATACTGTCACGTTTTCCTGTCCAACAGAGCTGATATGCGCAGAATGAGCTGCGCTTCTGACACTGCGTCAACTTCCAGGGTGAAAGCACACTGGGGTGCTCTGTCGGACTGAAAACACAGCGTGCCACACCTTTGGCCTCAAACTTGACTCCTTTTTTGCTGAGCAAGTTGCCTTTTCTTTCCCATTGTTGTTGTTAATGTGAGGGACGTGCTCGCCAAGTTTGATTTGATGTGGCCAGGTAGCTTTTTTGTGCTTTCTGCCTATATTCTAAATATTAAAATGACGAGTAGCTGACACAGCTCATTGACAGTTGCTATGCTTTTGTCATATAGTAACCTTCAGAAAAACAGTGCGAACCCTAACACTTTATCAGTCTACAACAATTTTTAACCCCAAAACTTCAACAAATTAACACTTTTAACCCTAACACTTTAACAAACCAAAATGATGTTTAACCCTAACACTTAAAAAAACCTCAACACTTTTTAACCCTAACACTTAAAAAATCCCTCAACCATTTTTAACCTTAGCACTTTATCAGTCCTAATCAATTTTCAATCCTAACACAATTGACAGACCATGTTCACGGGACCACAGCTTTGTTAGACCCCTCGTATTAAACCATAGGTGTCCATGCAAACCAAGTGTTGCTCATGTATTACAATAAAGTATCTCTGGAAAAGTAATCTTGTCTTACAGAAAATGAATTTTACAGATTCACAGTATCCTGGTAGAATTCTCCAGTGGTATCTCTTATAAATGTGTTGTGAGTCAACAGCTGTTTTGTTCTTCTCAAAGTACCTGGAAATGCAGCAAAAGGGTTTCTAGCAAACCGAGTATTATGTCAAAAAATGCTGGAGTATTCCTTGAAGGAGTTTTGTGACCCTTATGTTTATATACCGTCATTGTGCTTCTTCTGGTGTCCTTTTACAGCCGCTAGGCCAATTGCTCATCAGAGCAGATCTTGATGAAAGAGAATGTTGTGCAGCAGGCTTTAGATCCAGATAGAGATCCAGCTGAAGGGAGCTCGAAAGCCCATCTCTAATCCTGCCACTGTTTACGTTCCTCCAGTTCCGCCAGGCAACCCAATCATCGAGTCCCGCGAGGACGTGGTGAGCGAGGGGAATGAGACCGAGATAACCTGCAGCGCCATGGGCAGCAAGCCTGCCTCCGCCATCACGTGGATGAAAGGAGACCAAATCCTACAAGGTCAGTTTCACATTCATGATCGTGCTCAAAAAGAGAGTTCAGCTGTACCAAACTGATTCTTTCAAGCTGTCTGATTCAATTCATTCACTTCACAAAGTCAGGTAAACTTCATCCTCATCTCGTCCATGTAGAGTGAGATTCGGTTCATTGCTTTAGTTGTCACTACGTCTATTCACTAAAGGAGAAACGAAATGGAAGGCAATTCAAGAATCTCATGAGTGGCACCCATTTTAGGATTGGCCCTTTGGAATACTTAGACATTTGCCTCCATTGCTTCTTTATGTTTTACTTGCTTTTGACGTTAGACAGAAAGATCGAGCATACAGAGGATCCTTGGCTTACGACAGTCTTGTCATACAACGTTTAGAGTTTACAATGCTCACTCCTACTCCAGCATCTTACGGACCACATGGGTGAACTACTTTGGTTGCGCATGGCAGAGTAATATTAGTGTGGGGGAGTATTTCTCTTCCTTTTTCTGTGGCTTAGTTGTGTTTTTAGGTTCTTCGTTATGATTTTTAAATCGTGTTGTGATTTTCAATGTAAATCAAAATTCGGGTTACATGTCAAAGGAATATGTCGGAGGTCGACGACACATGGTCTAGAATTTATCATTGTTTAAAAGATTTTCCAAAAATGAGATTCGGAAATGGATGGCTTACTTTTGTCTCACTACATCATCATTGTTGAAGGGCTTTAAATATTCCTAGCTTTGGCGTCAGTAGCGAAAGAGCATAAATAGCTTAAAGTTTAGCTCTTACAGACACAGACATGACAAATTTCAATCATTTGATCAACATTGCTCTACCTTTAGTTTCCTGTTATGTGTGTTATTTTGTTTCTAGGGAGTTTCAAACAAAGACAAAGGGGATGTCAATGAAAACTTGTTGCTTCAGTTCAGTCGAGAAGCATGAGATGTCATCCCGTTTGAGAGTAGGATGAAGTGACTTCTGTAAGGATAGTGACTGCCACTGTTAAACTGTGTGGCTTCTCAGGCTCCTTCATTGACCTAAAGCATGATGCGTAACGGAACAAGATGACAGATGGAAGTAAACAGACGTGCTGTTCGATAAAGAAATATACACCGTGCTACACTGCAAGAAGTCCATTGTCAGGAGATCATAAGTTCAATCTTTGGTGATGCCACAGTCATTTGTGGTCTGGAATTCAAGAGAGCATCCCTGGCCTCGCTTACTCTGGGTAGGACGTGGCCCTTTTCTCCTTCCATCAGTCAGAGCGATGCTAGCCAACGTGGGTGTCTGTTAGCTGATGTAGCAGAATTGGCAGTTTGTGTTAGCCTCCAAATTGAATTGATGTTGTGTTGGCGGCACTTTGAAAAGATGCGTTGGCACTTCAGTCTCCCAAATTGGTGGAATCGCATGGTGGGGGGAGGCCTAACTAACATAATTGGAATTGACTTTGTCTAATTGATATAGTAAATGGTTAGAAAAATAGCTTTTGTGAGATAAATTGTAATAAATCATGTTCCAAGTTCATTATAATCCTTTAATAACTGGTGATAAAGATGGCTACCAATGACAAAGCCTGGTTGGAACTTTGGATTTGTGGAAAAGGAGGAGTTTGAAATTCATGCATATCACCATCTCACATGCCACTGAACACACTTGCGCATGGTGAAGATGCGACTATGGTGATGGAGACAGAAACACGTTTTTACATGAATCAGTTTTACATTAATCAGTTCAGCTGGTTTAGTGAAAAGGATCAGTAGAAAAGAAAACATTGTTTATAGAATTGGACATCACTAAATCATCACACCATTGATAGCACTTTTATGATTACACCCTTGTGCACAATGTGCACGTTTCCATTCGGATAATCCCGTAATGATTTTTAATTACGCCTTAACAAGGCGGTGATGAGGCGGGGGAGCGTTCACCATAAAGCAGCGAGAAGAATGCTGCTGCATACGGGGCTCCGAGACGGGATTCTTTTTTTTTTTTGGAGTTTTTTTTTTTCTTTTTTCCGCGATGCTTAAATAAGTGGCTTTGAACGAACTCCAGCTGTTTCCCTCCCACTCAGTCGCTGTGCTGTCTGCGTATTAGCTGACACCGGTTGAGGCCGTTGCAGACTGTGCGATAAAGGGAATCTGCAGGCTGGGTAATCTGCTCATGAATGCCTTCCTCCATTAAGACAGTGGGTAGGGTGCGCTGAATAACTCTCCGAGACTACCTGGTGGCACCAAAAAAAAAAAAAAAAGGCTTTTATGGCACGCATCTCGCAGGGAGAAATGAATGAAGCAGTCAGAGCTCCGAATTTAAACGATGAGTCATGCAGGATCAGAGGCTCTCCCTGTTCTCCTAACTAGAGTCAGAAGTGAAATAAAATTACATTTAATCACCAGTATGTGTCATATGATGTTAGCGTAATTTGTTTCAGCATGTTATCGTGCACCTAGATTCTAAAAGCACGTTCATTTGCGTGCCGCGATTTTCTATATCACACTGATGCCTGTTGTAATTGATCAGATCCAGCACTCATCTTTGACTTCAATTCCAGCCTCTTCGGTTCCACCCTTCAGAATGTTCGTCGGTTGCTTTGCATACTGCGTTCATGAGAAGTACTCAAAAATAGTCAAAGTAATAAATAAACAAAGTCCTTTTTTTCCTCTCCAGCCGTTTGTTATTCTTTGTACGTCTCCTGACTGTAGGGAACCGAGCTGTGTTGTAGGTCAGTGCTGGGCTATAATTATTTCCCCACTTCATTAGGTCCAAGTAAACCATCATCCTCAGCACTGCAATTAGTTCTCTGCCCTTGGAGCTTCCAGACCGTCTTAAAAAGACGGCAGCCTTGACAGCCAGTGGCTTGGCGTGCTCCTGCAGATACGGGGGCTCTGCTGAGTTAAGCTTCATAGTAGTAGTCATCTCAGAAATCTGTGTGTATTTATCTGCCTCGAACTTCAGAAAGTTCAGCAAAGAACAGCACAGCACGTGCTTCTTCACAGCGACAGCTACCTTGCTAATGTCAAAAACGTGCATACACCACACCTTTATCTGAATATGGAATTTGTTTTGTTTACTTAACAATGAGCAAATGTTTTGTTAAAGGGTCCTGTTTAGACCTGTTTAGGCCACCTCCTCAAGAGGTTTCAATATGCATCTTGGATGCATATTTATGTGATTTCCCCTTATCCAGAAAGTACGAATAAAGAATGCTACTATATCTTAACAGAAGCAACTTATAAAAAATTACACTTTAGTCAATACCCAACACTGAATATTACATTCAAGGTACCATTGTGGAGATACAAGGTTTTTGTGGTGACAGAGAAGCCTCTAGTCCTGTAACAATGTAGTCTATGGTCAGACTATAAAGAGAAAATCAGACTGTGCTCCCTCCTGAGACCTAACACCAGACCAAACACTGAAATCTGGTCTTCAGGGACGATAATGTGGCTAAAATAGAGTAATGATTACAGAAAACAGAGGACTACCCAGCCCATATCATGGAAACCCAAATATTTGTGGTTGTTTTGAACTAAAGAGTTATTGTACTATACAAGAATATTGTACTATGAAAACAATGTCAAAACATACCATTCACTCCCCAGTCCATCCTGTCCATTCAACTGCCAAACCTGTTTAAATCCATTGTTTTTGAGAAAACCGGTGCATTGATCTATACACAATACCAGTCAAACGTTTGGACACACCATTTCATTCTTAGTATTTTTTACATTATTTTCAACATTGTAGATTAATATTAGTGACACAGTGGTGCAGGCTTTAGCGCTGTTGCCTCTCAGCAAGAAAGTCCTGGGTTCGACTCCCCATGTCTGCGTGGGTTTCCTCTGGGGATAGGTCAATTGACCACATTAAATTGCCCCTACTTGTGACTGTGAGTGTGAATGGTTTTCTCTCCCTGTATGTGGCCTTGCGCTGTGCTGGCGACCGTCCAGGCTGTACCCCGCCTTCGCCCATTACAGTTAGGATAGGCTTCAGACCCCCCACCCCGAGGGTGGGACAAAGGGGATTTTCTATGGATGGATAGATTAAAATTGGAAACAAATAAAATGATAAAAGAAACACATGGAATTCATTTAAACTAAGAAAAAGTTAAACAAAACTGTTGTTTATATTTCCTTAGTTAAGTGGTTCTTGCCATAATGTGGAGTAGGACTGTAGTGGGACAGGATCACTAACTGTGTACCAACCCGACAATCACAACTGATGATCCAAACACATTAAGAAGGCAAGAAATTCCTCTAATGAACTCTTGACGAAGAATGCCTGTTAATTAAACACCATTCCAGGTCGATACTTCATAAATCTGTTTGAAAAAATGCCAAGAGTGAGCAAAGCTGTCTACAATGTAGCCAATAATAAAAACAAAGGAAATCATTTAATGAAAAGGTATGTTCAAACTATATATATTTATATATATAGCCACTCAGCTCTGCCCATTCAAAAGTTGTAAGGAGTGTTTTATCCTGGATTGCTTTTTTACCAGAGGAGCAATACCGGGACTTCAATAAGAACAGGGCTCATTTCCATGTACCAGTCCTAAAGGCACAGTAACAAAAGCAGGGATAAAGAGATGCTGGAGATGGTCACGTCAATCTGAATCTCTGTTTTTGGTATTTAAAAATCACACATGTGCCATAAGTGGACCTGAAGTGGAAAAAAGAATTACAAGAAAAAACGTAGGGCCCTTTTAAACCAGGAGAAAAGGGTAATCAAAGAAAAAGGTGCTCATCCCCTACTGTTTCCGCAGACTCGTGACATTTATCACACGTCTCGTTCTCCAGCGGCTCAGCTCCTGAAGTTCAGCTAAGTCTAACAAAGCCTGCAAAGCGTGTACGAGTTTAACAAAGTCAGACAGAGCTGAAGAGCGTTGGGTTAGTCCGGGCCGAGTTCCCTTCGGGTGGCTTCGGTGGGACTAGCTCTTTGTTATAAGGTTATTGCAAACCTTATACAGCAAGTATGGGCATTAGTTTGAGAAGTTATTTGTATTGGAAACATCTGTACTGGAAAACTAGGTGTTCCCACAAAAAGTGTATACGATTCATCATGTTGTGTGTGTGTGTGTGTGTGTGTGTGTGTGTGCATGAGTGTGTGTGCGTGTAAAGAGGAGTGTGTGAAGACAGTCATGTGAATCTGCCTTACTGTGCAGTGATGTGATGTGACTGGTGCTGTGGTGTCACGGTCAGTATACCGAGCATGACAGCAAGAAGACATGTGTGCCACTTTAAATGAATGTAAGATTTGTTTGGAGGCGATGGATCATTTCTCAAAGACCCTCATGGCGCCAGGCTGGGACGGTGGTGGGGGGGAGTTATTGTGAGGTGGGTCAGGATGGGGAGAGTGCTCTCGTTATGGGCTGCAGTGTCATTCTCTTTTTTTTGCTCCCAGGCGAGGAGACGGTTGAGGAGACGTACGACAGGATGTTCACCGTTACCAGCCGGCTCAGGCTCACCGTCTCCAAGGAGGACGATGGAGTGGCCGTCATCTGCATCATTGACCACCCGGCCGTGAAGGACTTGCAAGCACAGAAATACCTGGAAGTGCAATGTGAGTCATCCCTCAAACACAACTCTGCGAGCAGTCACACAACACGCAGGCTTCTGCCCGTTCATCCGTATGCGGGAAAATGGCCCTTTTTTGATTGGCTCCTCGCATTGAAGGAAAAGACAGATGCCGAATGAGAGAGGAGAAAAGGCCGCCTCATTTTTTTTGTTGTTGTAGGATATTAACCTGGACAGAGCCTTGGGATTCGCGCTAATTAAAACAGGCTTTGTCTTGTTACGCCCCGGTTTGATAATGCTATTCTCTAAATAGCGCCGTAATTGAGGATGATCAGCGCAAGTTATTACGGGCCATGGGAAGTCGCGGAAAGGTTGACCTACCCTTTTGTAATCTTTGCCGAATATTAATTTATTCAGACGGCTGACTGTTTGAGCTGACCTTTGTGAAGCAAAGACAGGAGAGATCAGCCTGCCTGTAAAAAGCTTGACATTTTGACAAACACAGATAAAGGCGAGGAAGAAAATAAAAACATTTTTACAGTACACTACCATTAAACAGGCTGTTTGAATTCAAGGCGGCGGCCTCCGCTTCTGCATCTCTTCCCCCGAGGGCTAAAGGTTTGCTGTAAAAAAAAAAAAAAGGAAGAATGAAAGAAAAAACACATGTATTTTACTGCCTGTGCCTTACCTATTTCCTAAGGCAGCTAATGAGAGTGTGTTGCATATAGAAGCCGGAAATGTAAGAGACAGGCACTAAATCTGTGCTTTAGGGGTGGGGGGGTTGGAGGGGTATCCGAATAAAGGCCTCTTCTTCACACAGTGCAGTGAAAATGAGGAAAATAAAGAAAGTAAGCTAGCCTAGTAGCTTTGCACTTCCACGCCAAGTGTGGCATTAGCGCATAAATGTTAATGGAGTTCCGTATAAATATGATTAAAGATGCTGCCTAATTGGGCTAACAGTCTTCTAATGGCGCCACTGTGTGATCATGAGGAAAGCGGAATGGCACGAACGCTCCAGTAATGCTACCCTCGCTCTGTTTCCCAGATAAACCAGAGGTTAAGATTGTGGTGGAATTCCCAGAGGGGCCGACGAGAGAAGGGGAGAACCTGGAGCTGACATGCAAAGCCAAGGGAAAACCGCAGTGAGTGTTCAGAGCCACCCAAAACGGCACCTTTTATATTATGTCCCAATTGGCCGTCGAGCCCATATTAATGGATTGGCGTTGGTTAGATAAAAGCCTGTCTATTCCAATGTTTTGTTCAGATTATTTCACCCTATTGCACGCTTTACACGACACTGTCTGCAGTGTGGAACGGCTTTAAAGTGGAAGATGAAACAGGAAGACAAAGTCACTTGTAATATCTGCAATGCCTGTGTTTTTAGGCTTCATGGCTTAACAGACGTTTAAAACATTTTATTTATTGTATATTATGCTGAAAACAAAACCCATGTTTAATTCCTCATAAAGTAACAGGAAAAGTGGTCCCCAATCAAGTGTCTAATACCTTTAACCATTTTTACTAGGAGTGGCATAATACCACTTTTTCATGTCCAATACCAATATTTATACCGCCGGTACTGATGTCATGTCTTTTTCTCTCGCTTAAACTAAACTGTTAATAAAACATTTGTTTGAATGCACTTTGAATCAAAAAAATGTTCTTACTTCCTATAATGTGCTATGTAAATAAATGTCAATTTAAATTTCTACACTTAAACAGAGCACAGTTTGTCCATTAAAGTGTTCTGCATGCATGTGTGAATCATTAGTGGCTTATTGGCAATCTTATTATACCCAGTTGAGGTGCATTAGACTAGTTGTAATTTCTAGTGTTTTATGTTGGAAGTAGGGAGCCTTATGAGACATCCTTGCTGCTCATCTGTGTTACCTGTGATTCAGTCATGGGCATCATCGCCATTCAATCAGAGGGGGACGTGTCCTCTTCACATTTCCTAATTATACGTTTGGACACCCCCCACATTTTACATAAATAACCAGCGCTATTGAATCTTGAATCTATCGCGAAAGAATCCACTCCACTAAACCGATAGAAGGACACACACGGCTGGAAATCCGAGCAGCCTGTCTGTGCCCTGACGATTCACTTCACTTGCATGTGGTGAGGTGGAGGAAAACCCGAGCTGATTTCCAGTGGTGTGTGTTCTTCTATCGATTAAGTGGAGTGGATTCTTTTACGAAAGATTTCAGATTTAACAGGGTTTCCAAACACCCCCACCCCATAAAAGGACGAGATTTGCACGCACCCCGCAACTCTGCCGCCACCAGAACACCACCCCCCTTACAAACCCCGCCCTCATGCACAAACTCCGCCCCCATGAACAAACTCCGCCCCACGTGTCCCCCTCACATAAAGAATGCTTCTGACTTTGTCCAATATCCAATGCAGTGGTTTCGGCCTACACCAGACTCATACTGATGAAAATTCTCAGCCAAAAGGCAAACCAAAAACGCAAAACAGGTGACAAATAAGAAAATAGATTATATAAAAGGACTGCATCCTGCGTATGGAGTCAGATGTCATTCATTTAGGTGTATTTAATCCTGTAGAGGCGAAGTTCTTCACACTGAGAATGCACAGTGATTACTGATTGCACATCTAATACAGAAACTGTGACATAGTTCCACCCAGCAGACCTCTTAGTGTTGATGTGCTGCCACTCAGTCTGATATGTCTGTGGCTCAGGAGAGAGTAGAGAACGAGCAGCGTTTTAAAATCACTGTTTTTCATTGTAATTTTCATACAAATTGTTTGAGATTTTGACACCTTGTTACAGGCTTATTGAATCACCAGGCTTTTGTCTCTGTCAGAAGTGCAATTTTTGATCATTTTCGGAAAACTCTAATGTACTTGATGTCTTTCAATCCATTCATCATCTGAGATGCTTATCCTAACCAGGGTCATGCGGAAACTGTAGCCTATCATAGTGTGAGAGGCAGTGGAATAGGACAGATCACTCCATCACAGGGCATGTAATTGTGCAGTTAATTATGAAAACACAAATACTGGACCAGGACAGGCAGATATTTACTGTCCATCGTGACATTTTAATCCAATATCCTGTATTAATTTTCAAAGTCTAAACACATAGGGGTGTAAAGATTCATGAAATTCTTGATAACCAAAAAAATTTGTGTCTTGAATCTGTAAAACCTGTCTTTCATTAATATGTTAATGTTTCCATTTTAAGTGTAATGGAGCACAGAAGTTCTTTATAGTGTTCTGGCGTGGCGCTCTAATATGCTAGTCACTTTACAAAGACACAATGTGAAACGTTCCATCCTTATGAAGCCCATAGTAGTTTTTTTAAATGGGGTGTTGATCATCGCAAAAGTGTCTTGGTTTATATATGAGGCTTAAATATTCCAAAGTGCTGGTTATGCATTAATGTGCTCTGAAAACAGCTTTAATATTTTTGCATATTTGAATGAACCAAACAGATCATGAGTTGTATTTTTATGAGTAGATGTGTAGATTAGATATTTTGTGAGTAGAAGAAAAGGCAATGCTTTTTTTTTTCCAGCCGTGAGGAAGCTGAATGAGTCCTCCTCGTTATCCACTCTCAGCCGGGATGTTGACACAGACATCTCTAAATTATCGTTGTGCTGTTTTACAGGCCTCATCAAATTAACTGGTTCAAAGTGGATGATGATGTTCCCTCCCACGCAGTGATTACAGGCTCTGATCTCTTCATCGAGAACCTCAACAAGTCCTACAATGGAACGTACCGCTGTGTGGCCTCCAACTTAGTTGGGGAAGCCTATGATGACTACATTCTGTATGTGTACGGTATGTATTCAGGCTTTTTTTTGTGATCTAAACTTTAAAAGTCAAACTTTTGGCCTGTAATGTTTCTTTCCTCCTTTTTTTTATATCTCTAACTTATGTTTTTTTATGCCTGTGTTTCCCCATCCATTTTCTACTCCAGGGGACAATGTTTCCCATTCGACACTGTAATCTGTTTGTCTTGTATATAAAGGACAATGAGGCAGAATTATTCAGTGGTTTATGTTTATACCAAAGTGCTTTTGTTTTCTACAGTCGTAGTCCTTTGAACACACATCGACTACTGCAGTACATACTCGTGACTGCACATACAATGTGATAGTACAGTGAGATGACATTTCAGTAGATTGACTGACCACCTGTTTACCCTTATCATTGAAAGTTCAGTGGCTGAAGTGCTGCCAGGTTCTTAATACTGCACGATATGGACAAAACACCAGTAGTGTGAGAGTGTGTGTGTGTGGGTTAATGTGTGTGTGTGTGGTTGTGGTTGTGGTTCTAGGTGTGTGTGGGTGTGGGAGGGGTTGTATGTGTGTGTGTGGGTGTGTGTGTGTTCCTTTCACAACAAACTGTGATTTGTTTTGAACAAAACATGAGAATTCCAGCTTTGTGAGTTAAAGGCAGTAATGAAACTGCCATGTCTGAGAGATAGTCTAGATTTTATCACGACAATTTGCCCTACAGAACATGAACACTTACATTACCATGGATTACCATTAAATCATCACTTACTGCACAGATCGTTTTGGCTCAGAACAGAGCATCAATGGCATGTCTCCATGTTCTACTGAAACACAGTTAAAACATGAACAATCATTAACTAGACACCCGTATGCCCCAACAGGGCCTCAGACCTACCCCGCTGTGCAGTTTTTATTCAATTTTATATGATTTCCATCAAGAGATTTGGTAAAATGCAGTTTTTGGTAAAAACAAAAATTCTATATTTAAAGCAAAACCTCTCACATTTTTAATTTGTTAGTTTTTTTTTTATTTTGGAGGCATCTAGTACCCCCATGAAAATATGAAAATAGCCATGCATTGTTGGCTGGAAAAAAGCATGTGTAGATCAAAATATATTTTTCCACATTTAAAGTATCCTCAAAAAAACAGCACATGTGAGAGAGGGGTGCATCATCGATTATTTTAATCTTTAATATGCAATTTTAAAGGTGACATGTTATGCAAAACTCATTTTAGTTAAAATAGGTTTATGAGCTATACAAAACATGTTAATGAAGTTCTTTGCATAAAATCACTCTTACATAATGTGATCTCACCAGCTCTATGCCTGACTGTTTCAGTCCCTTTCAAAATGAGCTGTTTAAGGGTTCTGTTACTTTTATGCAAATAAGCTGTTGCTGGCCACACCCCACCAATCCTGTGCTTATACTGTGCTTATACCACACGTGAAAATGGCAGAAAACAGAGGTGCTATCCAATCCTGCTCGGATATGTGCTGTTCTTTGTATCCAACAACACAACACTTCATGTGTGACTTGCCTTTGCCTGTAGCCATATCACTCTACATCTTATGCATGCTCATAATACCAGCAGACAAAAATGGTGGGGTGAGGGGTGGCTCTATGCAAATTTCCATATTCTCTTGTCAGAATAAAGGAGCTGTTGAAACGCCTTGTAGAAGCATATGAGTCCTTACACCAAAATCTTTCAACTGATTCACAGAAAATGGATGGGTGGGTTTTTTTCATGCTTGGAATGTTTATAGGCAGTGTAGAGACCCAAATGGAAAAAGTGGAAAAAGTGAGTTTTGCATATGCCCCCTTAAATTTCTTATATACTTTGACGTTGTATCAAAATAGTTACACGTTATGAGACTTGCTTGCTGCTACTCTTTGTTGCTACTCTCTGTTACTCATGGTAGTTCAGGCTTTGTCTGTATCTTATCCAGTGTTGTATATTAATACATTCCATCGGTGAGGGTGTCAGGCCAATTTCACTGTAAAACACCCACATATGGCTTTAAGGGTGAACTATATCAGATTAACTGGTTAAATTCACTGTCATGTTTTAAGTTTTCCACAAAAGACAGGGTGAAGGGTGTATTGTCGCTTATTTTAACCTTCAATATGACATTTCTCTCTTATTTTGGTGTTGTATCAACACAGTTATACCTGTATTAAAATGAACTAGTGAATCAGTATTATGATGTGATTAAAGATTAGCCCGTATTATTTTACCTGCATAAAATTACTCACGTTGAGTTACTTTGATTTATCAGAATAACCCTGGAAACCTTCATCTAGAACTGTGCACAGATAGCGGTATCAAAATAGCGTGGAAGGTTCTCTTAACAATTTTTCTACATGAGGCTGAAGAATCCTTTTTTAGTTTAAAAAATCTTCAAGCCAGGAACTATCCAGGAACTTGTATTTTTAGGAGTGTGAGGTCGGCACAAGGGCAAGTCTGTGGTTAGGTTTGAGGGCTCATTTGCATGGTGCAGCCTTCTTCGATTGCAGTGTTGCAGAGATCATTATCTCAGCCTCAACTATCAAGTTATAGACTGCTTCTGGATCATGTCAGAATCGGGAGTCATATCTGGCAGCAGCTGCTGTGCTTCACACCTGCGTGACACCTCTACCTGAGCGAAAGGGGGGGGGCATACACACTGATTGTACTTGCTCTTTTATACTCGCCTTGTATATCAAAACCATTATTTATAACCATGTTCTCTCGGAGTGAACCGATTTCAGAAAGCAGATGTTTCTGGGAGAGGTTTCGAGCAAAACATGAAAATTCCAACATTTCAAATGCAGCCATGAAATATTCCGTCATGACGGGGGTATCAGAAGTTAGATTCAATTAGGGCGGTTTGCCCTACAGAACATGGACAATTAGATTACCATGGCTTAATGCACGTTTGTTGTTTCTCTTTAAAAGCCTTTGCTAGATGCTTTTTGCCTTAGGGGAGGCCAACCCGGCTCACGTTTGTTGTAAACAAAGTAGTTGTGTCTCGTGGCGCGTTTCTAAATCAATTTACCGAGACAGCTGCAGAACATGACAAACCTCGGAGGCTCTAACAAGCATGAAGACCTCTCGTAGGCTGATAATCCTAGACCCCGCGTATTCCTCTATGGCCTGTCAGCGCTGCCTTTACATCCGCTGCGGGTAGGTCTCGCTTCTGGCAGGCGGCAAGTGAAACTGTTGCAGCCCGGACACCCCTCCAAGTCTCTCTATGCACTTGCAGGTCTGATACAGCACTGCGTACGATCCCGTATCCGCGTACTCGCCCGCCCCTTGGATGCACATTACAAACACAAAGGCAGAGACTGCAGTGATTGGTTTCTCCATTTTTCTCCATTCATTCGCCCACTGCATTCACAGCCTTAACACAGCCTTAACAAAAGGGGTCTTACATGAGATTGAAATACAATGCACAACTTCCATTCCTGACACTGGAGGATTCCCGCAGTGTCCCAACTTAAAGATTATTATGTTTGATTCTGCAAGTCGTTATAATAAGTTGCAATAAAGAAATGCCGGAGCATCACATGCCAAATAGGTTTTAACTGACCGTTAGCTTCTCTGGAAGAAGTAGGTGAGCTGTCATACATCTGAAGCTGAAGTGCACTTGAATAAAGTTACAAGTCACTTTCAAAATTGTAAATATAAAGTGGCTTCCGCAGAGCTAAATGACATGTATTTTACCCCTGCACTTGATATTGAGGCCATGCTGAGCTATGTGGCCTCTTAAAGAAGAGCACTTCAGTAGACTGTTACTGTAAAATATGCTCTTTTCTAGCACAATGTCCAAAGCACACATACATATTAACCCAGCTGCCTCCCAGGTGTCAAGGTATATGCTAAGTTAACCTGAAGCGCTGCAGTTACAGTCTGCCAGAGCTCCTCAGTGAGCTGACCAACCTGGGCGCTCTGGTTGCTTTCAAGGAGGAAGAAATGTAATTAATTTGAACCTGTGCAATATAGCTCAACATTTTTTCATCCGTGAATTGACTGAACGTTACAAATGTTGATCTCATCCCCTCTTCATCTGCTGCTATTTTATTGGATTCATGATTTCTCTTATAAATTAAATCTTACACCTAGCAATGTCAGGGTTACAGTGCAATACAAATATGTCTATAACTGTGTCTCACAGTGTTTATTGTTTGTCTTTTTCTTTTAATCTCTTATTTTCTCTTATCCCTTCTTTTCTGTTGCACTGAGCACGCTAAAAGAGTTTCCCACAAGATAAATAAAGTTATTTCTTATCTTATATTATCTTAACCTCTAAAACAGCGTGGTTGAAGTGGAACAGGTTCTAGTAACTACTTTATTTTTGCATTAGTAAATAAACACAAATACGGTCAAAAACAAATCCAAATGAAAAAAGATGTAATATATGGTAACAATATATGAAGGCTAGATAACACATAAGCATTGTATAGCATTCAAAATGCAAAAACGGAGCATTTACGTACAGCTTATGTCAGTAATATGAAATCAATTACACTAACAACGTTTCCACTAAATGGATGAAGAACTCTTCTATTTCTTACATGGTTCTAAATCCATTTGCATGTAATTTACCAGAACATAAAAAGGCAGAGGCCTGTACTCTACACTGGTAGATGTAAAGTATTACCTAATTTATTTAATTCATGTGGAAATGATGTATACATTATGTACACATTTGAATCAAATAATTACAGAGCATTACTATATTCACTGCCAGAGGCAGTGAGCAATTGTACAAGGAGAACAGAGTCCTTGAGCTCTGATATAGATGGCTGTAAGCCATCTACTGGAGTGCATATTTATTGAATGAACTGTGAATATGACAACATATTAATGTGTCCTTTTCATATTAAAGACTGTATTTCAGTATATTTCAAGCATTATTCACTAACCCTGACTCATTCTGCTCTGGCGCTGTAAAATGCCTGTTGTTTCACAAAAATATCAGCGTTTATAAATAATTATCAATCCATTTTTCCTGATTTATCAATTTTTCACAATTGCTTATCATCCCAGTCTCAGTATTCACATTAATTAGGTTTACAATGTAACTTTTTCATAAATTACACAACAACAAAAAAATGCCCTGAAGGGTTTTTTGAGCAATGTCATGGAATAAAGTTCTAATATGAGATGTTTTCAAAGTTCTTTCTAAAGGTTCAAATCTACAGCAATATCAACCCTTTTTAGGTAAGATTTTACACACCTGCATTTTTGTATTGGTTATAATGGTTAGGGAGTTACCCTTGCGATCAGAGGGCCATGGGTTCGAATCCCAGGCTTGCTATTGGCACCACTGAGGTGCCCTTGAGCAAGGTATCGTCCCCACACACTGCTCCCTGAGCTCCATGGTGATGGGTTAAATGCAGCGAAATAATTTTACATTGTTCACACTGTGTGCTGTGGTGTGTTCACTATAAGGAACCACTTTACTTCATTTTACTTAACTTTAAACTTTACAATGTTATTTCACGCTAAAACATTTATGAATGTTTCTTTAGGGGAGCAACAGTGGTTCTATGCTGGCATCATGCAAAGAGCCCTTTCTGGCAAATTTCTGTTTGAGAGTGTACTAAACAAAATGGTCCATTTGCAAATTGCGTTTCAACTCAGGTCAAAAAGAAACACTAGCCAGGAATGAAGATTGGCCATAAACAAAAGGAAGCAGAAGACAAGCCCAAACCTGGGTGTCAGACGGGGAAAAGCGTCATTGATCTGTCTTGGCATCTTATTCCTTTGTCTTCCACCGTAACGCACCATAATCATTCCCTCATCTTTCAATGTCTTCTTTTTCTAATTCAGGTTTGACGAGAGCGTAAGAAAGCTGCACTGCAGTCTTTTTGATAGACTTTGTCATTTGCAATGCTTTGGCTGCATTACAGGATAAAAAGGGATCATATATTCTTTAGTGGCCCAAACAGAGCAATGGGACATTAAGTTTGATCACTTAAGACTTGAGGTTCACTGACCTAAAGCTCGGAAAGTTAAAAAGATTAAAATACAAATGGATCAAATATATAAAAACATATTTCCTGATGAGATGAATACAATTGTAGTACTAATATTAAATCAATCAAGGACAAGAAACTGTTTTGAATGGCTGTGAGCCATTTAGCCCCAAGCAGATATAAGTTTTGATTTTCTCAAGTCCGCGTTTGAGTCCGTCAGAAAGACCCAGAGTGATTAAGATTTAAATAAAGCTTTATTGAAGGACGGCTTTTTCGTTTGCAGCCGGCTGTCATAGCTAGGTGTCATGAACTTGACTCCGAAAGTGTGGGCAGGGTCTCTCTGTTCCTTTGAGCTCGGCACATGCTGGCGGGTGCCCTGTTATTTAGCCTTGGATTTACTCATTAGATGTGTGTTTTGCATTTGTGATAGGTTAGTAGTCTCAGTAGTAATTTGTATAGTGAAGTAATGTGTAGTGATTCATTGCAGCACAAGCAGTGGCATCCCTAAAGGGAATATTAAAAAGAGCTGTTGAAAATTTTAAGCGAAGTGTACGGGAAGACAGTAGAGATGTTACAGAAGGAGTAATTGGGTACATTTTTTCGTGAAGGTTAGGTGGAGTTCCACTAAGACTTTTCAATTTTCAGCTTGTCAAGGATTTGTTAATTGGCTGATGAGCTCAGTCAGATGTGTTAGAGTAGGCGTTCTCCTGGGGGGGGGAATGGGAAGTGTGAAGGGGTCATGGGATGGTTTTCAGAGAAAAAAAAAAAAAGGCCTATATATATATTTTTGACTCTCTATTGCAAAGATAAATGATATTTCTTTCACGAGCTAAAAGTTGCAGCACTAAAAAGTGTCTTAATTGGTGCAGCTGGCGAGTGCTTTGCATAATGTTAGACTAGTAGACTAGTAATATTAAACTCTAGTAGTCTAAGATTATGCAAAGCACTTAAAATGTAACAATGGAATACATTTTTCTGGAGATTGGTAAAAGATCCGGTTAAGAAAAGGCAAAGTGGTGGAAGGCAAAAATGTTCCTGTAATCTTTGAAGCTGTGAATATGTTAATAGTAGCATTTAATTATATTTCCAGCTTCAGGTCCAGGCCAAAAGAACATTAAAATCAGAAGCAAACAGCTAAATATGTGTTGTTGCTCCTAGGAGAATTGATTTCCCTCACTAATCATGCGATCTAGCTTAATTAGTGTATATCTCTTATCTCCCAGTGTGTGCATTTTTACATGGTACTCACAGTGGAATAGGGCTAGCAGGTGCGATTCAGGCAACACAGTTAATTTGTTGGTAGAGCTAATCAATCTAGTCCAGCTAATTGCGTGTTTACTTTATAATCTCTGGCTCCAAAACCTTAAATTGTGGTATTTGACCTGCTTTGAATCATCAGGCGGTGGATTATGATTAGGACGGTGCAATTGCATTTGGGAGGACCAGTTTTCTCCTATCGTTTATTATCTTGGATGAACAGCCATATGATCAACATTAGCGGAGACCTTATAGAACAGGTGCCCTTGACGGATTCACTAGCGTGAATTTGTCTTTTACCAATAGCAGATTAAGCTTGACAGATTTTACGGTGCATGGTCGGCGCACACAGACCGCTGTATTTTCCACTTGGCACACGCCGGTTTGCTAAGCAGTTATTGACCACTTCTTTTACCCACTCTCCTCCCAGTGGGCCCCCAGGTGTGTTTCAATTACACTCACTTGGATGTGGTGATCCCTGGCTGATGGAAGTGGAGAGCAGGGTGGAGAGCACAGACGGAGTTCATGTCCAGCACTGACCTCCATATCCTACCGTTTCCTCTCACAAAGAAACACTCCGACAAATCCTCGCTAATGTAAATAAACTTCAGCAATAACTGCACAATTAAACCTACAATTGTCGTGCTATTGCAACAATGCCTCACCTCTTGATAGCAGATGGCTTGCATTTTAATGGGCCCATAATCACAACTTTTTTTGTTTTATTATTTATTTGTTTTTTGGTGT
>JBBMFX010000001.1:16597141-16607171 GCA_037832545.1 Rhabdalestes septentrionalis | reverse complement strand
TTTAAGGGGCCAATAAAAACAACCTTTTTTGTTTTATTATTTATTTGTTGTTTGGTGTCCACCCCCCCCCCCCCAACCTCCCCCCCCCCACACACACACACACACACAATTATAATGGGGGGTGCAGGTAAACAAGCCATACACAGAGTAACTGTTCATGTTGACCCAAATCTAATTGTACAGGCTTCAAATCAAGAATCAAAAAATCTGGGCTTTATGAAAATGTACAATACTAGGCATCCAATATCTGTCTTTTTTTAGACAGTGTTCTCTGAGGGCCGCCTGTCAGCACTGGGCCTTTGGAATCGTCCTCCAACCCCCTTACGGCGCCCCTGACTGGCATTTCTGAATGAGTACGGGAAAACTTGCCTCACCCTCAAAATAATACGATTTAAAATGTTCTTCTCCTGAAAGAATGGATATGGGGTTTTTTCAACCCCAGTAGAAAATCCAGTTAAGCCATCCCATCTCCTTCTAGAAAGAAAATGTATCATAAATGTATTATAAAATATATTTACATTTAAAATGTATAAAAATTTTATGAACCCGATAGCCTTGTACAGTTTCCTAACACGGTCCTGGAAGCCCAATGCCTTGAACATTTTAGCGATTTCTCTGCTCATAACACACCTGATCGTCAAGTTTGACACAGTTGTGTCACAGCAGAGAAAAAAATCACTAAAATCTGCAGGGCGGGTCCTTTCAGGACCAGACTTGAGAAACTCTGGCCTTGTAGTTCCAGAGCGGCTTCAGCATCAAAGTCCTTTGATGATGAAATGTATTATAGTTCAGGCTGCAATTTTTTGTAACTTTAAAAGAAGACAAAGCTTCCGAATAGTTAAGAGGGAGACAAAGTAACCAGTGAACACTGCAGAATTCAGATTATTCAGTTAATCCCTAAAAGTAACTTTTAAATGACCATTGAGTTATACATGAGTTACACGACTTCAGAAATACACTGAATTCAAAATGGGTTATTTTTTTGCAGCATAGTATTCATATGTGGACCATATGGACCAGGAAGTGAGTTTAAATACTACAGCAACTCTTTCAGTTACAGCACTTCAGTACCACACATGCTATGTAACTAAATCACACTTTTTTAATGCAAAGCTAAACAAAACCAGTATATTTTGTGGATTAATTTTCACCTATGGACTATAGCCTGCAGTTTAGGAGAGGGTGGATGTGAGGAGTGAGTGGTAAATGTGTTTATGTACTACACACTAACATTCTACACTAAACACACACACACATGTATATATATTTAGAGATTGTTTATGTGACTCTGAGTGTGTGTTCCGGGCACACTTGTACTGGAACAAAGAGGATAAAAGCAAGTGGGCCTTTTACTGTGAAGGTGTCGAGCTCAAGCTGTTGCTGATTGCATTGATTTTTCCATATGAAGGATCTGCTGTGTCTATAAATGGCCTTCAGTAGGTGCCTTTGCTTTTTCCTTTGTATTTGTTTCAGCCACAAGCGAAGTTGTTTCAAATTTCCAGGACTTCACCGTTATAGAAACCATTACAGTGCTCGCCATAGTGCAATCACTGCTACTTTAACTGAATGGACGTCCACACAGAGTATATTTGTTGCAATTCTTGGTAAAGCAATTTCCTCCTCAATATTGCAAAGCAATACCTGGGCTATGCGCTTTTTCCCGGTTAAAATTCTGCTTCATTCCGCCCAGAATTGCCGGGGTGTTGCTTGTGTTGCGGTCAGTATTGCGCTATGTTTTCATGTAGCAGAGAAGCCAGGTGCTGAAAATCACACCTAGGGTCTACCGGTAGACAAAAGAAGCCTATCTGTCCATCTGTTAGCTTTTGAGCTGGCTCTGTCCCAGGTTTCACTTCAGCCCACAGATCAAAGAGGTTCTGTAAATAAGCTCTCTAATACTCTTATCACTGGGAAAATGGATAACGTCCAGATGGAGGTTCAGTGTTATTATAGTATAGTTCCTTCCTTTCTGTATGGAAAGGGTCGGGAAAATGACCGAAATATATCATCACAATAGTTAGACCTAGACATTCTTTTTATATACTGTGTGTGTTGTATATGATAGATGATTAAGTTTGTCGTGTTAAGTTTGTCTAAAGTTTACAAACCTTAGACAAAGCCCAGTAAAACAGCATTGCATGTTTGAACGAGGTCATGAAAAAAAATTAATGCAGTAAGATTTAAATTTAGCGTTTACATAAATAAGTTACTTAGGAAGAAACGGAAAGAAGAAAATACAAGAAATGTCAAAATGGCCTGACATTCAATCAGCGGTCACTGTGCAGTTTATACAATGACTGTTCATCTGCCATTCATTCGGAAGTGTCATTCATCATTATAGCAGAGTCACTGAAAATGTGCTTAAGTCATCTTTAAGTATTAATTTGGCACACAGGCGGAATTTTGGTTAGCCTTAGTCACACCGAACCTAAAACACAACTAAGCTATGTTAGGAAAGGAAAATTCCCGCACACATATGCCCGATTACTGTGTACCAAACTATTTCACCCACATAGCAAGTATGTATGAGGCTAATGGTGGAAGCTGAGTGGAAGTGATGTTGTAAACTCGGCATGTTGTTTGTCGTGACTGCTGTAACTCGAGGACCCCCTGTATATTCCACTGAACTTCTCTGAGACATCATGAAACATTGTGCTGAAAGCGTAGCAAGACGGTTGAGAGCATAAACCTCTGAAAAACGTGCACCTTCGGAGGATGCATGAGTATGCCTTCATAAAAAAAGTCTATTTGTTTATTTTTATTTTTTCTGTACCCAGAAAATGCAATAAGATGAAGAACTGCCATCTGAATTGAACATGTTTTAAACTTATTTACATATATTCTAAAGTAAAAACTCAAACAAATATGTTTCTATAATAAACACTGCTGTGTAATGGAATAAAATGTATGACTTTATTACAGCACTTGACTTGGCACACAAGGATGTTATTAGAATTTAACATCTTCATAGCACCACAGGATACATATATGGATCCACTGGCTTGTTGTTTACAGGCTCTTTCTTGGGACACAGTTTTACTATTTTACATTTTATATATTTATAGTTGTATTTAAATTATCCATCATTTTCTCTGGAAAGCCTATTGGGGTGAAACATATTAGAGGTGCAATAACATGCTCTCTTATTGTCCAGCCCTACCTAGGGGCTGAGAATGACCCCCCTTTAACCTTGACTGTAATGAAGTCAATCATTGTTCAAATGGACATGTGAACAAGAAGCAAATTGGGAAGAGGGGGTGTGTAGAAGAAAAACAGTGGGTGAGATTAGGGAAGGAATCATGAAAGTTGTCAGGATCCCACTGGCAATGATCACCTCCTTCTGATTGGAATTCCGCACTCTCGTCCCTCACAGAAGAAAAAAAACTATTGCACATCCAGAACACATTCATATTTCAGAGCTCATAACGTTGAGCCAAGAGTCACCCGGTCCACAAATTGCCCGTGGAAAACGCTTGTTTGCTTGACTATTATGCATGCCACATCCCATTCAGACCTTTTGGTGCTGGCCGTCTCCTCTGCATGCGCAATTTTTATTTTTTTCCTGAACCAGAGACGCTGACATTTCCAATAGCTGCGTCTGCAGCTGGTCACAAGGCATGAAATCCTCCCCGAAATATTTTCATCAGAGAATCCGGGCCCGCAGCTCCCCACGTCCGTGGACATTATGCCGTTCTTGATGTTTTATCATTAGTTGGGAAGTGTTTGGGCCCCTACTGAGATCTTTTGATGGAGCACAGACAATAAAGCGGTGGAGACAGCCAGCCAATTTTGCCCGCTGTGACTCTACCCCAGCAAGGGGCCTGCGTATTTGTGGTAAAAAAAAAAAAGAAGAAACAAAAAAGAAGGGGACAGCAAAGAAAAGATGATGATGGGCACATTGCATACAGGCTCCTACATCCACTACACAAAGCTTACCTGCTTTTTGAAGCCATCACTGCATTATGTGTATGATTCTCCCTCCTTTATGAAGTGTAATGATGCCACATTCGCAGGGGCGAGTCATCATCATAATCTACTGTAGCCAGCTTACCGTTTGTTGCTGAGTTTGCCTTGTATGTGCTGGGTAGGCATGTCCCCATAAAAAAGGTAATCTCACGGCCATTACCCAACCTTTTATCACTGTTAACGACATTATGAAGGTATTATACCAGAGGAAAATAACACCATGCACTAAACGTATAATACACGCACAAACATGTAGTGGCCAATTTAAAAGCAATAATGGTCAAATATTTTGGGGATTTTTGAGTTCCCTATTGACTCTTTGTACAGTGCATTGAAAAGATGTATCCTAATTTCCTCATTTGCTAAATTGTTACTTGTCTCAACTCTTCAAACAGAATTGAATAAAATACAAAAACAAACACAAAATAAAGTTCTGGAATCATCATTTCATTTATTGAAGAAGTAGAGTTATCCAGAAAAAACTAGCCTGATGAATGGAAACAACACACATCCAGGCTTGATTACTGGAAGCCTGACTCAATCTAAACATCACTTAACTGGGGCCTTTCCGGCATTGTTAGGTACTCTAAAAGGTCTCAACATCTAGTACACTGTGGCTTGGTCAAAAGTAAGTTCTTTATAAATGGATCCGTCTGGACGGGATTACAAAGCCATTTGTCAGGCTCTGGGATATCAGGGGCACAAGAATGAGAGCCATTAGCTCCAAATGGAGAAACCTTGGAAGAGCAGCGAATCTTCCCAGAAGTGCCCAGGCTACCAAAATACCTCCAAGAGCACAGTGGTGACACATCAGAGAAGACACAAAGGGAACACAGATGAACATCCTAGAAAGTGCTAGTCTTGCTTGCTTCAGATATCAACAGTGTTCCTGATTCTACCTTTAGAAAGAGAAACTGATAACTATGGAAGAGCTGAAAAATACTGCTAATGTTCTGGAGTATTGTCACAAATGCTATTTTTTGGTTGACTGGGGTCCCGATACATCTGGTGTAAGCTAATACAGAAGAACCTCACACCAACTGTCAAACATAGTGGTGGTAGTGCAATAATGTCAGGATCCTTCACTGCCTTAAACTTATCGATGTAAGTTCCTGACTGCTAAAGGTGGCATCAAGTTCAGGGGTAGTA
Organism: Rhabdalestes septentrionalis; assembly: GCA_037832545.1. Classification (NCBI taxonomy): domain Eukaryota; kingdom Metazoa; phylum Chordata; class Actinopteri; order Characiformes; family Alestidae; genus Rhabdalestes; species Rhabdalestes septentrionalis. The sequence goes on along the minus strand of JBBMFX010000001.1, from coordinate 16,602,059 downwards.
ATTTTTTTCCCATGGGTGATGTGTTGCTGAACTTTCTCCTGCAATACATAAAATGATCATTAAAAACTCTTATATGATGTTTTATGTATGAGGATCTGAAACCGTTTAGTGTGACAAATAAGCAAAAACAGCGGACAAACTTTTTCATAGCACTGTACAATGGCAGATCGTGTGTTTTTCCTTGATAGGCGTAATGCCTTTGGGGGCTTTTTTTCCAGACCAGGTTGAAGAACTCTGGTGCTCAAGATAACACACTCAGTATGAATGGATAGCACTGTGACCTTTACCGTGAGTTGTGAAGGTGCTGAGACTAATAACCCACCAAAACAGCTGAACAAACATCAAATAAAGCGTGGCATCGGAATATAGCAGTGAAGTAGGATCTCGTGAAACCATTGTAGTGATGGTATTTTAAAGCGTCCACAAAAAACAATATTGGGTGTGCTGAATATTACCTTTTTAAGTCAACTTAAAGGAACCCAGGGAAAATAAAAGATGAGTGGTCTTTGGACCTTTTGCGCTCATTATCACTATGTATTTTATGAAGTGCTGGTGGGAGGGGGGGTCACGTATTGGCTTTGTAACCCTGCTTGGACAAAGTGACCTTATCTTTTTGTCTTTGTAATGAAGCAAAAGTGTCATTCTGACTGCAATTCACTTTTCTTCTTGGGTTATTTACATGAAAATAGACTAAGCATCTCTTATAGGTCAGTTTGCCTTGGGGTTGTCCAATTAAGATAGAAAAACACAATAATGCAGAAGGCACCGGTTCACTATAGAATTGTCAGGCGCATGTGACATTACTTTGAAGTGAGCAAATTAAGAGGCTTTTTTGTTTGTTCAAATAAGCAGTGGCTCCTTTTTTTGTTTGAAAAGGTGAGGCACAATTCTGACAAATTTCTCTTGTTATTATACTAACATTCAGTCCTTTCAGAATGCCTTTTTGTTATTTCCCTTTTTTCATTTTCTGCTTCTTGTGTGTGTGTTTTTCATTTTGTTTCCCATCTAGATGTTCTCGCCACAACCCCCCCACCCACTACTACCACCATCAGCCCTGATGCTGCCAAAGGTACCGTATGCCATCTCGGCTTCAGGGTGCTGCCTCCATCTCACCTGTTTGCCTTTTTTTGTCTCTTTGTGCCTCCCGTATTCTAGTTTGCCTGTGTGTGTGTGATAGTGTATGAGTGTGTGTGTGTGTGTGCGGGCGAATGCATGTTTACAGAGTATAAGCTGTAACACACACAGCAGGAGAAGGTGAAGGATCAGGGGCTTGTGCGGGGCGAGCAGGCCGCTGTAATAAGATCCCCCACTAATAATGTGCTCAGTGGCTATGCGCCTGCAACACTTGTCAGGTTGTGCTCGTCAAATTCTTTTCCTGTCACCCGTCTGATCTTCAGCACTGGAGATTCGTTTTGCAGAGGAATATTGTCCCGATCCACTGCTAGAGCACAAGCTTGACATTCCCCGGATCACCGTTACATTATTAGCTCACTTCCTGACAGCAGCGCAAACAAAATGACATTTGGAACGTTTCATTTCCAGTTTGCTTATATTTCAAGTGTGTAAAAGTCATTTGTCAATACGCATTTCATTACGCAATTCAAAGGCTGGACGGTGAACTAGGGCCGTCACTGCAGCAAACATCTTAAACACATTCTTCGCATTTGATTCCATGTTTAAAAAAAAGCAAAGACTATAAAAAAGACAATAATGTTTATCAAATTGAAAATAATAAGAATTTTCAAAATTCACAGATGTGGTTTTAAACATACATTCAAGCAATTTGTTCTTTTGACCAAATTTCTCTGTTTGTTTTGATGAGTTATCAGTGAAAAACATTTGAAATAAAAAAAAAACATGCCATGGTTCTTTGACTTTAGGCAATAACTGCAACTTGGAAAGGTTTAAAGAATGCATTAAGAGATCTGCTGCCTTGCCTTGTCTAAAGCTGAAAGGAAAGCTTTGAACTTCTGTCCGTCCACTCATTTTTCTAAGCCGCTTCTCCTAAAGCATGAGGGGCTGCTGGAGCCCGATCTGAACTTGGGATCGTAAAATGGAGGGAAAGGGTCAAGAGTTATTGAAAGGAAAAAAATTGGTGGCATATGCTCCACTGCCATATGGAGGCACCTTCAGGTCTGGTTCTTGCTTCTCCACATAAAGAAGGCAGCGTAGTACCGGGAATGCCAGCCAAATAAATCAATGTGAGGAGGTCCAGGGAACCTAGAACCGTAATGCATTTTTGATGAACTGGCAAAGAGTGATAAAGGATAGGGAGCACTCCACTTTAAAAAAATCAATTAAGCCATAATGTCTTGCTGAAGTGCTCGGTAGCTTTAGGCGGTGACATTTCGAGATGATTGCCATTTATAATACAAAATAAATGGCTAAATGGAAGTGCTCTGCACACCAATAGTTGCAACTTTTGACAGGTGCCTGAGCTTTTTCTCTATCGAACACGTCTCATAATTGATATGCTGGGTAAGTAGTGGTTGGGTACGGCATTAGCCTTTGCAGGACTGCAGAAGAACCTTCAAGGCCCCAATTCTGTGTGATCATAAGCCTGAACTAAGTCCATGTGTATTCCATCTGTAAGGAATATCTGCTCTTTGTCCTATCTGTAGAGCCTCGCTGAATACAGAAGGCAGCTACAAGAGGGCGTATTATCGGTGTCAGTCTTAGGCTCGGATTAGCATTCAAGCAGGACTAGCTTTCAAACACGGAAGCTAATCCAGTCGAACCGTGGGCAGTGGAGAGCTCGGGGTGGCGCAGGGCAGTTTAAACCAGGCTAAACGTCGTTGGCCGTTAAAGTTCTTTTGTTGATAAGGATATGTAATGTTCAGCACGACTCAAGTTTAACCACAGGTGGATCTCGGCCAAAACTTCTCTGAGCGAAAGGAAGCAATCAGTAGTCAATAACAAAATAGAGAACCGGCTATAGATACGGATGCTTTTTTATGGATGCTCTTGTCAAAATGTAAAATGAGATGGAGATTTATGCCAGATAAAGGTGGGTACGTGACATGATGTTGTATTATATAAGGTAGGCTACCACATCGTGGGTTTGTTTTGGAAACCGTTGGCGGATGTCAGGCTTTAAAAAATGTTGTGGCAGGAAAAGCACCTATATTAAATGGGTAAATAAAATGAACCGCCTACTGACTAACATCATTAGCTAAATTCTTTTTTTTTTTTTCTGGGCGGCTCAGGAAACATGGCGACTAGAACATCATGGTCCATATAGAAAACCACTGTTATCTCTATCACCAGAAGAATACGCCTTATAGACTTTGGACTCGGGTCTAATTCTCTTTCGGCAGATGAATGGTGTCGAACTGTGTCTTAAGTCCACGGTTGACATCAACAGTGTTTTCCCACATAATGAGTTCCTCTCCAGATATTTTTCAGGGCTTTTTCCAATATGTGCCAGCTCAGGCTTGGACGCCCTTAGGTAAAGCACGGAGTGGTAGCCTCATATATCTGTCTGATGAGGGGGCATTTATGTTGCTGTGTGTGGGGATGATGGAGTTGCCGCTGGGCGAATGACACACACAAGACAAGGTGGCTCATTACTCTTACAATGGGCTCTCCACTCTCAGCTGCGATTTCATTTTTCATCAAGAACGCCTCGACAGCCCACTCCCACAGACACGCCTTTTGAAAACATGAGGATTTTAAGACATTTTCTATACACTTACTCATGTAAAGTGATTGGCACGGCACGCCCTGCTCATACAATATGTACAAGTTCTAGTTTGTTCAGCGTCTCATGTGAGTTCCTGGCTTCACTCAGTTCCAACATTTCCAATAACTATAACAGCTGATTCTCAAGTTTTTAAAACAAATGAACAATGTCTTTTTAACTTTGTTGCCTTTAAGATGCCATTAGTTTGCAATGGGATGTTAAAATCTAGCTTGAATTATTTGGAGGAAAATAATTTTACACATGTAAGCATCGATAACAAGAACATTTTAGAATTTCATCCCCAATTTTTTGGTCTTGGCTGCACTTTATTCCTGCTAGAAGAGCAAGAATAAATTAGTAAGCCACCAATGCCCTATCAAACCACTCAGAGAGGACACAGAAGACTTTTTTACATAATAGTTACATTTTTTATTTAGTACGGTTAAGTGTTTTTGCAGGTCAAAATGTGTCCAGTAGGAGGCCACTACTAAATAAATAATCAGCTGAAGCACGGCTGGTCATGTGTTTCTTTAGAAAGTCATGACTGCCTCGGTTAAATACAGCTTTAATGCAGCATGTAGATGCTCAGGTACTGAACACAAGAGCTTTGTTAAAGCACATTTGCTTTAAAGTAGCAAAGGTACACTGTGCTTACTTTACTGGAAACAGGCCATGTATATTTAAGGTTGTGCAAATTGTATATTTTACTACACTAGATGCTATTTAAATTTGCATATGAAATGTGACTGATAATGATCCAGAATACTGCATTTTTTAACAGAGAAAATCAAATATTCAAAAGATTTTAAAATGAAACAAGATGTCCTCAATCTTTTCCTGGTCAGGCACCAGGGTGAAACCAAACCTGCCAAATGTGAACACACCCCAAACAGCCTTAAATTTAGAATGTGAGCTCGGCATTCTGGAAAAAATAATAGATAAAAGCCATAAGTGTGAGAGACCTGTCCTGTCTGTAGTCCAGATGGCCCTGCAGCTTTCCATAACAGCCCCCCTTCCAGCTTTCCCCTCCTTGCTTCCTGTACCGTAAGAGGCGATGGCCTGTTACGGCCTTTCTTTCTCTTGGCTGTTGTGGTCCGTTGCGGTGAGCATTTGCCTGATGCTGCAGATGGCACCTGTCCCATTTAGACCTTCAGTCCTCTTCTTCTGCTCTGTCCTGCTGTAGCCTATCTGTCTCTCTCTCTCTCTCTCTCTCCCTCTCTTTCTTTCTCTCTCTCT
>JBBMFX010000001.1:16574769-16585729 GCA_037832545.1 Rhabdalestes septentrionalis | reverse complement strand
ATCTTGAGTAGAGCTGAAAGGGTGGGTGGGTGGGGGGGGGGGGGGACGCAGTTTTGTGCCTCACCGTAAAATTCCACATTGTTCAGTTCGAGCCATTTATAGAGTACTAAATGTATTCCATTGTTGGAGCCTGTGAGGTACTTGATAGTTAAAAAAAATCACAAAAGTGTATATTTTTTAATCGAATGTATTTCAGAGATTTCCAGAATCAGAGCCATTCACCTGCTGCAGATGAATCGGTGGAGAATGAACACGTTCATTGCTCTTTTGCGATAATGTTAGTGGCAGTATGCTGCTTTATTTCTCGGCATAGTCACAGCTCTTCCATGACAAAAGCACATTCGCCATGCTCCTTTTCCCTGCATCACAGGACAAAATCCCACGTTGTCTCACCACGTGGAGCACCGCAGGTCTGGGGTGTGTTATTTGCAGATAGAGTCATCTTTGATCACGGCAAAATGAAAGCGATCCGTCTAAAATGAAGCAACTGACACTGTCGGCACCGCTGTCCCTTCAGCAAAGTGTGAGGCGATTTATAGTCAGAAATCTAAGAAGAGGGGAAAAAAGAGCAGTCTCCGCCGCTGCATGCCATCGCATTGCTTTGTTGGGGAGGTAATAGTGTGCAAATGAGTTGAACCCTTGAGAGTGATTTCAAGAGTAAATTGAGAGACACAATGAAGAGCCTTGGTTATTGTCCTCTGTTTGCATCACTCTTGTGTAATTATGCATTGGATTCGCAACTGGCCACAAAATGCCAGTGTGTTCTAAGTTCCTCTTAACATTACCTTGTGAACCCTTGTCCTATTTTACACCCATGTTCTAAAGTACTCTCATTTCTGGAGGGCAGGTATCCAATACAGACATCATGTCTGTACAATAAGCCGTCATTGTTATATAGTGCAAGTTTCAGAACATTCTGAGACCACGGCTCCAGGATTCAGAAATGAGACAAAATGACTTTGAAAAAACACTGGCATGTCTCAGCACTCATATAATTGGACATCAGGCAAATGGTTTCAGACAAAAGGCAGTGACTATGGAGCCACATGCTTCACAGACAGAAAAAAATTGGTTTTATCTTTTTTTTTCCATTTATTACTACATTAAATCCACTTTTATGGCAAATTAATGAAAATATACTACTAAAATATTCCAGCATATTCTACTTTTGTGATTTTCCCACTCCAACACGCTTATTAAAAGGCATATTAAAGGTTTTTGAACAGACTATGATCAACACTAGCTCTCTGCTCAGAATTGAATGTTATAGTTTATTATGAGCTATTGTTTTGTTTCTTTAAAATATAGCATTGATGGCAAAAGGTCCTAAGATCTGGGGAATTTGGTGGGCAACACCTTGAATTCATTGTCATGTTCTTCAGATCATTCATGAACCATTTTGGAGTGTATGTGCACTCTCCTGTTGAAAGAGATCACTGCCATTAAGGAATAGGGTAGGCACCAAAGGTTTCCCAGCAGAACATTTCCCAGAGCATCACACTGCAGTTTGATTTCCTCCCATACTGCATTTGTTTCCCCGGTTAAGTCACATACACACACATTCGCCCATCCACATCATTCATCAGACCAGGCCACTTCCTTCCACTGCTCCATGGTCAAGTTCTAATACTCACATGTGTATTGTATTCTTACTAGTTGCTAAAACATTATCTTTATGTGCAATATCATATGATGTTTTCTAAATGGGTGCTAAATCACTTAATTGCTTGCAGTATCTAACGTGAATTGTCTTCATGTGCAACATTACTACATAGACCAATATTAATTTTCATTACTTAATATCACTACTAATTTTCTAATAAGTACGATATGTTTCTCCAAACTACCATTTGTGTCGGTTGATTTTTCACTCTACTGTATTACTTATATATAGTATTTATATATATAGCAATTCTGTATGTAGCATAGGGTATTCATACTGAGCTTTTTTCTTTCTGCAGATTTTTACTTAGATTATTTAGACTTTAACTTCTATTGTTCTTGTCTCTGTGTCTTGTGGCAGTCATTCCATAAGCAGTTTCCTCCAGTATCAGTAAAGATTTCTAATTCTGATTCTGATTGTAAGCTCTTTCCACAGTGCACAATGGTCAGAATGGGCTCTCTGACTTGTGTACATCTATGTAGCCACAAATGCAGCAAGCTGTGATGCTCTACATGTTCTGACATTGCAAGCATTATATTTTTCAGCAATTTGCCCTACAGTTGGGATCACACCAGATGGGCTAGCCTTCACTCAACATGAGCACGGTTCACTGCTTGTCCTTCCTTGTACCACTCTTGGTGTGTTCTAATCACTGCATGCCAGGCACAGATTTGCCATTTTGAAGATGCTGTGCCCCCGTAGTCTAACCATCACCGTTTGTTACTTGCCGAAATCACTCAGATTCTTATACTTGCTCATTTTTCCTCCTTCCATTTCACAAGTTCAAGAACGAACTGTCCGCTGCCAAATATATCTCATCCCTTGGCAAGATGCCACTGTACTGAGATCATCCACGTTATTCACATCACCTGTCAGTGGTTTTAATGTTGTGGCTGATTGGGGTGAATATGAAATGATACTGTTTATTGGTATATACGCATATTTACGCTCACAATGACCATTTCTAAACAGCATGACTCCCATACAGCTGTACATGCCATAGTTTGGGATATATTAGACTGTAAACTCTTATAATAGTAGGAGAAATGTTGCATGCCAGAGAAATGGACCAGCGTAAAACTTGAGTGACTTTGACAAGGGCCGAATCGTTATGGCCAGACAACTAAGCATCTCTGACACATGATGAAGAGTTCAAGGTGTTGCCCTGGCCTTCAAAATCCCCAGATCTCTGTCTGGCTGAGCATCAGTGGGTTGTGCTGGAACAACAAATCTGTGGCTGCTCCACCTCACAACTGTTGTTGACATCTTGGTGCCAGACACCACAACAAAGGTCTTATAGGGGCCATGCCTTGACAGGTCAGAGCTGTTTTGACAACACGGAGGGGGATCTACAGACAGCTTGTCACAATATTTTGGCTAATTGTTGTAATTGGTTTGAAAGTGGCTCTGCTTATGTGCACGTCTATGTGCAAATTTATTTCCGCCTGACGATTGTATCTCAAGCTATGTGCAGATGATGCTCAGCAAGATATGGGTGTTGTTCAACCTAAAATCCAAAAAACATTCACACATTTCCATTTCAAGATAGAATTCCTGAATGCTTGTTTGATGTGAAGTGCAAAAATGAGCACAGCATTGTCTTCTTTCTTCTTTAGACACACGTGTGCATGTAAGAGTGCAGAACACAGCACTTGAATAGGCTCTGTTTTGGCATGGTCATGCTGTAGAACTTTAATTTATTATCATGAGAGAGCAGGATCGAGGATCAAGAGCCCTATTTCAGGGAGCTCTCCGGTTGAACTATGGATGTACTGCACCTCACTGTGCCTGGGCCCAGCCTTTCCTCAAGACTACAGTCATTGGTGAAGCAATGTAGTTATAGATAATGGGGAACTATAATAATTACAACTGGTTTAGAGGGAAGCCAACAAGATATGGATGTTGTTCAAACAACAAAAACCAAAAAACATTCACACTATTCCATTGTAAGATATCATTCCTGATTTTTGTTACGTTCTCTTGCCGTTGTCAACCAGTATTGTCCCTTACCACGAGTTTGATGGCTTAGAGCTCCCATATCTCTAAACTTTTGGAGACTGGTCATTTTGCATGTCAGTCAAATAGCACTTTCATATCAGAGGTGGCAGATCTCTAAATCTAACTGGTCTGCCTTGTAAGCCTGTATTTCTTACACAGCTTGCAGTGGAAATGGATTCACCGACTCTAGTATTTCCATACAAATAAAGTACTTTGGTCGCTGTGTTTAGTGGGGAAAAAAAATATTTATTTTCTCTTCTCCTTTTCTTCACAGCAGTTGCTCTATTTCAGGCACAGTCCTCAACTAGTCGACCACTGTCCACGATGCCCTCTGGTGAATTTATTCGTCCACTGGTCTATGCAACCCCTACTGCAGTGCCGGCAGCTACATTTGCATCCCTGGTTAAATATGCATTCTTGTTTAAATATGCATTTTTGATTAAATTTGCATTCTTGGTTAAATATAGGAACCAGTGAGTGAATGTGGATGGGGTGTTGCAGACATACTGCTTCCTTAGTAGCTTGTGTAGTGTGAGCGGTACAGAGAAGCGAGCTACTCAGTCTTGTAAGCCCTTAGACACCAGCTGACATTTGCCAAGGCGTTTTAAATTATATCTTGAAACATGTATGACAAGCGCAAAGAACAACACGGGGCATAAGAGCATGAGGGAAAACTGTATGGAAACAAAGTAAGAACAACTACAACAACAGCGACGGTGAAGGCCACTCATGTTATTTGTGCACCTAGAAAACAGTGGAGGCGAATCTCTGGAAGTAGAGGAATGCTTGTTTGATGTGAAGTGCAAAAATGAGCACAACATTGTCTTCTTTCTACTTTTGAGTGCAGAACACAGCTGTGGCATGGGCTCTTTCGGTAGATCTTTTATTTATTATCATCAGGATCAAGAGCCCTATTTCAGGGATCTCTCCGGTTGAACTATGGATGTAGGCCTCAAGTCAGGTGTGTTTGACTTTGTAGATGATTCACTGCCCCACTGCACTGTGTCTGGGCCCAGCCTTTCCTCAAGACTACAGTCATTGGTGAAGCAATGTAGAAATAAATAATGTGGAACTATAACGTTTTACAAGAACTAAGGAGTCAAACTATCCGTCATGTGATTATCATCTTTTCACCTTGGCATGACAGCTAAAGATAAGCTTTATTCATAGAATTTGACCATTTCCATTGGAACGAAAAGAAATGAATGACATAGTAATGGTGCTCATAGTGGGGTCCAACTACCTCCAAGAGTCTGGGGCATTTGGGGGGGCCGGCAGGGCATGTTCCAAAATAAAGGTGGGTTTTTCTTAGACAATGGCCTACAAACTGACACAAACCTATTTACTTATCATTAGCCACAACAGGGTGGGCTACATGGCAAAATATAGAATGCCTGTTTAACTAGACTTCATAAATATCAGAGTACAGACTAATTATACCCCCTCTTTATAAGGAAATTTACAGACAACATCTCAGTATGCACAGAAAAGAAGATTTTTAATGTTTATTATGAAAAACTTGTTCTAATTAGATAAGAAACACAATCCATTATTAAAACAGCTGTGCTAATGTGTCTTAACATTGTAAGAGTTTGAGGAATGTGGGTTTCTGTGTAATTTTGTTAACAGTGGAAAGGATCCCTGGAATGAAAAAAAAAAACTGAGAACCCCTAGGAAGTTGATTATTCTACCCTTTCCATTTTACAATCACCTGCTTTTCATGTTGCATTAAAACTCTGCGGGGAAACAAATGATTTCTTAAATTGTGTTTAAAAAGCAAAAAAAACTTCACCACTTCCATTCTTGTGTGAAAAATAAAACGTTTATACAATTACGCTCAGAAAAATATCAGCCATGTAGTGACCTTTGTATGAAGTGTTACAACAATAGTTTAAACTGTAATGGTGATGTTGAAATTTTGCACATATGTATTAATACATTTTTGTTGTATAAATATACACGGTACTCAGCAAAAGCCAAAGGCAACCAGTTCAACAACAGCCAGTTTTTTGCTGCACTATTTAGCAGCCACCCTCTATTCATCTGTGAAAATGGGCCAGTATTGGACCACCACTGATCAGGCATTATTTGGTTGGTGGACCATTCTCAGCACAGCAGTGACACCAACATGGTAGCAGTATGTTGTGCTGGCGTAAGCGCCCCAAGCACAGCAGTGTTGCTGGGATTTTGACAAAGGGTTTACTGTACATGTGAGAATTCGATTCTGCAGGATGTGCATCTTCATTCTCTCCTCATACAGAATGAATATAGGTTATAGCTCACTTGGAGTGTAGACTGAAGTAATCTGAGGGCTGCCAGGCTTAATGTAGGGCACAGCTGGTACCGCGCACCTCCTACATTCTCTCCGCTAATGTACCCGCCTAAATTATGCAAATGGCGCCCTGAGACAAAAAGTCACGCTTTCAGAAATGGCTGTGTGTTATCCTTTTTTTAATATTATGTGTTCCTGGATTGCACCTGAAAATTCATAAGCGCTAATGAACTCTTGCAATGATTATGGAATTAACCAGGTGGCAAATTTCAAACTGCCTCTCAAATGCAGCATCATCCACGCAGAAATGCACGGACGGCCTCCTGTTATGTAACCCGCAGATGCGGACGAGTGCTAGCATCGCTCAGCCGACCCAATGGATCGCGTCTGGAGTGCAACAGAGTTTTCAACCAAGGTGCCATTCTGCCTCACAAACTGACACAATAGAGCAGCACTAACAGGATATAATGAGAGTGTGATGGTTTCCAATGCATAACTTGCTGAAACGCTCCTTAACATCACCTCCCCGTGTGCCGTAGCACTACCAAAGATGGAAAGACGGGAGGTGTGAAAATACGTCTGGGTGATTTAATCAAAGACGAGATGCTTTTTTATTGTGAGCAAGGTGACAGCAGACAGCAGATTTGTAAATCCTGCATTCCTGTTTAGATATTTAACCGTGTTTATTCATCTATTTGAATCATTTTACAATTCTCATCAGCATTACAGCAATGTTATTTGCCCTCTTGTTCTCTTAACACACATGACTGGAACATGATGGATGGCAGCTGACAATTAAAGGGCCTATATCATGTATATCATGGAAATAAAAAATGTCCTTGTTTTTAGGGGGGTGGCGTTATGTAGTGTGTAAACAGTTTTGAAGTTCCATTTACCAGTCAGTACAGTCCAAATGTGAAAACTCTGTTGCAAAAACCGTGTGTGTCAGAAGCAGTTTTTGTGATGTCACAAAAATGAGCATAGTTACCTATGTTCCCCTGTTCAGAGGTTCCAGCAGTTTAGCATCACCCATTCATGCGGGAGGTATAAGAGGTGTGGATGAGGCACTGTTTAGAGCAAAACAGATTTATGTCCATCTGAAATCACAGTAACACAAATAGGCTGTTTTAAAAGATATAGTTGGAAATGACCGTGTAAATATTCATTATGAGGGTTTTTGATACATGAGCTCTCATAAATCTAGTATCTAGTTGTTCCACATAGTGAATGCTGACCTGATAACCTGATTAGATTCTAACTACATGCATTTACACTCCGACTGCTCACGTTAAAGTTCAGTTGTCCTGTGAAGTGTAATATGCAAATCAGCTCCGCTCCTTTAGAACAAACAATAGTTTGTGTTGTGAACTAGTTCAACCAAATGCCAGCAAATTAGGTTACAAGACTAAACTCATGTCGGGAGATGAACTGAAGGAGCAGAGAGGGCTCGGAGGGCGGTCTTTTTCCCATAAACAGAGCAGCGGGGGAGGCACTGTCACAGGATTAAAGAGGGCTGGTTTGGTTTCTGAAAGTGACTTCTAGATGTGGATGCATTTTCACTGCTATAAAATCTGGCAAAAATGTGTCTCAGACCACCTCCTCATGTGGTTGTGGTAATCAGGATTACCACTAAATTCTTGACTGCGTTTACACCTGCATTTTTATGTGGACATTCCCTATGCAGATATAGTCCCAAATCTCATGATGAATGGAACAACCGCTTGTAAACAGGATCTAGGTGGATAAAATATTGGAGGAAATGTCGGATATGGGCCTTTCAAGGCCTAAAAGTGATTTACAGTGTGACAGTGTGGCTCTAAAGAGATACACTGTGCATCTCTTTACAGACTGCGACATGGAGTTTTTCCCCACACACTGACGTGTTTGTTGCAAGTACTCGGCTGGTCTGAAAGCACATTTGTGCAGTTTTTGTATTCAGTAATTTAACCCTAGGATTGTGATTGAGCTCTCAGGGACCATTTAGTTCAATTCTGAGACAGCAGGCCTGAGCTCTTTCAGGAGAGTGTGTTTTGAAAGACCCCACGTGCTCCAAGTCCTGTCTGTGTTTGGAAAGGTCTTCCATTCCTCCAGCGAAAGCTGAAATTGCCTGTTTCACTCTTATCTTTAACAGCTCCGAGTTCAAGTTCAACTTTTCAAAAACATATCTCCTTTCAATCTCGCCTACCATTTGCATTATTGCTCTTTATTACCTTGATTCTTGTTTTTATTCTTCATTTCTAGATGTAGGAGTTTCCAAGAGAGTAGCATTTATTGACTTGTAGGCTTTTTATTTCCTTACATATTGGTGGAGTTGGTTGTCTTTTGTTGAAACCAAGGCTAAGGTCTCGGGTGAACAGAGAAATAAACCAAACTCCATTGGAATATCTAGCCGGTCATCATTAGGGAGCAGTAAAACATGCACTTAAAAATTTGTTTGCTCAACCCCTGGAAAAACAGTGTACATGCATGACTGTATGTCAATGGAAAGATATATAACTAATATAATATACATATACATTCACTTCACTCGCATGTGGCGAGTGAGAGGAAAATCCTAATGATTTCCACTGGTGTGTTCTTCTATCGATTAAGAGGAGTTGATTATTTTACGAAAGATTTAAGATTTAACAGGGTTTCCAAACACCCCCACCCCGTAACAGGACGTGATTCGCACGCACGCAGCAACTCCGTCCTAACCCAAACCCCACCCCCACATGCAGATGCACAAACCCCGCCCCACGCGTCCTCCTCATATAAAAAATGCTTCCGACCCTGTTGTAATGCAAGTATGTGAAAGTGTGCACTGTAGAGAATCGCCATAAATTTTGGCATTTAATTAATATGCATAGTTTAAATACCACTTGCAGAAATCCAGAACCAGTCGACCCAGTATATCCAATTCATGCTATGCACCACTCCTCTCTTTCCTCCTCACTGTAGTGTTGTTAATAAGAAACATCACTGATATTTGAGAATACTGAATCTTGAACTTAGCGGTAGTCCAGAATAAAGCATTGCAATTGAATGAATAATCTGGAATGTGAAAAATAATTGCAATATTAGTGTGCATGTGAAGGTCCTCGTTGAACTGAGGGCCCAGTTCCAAGGCATGGATTAAGCCTAGCCTTGGATTTAGATGCAACACCAGTGGTGATTCTAGGCATAATCTGGTTCTGAGAAACTGGCCCAATAAATCCTAAAAATCCTAAGAAGTGTGGTTTAAGGGGTTGAGGGATGTATGCTTGGGTAACTGCGGTACTCGCTTGGTCTTGCTGGCCTACCTGGAAAGCCACTGCCCTTTGTTACCTTGTTTTCAATTAGGTTCTGTAGCAAACAAACCGGAACCACTCTCGTCTCCCCGCTCTTACACTGTGAGCGGGTTCTTTCGCCGCAGGGAGAAAAGGCAGCGGCCCTCACTGTACTCTGACACCGGCCATTTCCAGCTCGTCTGCAGCTGCCGTAATGACAGTGGGCCCGCAGTTTAATTAGTCACTCCGGCGCAGATGCGGAATGAGGCTCGTAAAGCATGCGTCTCCAGCCCCCGTATGGCTCCCTCCAGCTTGGGCCAGCCGCAAATCAATGCGCAAACCTTTATTTCCCTATAAATTTCCAAGCGGCCCTGCTCCGGCTGAGCCACAGCTCCGGAAGCCGTTTTGCTCAGTGCTTGATAAACATTTAACGGGGGCCTAGTTGTGATGCAATAAGAGCCCAGTTAAGCGAGGTCCAATGTGCCTATTATCACATGTCAAAGTAAGAGGCGCATGGGGAGTTTTATTATTATCTCTCCGCAAACGGCAAAAAGTTATTCACCTTCCACCTGCCGGCGAACCAGAAGAAGATCAGAGGGGCAGGGCCACCGACATTAGCGCCCCCAACACTAACCTATATGACACGACTTGATGTATTATGTATGCACTTTATTTTCTCTCAATGACATTTCATTAATTCATAATCACACTCTGCCGTTTGATCTTAGCGCACCTTTGTTTTTTTTTTCTTTCTCTCCCCACCTAAAAGTCAAGCTAGCCAGAGCGGAAAAAAACGAGCTAGGCCAAATTTCCCCTTCACTTGGCTGAGATGTCTGTGCCCTTAGACAGCTAATTTATCTGGGGGTGTCAAGCGGAAGGCAGCAGGGGAGGAGAGACGAGTTGAGGGTTGGAGCACTGTGTAGAGAGAGTGAATGGATCGTGACAGTGCTTTCCTCTCAGTTCCTGGTCTCATGCTAATTAGTGCTGCCGTGAAGAGCCTTCCAGAAGCACATGGACCCCAATGTGAAGCTCAGAGGGCCCCTGGTGGGACGTGACGCAATGCAGGGGCATCCCTGTCTGATACCCATAACCAGAAACAGTGTCTGGAATAAACCCAGCAGACCCCCGCGGGGGCTTCCTCTATCTGCTCGCTGCAGACAAGATCCAATCTAGCCTGAAAAATCTTTTCTGTATTCAAATAAGCACATGAAAGTGTTTGAATATGCCAGAGTTTAGCAGGGAAGTTTCATCAGATGCAAAAGCTGCATGTTTGGGCTCAGAAATGCCGGACAGTTTTGACACCCAGAAACCAGGTGGATGCTGTGTGGTGTATTCCTCATCATTTCCGGTGCAAAAGTGTCTGTAGAAATAATGATGTGTTGTGTTCGCAGCCAGTCACTCTTCTACGGCTATCGTTAAAAAACCGTAGTCTTTTCCCATGAACTTACAAGCCAATTGTCAAATCTGCTACCCTCCATTAAGTTTAGTTGCTTGGATACCAGTTGCTATTTTCCCCCCCCAAAGTTCAGCACTCGCATTTTCGTGTTGAAACCATGTTTAAAACCACTTAGTAAAAACAAAAATCTCAATTGAGTTTGCAGATAGTTCATAATAGTCAGTACTGGGCTGATGCCCAAATATTTATTATTTTTTTTTAATGCATTTGTTTTTATTTTTCATCCCTTGAATAGTGTGTGTGTGTGTGTGTGTGTGTGTGTCGTAGTGAGTATTATAGGCCCAAGGCCAGTATGTTAAATATGTATGTGTAGATGTATAGGG
>JBBMFX010000001.1:16517029-16548147 GCA_037832545.1 Rhabdalestes septentrionalis | reverse complement strand
AGTGCGCACTCGTGTTGTGTCTGCGTGCGCATGAGACTCTCGTGTTGTGTGTGTGTTTATCCATACTGCTGTCTTTTTATAATGAGACGATGAAGTAGGCTACCGGGTTCGGTACCCGTCCCTACACCTCCCGCGTTGACGTCATCAATTGTGATCGGTTCCTAAGATCGGCGAGTTTAGCGAGTCCCGATCGAGTCATAAAGTCTGATTATCGGCCGATACCGATCGTCCGCCGATCGATCGGAGCATCACTAATTTTTAGGTAGTCGTGCATTATCAAACATTCTCTCCCTTGTTAATCTATGTCTGGGATAAGCATTGTCTCTTAGAGCATTCAAGTAGGTTTGAACATCCAAAATGAGAACTGAGTGTACCATATTTTCTGTTTTTTGGTATTTTAATTCATGCGAGACTTCTGGAGACTTCTGGCCACTCTGTGTTTTCCAGCTAACCATCTTGTTCTTTTTTCTATGGTAGTTCTGGCAGAGCTCATACCAGAGAAACTGCATGGAGCTACAAAATTATTACCCACCAGAATTCTTACCCACTTCTGGGTAACCTCACCATTTTTGAACCTCTCACAGCTCAGCACTTGGACTTGAACTATTTGAGTTTCAAATAAAAAACCTGAAACACAGGGGTTCTAAAACCTTTGACCGGTAGTGTATAAAGACCTCAGCTCTGAGCTCTTGCTAATTTTCCCTAGAGGGTTTAACTCTTTTGTTCCCAATCAAGTCTTAACAAAAAGTGAATGAAACAAGATAATTATATTATACCTGCAGATTCCAAATACAACAACCATAACTGTATATTTACTATTAGAAAATACAGTAAAACTACAGATGTGTAGGCTTTGACAGGGCTCCTAAGGGTTCCTCACTGCAAAATTGTAAGTGAATAAAGGGATTATTGGTGGAAAATACTCTGGAAATAACTACTTCTTTACTAATTCAATATCTTCTCTCATTTTCAGCACCAGCGTGAGCTCAACATAAAACTTTCAGTGAATATTTAAAGAGTGTGTTATTTCAGCTAAACCAAACAGCAAAAGTAAGTCTTTGGTGGAGCGGAACATTCATAAGGTGAAGCTCATCTCACTAATTGCAGGTTCTCTCACTGTGGTAAACAGAGCTGAAGGATGAAGTTCAGGCTTTGTAGCGGTTTAAGACACACAGATGTTTCAGATGTTAGCAAAGAAAAACAGAGGGAAACAAGGGGAGCCCTGACTAGATTTGTTTGTTTGTTTCTTTATTTATTTAACATGGGTTTTTATTTTTCGCCACAGGGAACACATTTTCTAGCACAGCTCCTGAATGCATGACCCACAGAACTGCTTTACGTCCCTCTCCGGTGAGCTATTTAGATCTATCTGATTCTTCTGGTACTCGAGTTAACCGCCTGTTGAAGGGGCCTGCAAGAGCAGGATGGTGTAGATTACAAGATAAATTCACAGAGGCACCCAGAATGAACCGAGGGAGACAAGGAGAGTTTTGGTGGGGGGTGTGGGGGTGGTGGTGTTGTGGGCACTCTCCAAGTGCTCTGTTTGGCTTTTATATTTGCTTAAATCAGGTTTTGATTGGGTGAGTAAGTCATTAAAATGGTCTCCGAACTGTCATTTTTCATATTATCACAGAACATCAGTCGTATCGCTACTGTGAATGAATAAAAATGGATTAAAAGCGAACTTAGGTAAAGCTCCGCTCTGGACTGCAGACATCAAAAGTGGTCATCAGCCAGCGCCTGAAGGATTAAATAAGGACAGATAGCACTGCTCCCCGCACAGAGCAAGCCATCAATTCCACCAGTCTGATAGGAGTCTGAGGTAACACAAACACTGCCCTCCCTCTCTGTGACCTATCACAAACACAGTAAGCCCACAAAAGCATAAGCAGCAGAAGAGCATGATCATGTGCATCCACTCTACATAGAGCACGATTGGCTTGTTGTCAGCTGTGCAAAGTGAAAGTATACTCTCTATGATGACATGAAAACAATGATATATTGTCTGCTTCATAATTAGATGTCATTTTACATATGTAAAATTACACCATTAATTATGAAGCTGACTACATATTTTAGACAAATAGACAGGCAGATAAAAAAATGGGGGGTTGGTTTTTCTTAGCTAAATGTACGTTAATTAAAATAAATTTTAATAAATTTTTAATATTATATAAATTAGTGATTAGATTACATTTCTTTCACATTGTGAGAACAAACTAATCAACCTCAAAGACATCAGTGACTGTATTCTCTCTATTAAAACATGGATATATAGACAGATAAATAGACAGACAGACAGACGGAAAGAAAGACAGATATACAGATAGATAGATGGATGGATGGATGGATGGATGGATGGATGGATGGATGGGTGGGTGGGTGGACGGATGGACAGATAGGTAGATAGATAGATAGATAGATCTTTAATATGACTTTACATAATAAAATTAACATTTTGTGAAACTACACAACACAGACATTTTGTACTTATCTTTGCTAATCAGAATCAGAATCAGAAATCTTTTGATCCTGGAGGGAATTGCTTGGGTAAAAATGCAAAACATCTCTAGGAAAAAAAACACAAAAGCTCAATATGAAATGCATGATATTTTATACAGAAAATCTGGATATAAATACTATAACTGAATAACACAGTTGAGTGAAACCTACCGAAAAAAATTGTAATTTGGAGTATGATATTGCACTTAGGAGAAGTAATCAAAAGTAATACTGACAGAAGTAGTAATATTGCACATGAAGTCTATTGCATGTTATGAAATGATTTTGCCCCCATTTAGAAAACGCCACCTGATGTTGCACATGGTAAGACAACTGCACATGGGATATTTCACAGCCAATAAGAACATGGTACAATATTGCACATGGCAGACTGTTGCACATGATAGGAAAAATAATGCACATGGTTATTTACAACAAGAAGCAGCAGGCTATTGTGCAGATTATAGTGTGGATGTGTGAGAGAGAGAGGAGCTGGCATGCAAAAATTATTGAGTGGACTGTACATAGGTATATCATACACACTGACATACACACACTGGAAACAGCATACACTCTTTCATGATCCAGATTAAGGCTGCTTATAGTAGCATGATGTGTCCTTGAAATCACAGCCATGCAGTTTCAAGTTTCAAGGGATTCAGCATGCTTGAATCTTTTATCTGGTCACATCCCACATTATAAATGATTGTATGGTGCATTTTATATTTTATTCACAATGCTGTTAAATCTTTCATTTACTGCCCTGTTTTGAATTCACTGTTTTTGCGCATGTACATGTGTACATACACACACTAATACAAGTTATGTTTTTGGTGCAGAATTAGACATCTGGCGGAAAAAAATTAAACACAAAAACAATTAGGAAACTGGCTATTATAAGTGAGGAGGTTTTTTAACGAACTTCACTTAGAAAATCAACGTTTTTTGAAGTGTCAACAAACGTTTGCTTCATGCAGTTTCACTTGATTTCAAAGACTTGCAAAGATATTTGTTGTGGTTGGATTTTGAACCTGATTTTACTGGAGTGCTCCAATTTGTAGTCACAATGTCAGCCTAATTAAGTGCAAGTCCTTTACAGCCCTAATCACCAGTTGTGCCTGAAAATATCTCAAGATTTTGTGTATTCATTTCTGGGCGACGTAACACATGAAATGGGAGGAATGATGGGCCATGCTCGGTTTTGACCTTGTCAGAGGCTAAGGATCTATGCACCAGCCTGGAAATAAAACGGGAAAACCCGAGCCCCACTCACAGAAGCTGAGGTTCTCTTGGATTCTGTCCAAAACCATCAACATATTTGACTTTCCCATCTGCACCGCTGTAAACGCTGCCCATCATTTCTTAAAAGGGTCAAGTGTGTGAAGCAGCATGTAGATGGTGCTGATGGTTTTATTGCCGTAAGAACGAATCTCGCGCTGCACCAGTACAATGTTATGTGAGAACCTTGTTCATTTAAAAGGAGTTGTTGCAAGTCAGACAGTTCAAATAAACAGCCGGTCAAGTCGAAAGCACCAGTACGAACAGGAGGCTTACTTCAAAACCTCCACATTGTTGATTTACGCTGTTTTCCCAACCCTGGCACCAGAACAACTTTAACAGATGGGCTATGCATGGGGGGGAGGGGCTGCGGATGGAAATAGTTTTTCCACAAATCTGATATAAAATGGAACAGTTGATGCAATTTCCAAGGAAATCAACCAAATACAAATACCTGCAGTGCATTCATCCTCATCCTAAAATATAAGTTAAAGTCCAGCTACAATTAGGAAAATGCCCTTGAACCTTTGGTTTTACCTTTGATGATTCACTGTATGAAAGTAGACATTTGCTCTGACATTTCTGTATAAAATAATTCAGTTATTTTAGGGACGTACCAATAGGGAACTGTGGCAGGGCCGGTGTCAGAGTGGATCTACCAGGCTGGCATCTAACTGACTGTGGGGGGGCACTATCGATCATGAACTCTATCCATGTGAGTGAGGGGTGTGGGGACTCACTAGGGGGGCAATGCCTTCGAATGTCCCCCCTTGATGCCGACATTGAACTGTGAGTCGAATGCGTGACAGTGGCGATGTGGATGCTGACATACATTTTTAATATACGGCCGAAACTGGAATTACAACACAGCAGGCAATCAGCTCTCTGCAGAAAAAGAACATTTATTTTTTCTAGCTAAAGGCCTCCATGTGCAGTGTCATAATAAGTGTTGTGAATGGGTGCTGAGTCATTTAATTACATGCAAAATCTCATCATGTGAATATCATTACATAATATTACTTATCTACTACTGATCTATTCTATGTGCAGTAACTCCTTACTTCTGTGGCGTCAGAAATGCACTTAACTTTACGTAATCTATAGTATATAGATATAATGCATTTATATTGAGTTGTTTTCTACTGATTTATTTCAATTTATTCATGTGTATATTGTTCTTGTCTCTGTGTCTTTGTGTGTGTGTGCAGTCAGAACATAAGCTATTTTCTCTGGGATCTGTAAAGTTTTCTAATTCGGATTCTGGTTTAATTGGTTTAACTGAAATTGTTATATTATTTGGTAAATATCAGTCACCAAACTTCTTTTAAAGCATTTAAATGAAATTAAATTCACAAACCACTGAAGATAACAATGACGGACACTACAAGCACCTGGTGTACCAGTATGGGGTTTGTGAACCAATGCCAATATCCGCATTATAGACAAAACAGTAAGATGTAATGTAAAAATACAGTCAAATGAATAAAGGATATATAAGCACAACATGATAGCAGCACCTAAACAGGTTTTTGGATCAAATCATCAAATATTGTGATAATGCAAACACTGAATCAAAATATAAGCCAAATCAAAACATCTTTCAGATGTAGTTTTTTTAAGCAAATATCTAAAGATGGCGACTTGATACCAATATCCTTGTGCATCCCTAAGCATTTTGGCTTTGGATCTTGGTAAAACAATCAAACAAACAAACAAACCAATGCCTGCTCTGTCATTGTCTCAGACCAAAGTCTCTCAGGAGCATCTTATGACCAGATCTTGAGCTGCGAATTCAAAACACAAACACATTCATAGCATTTATAATTCAGTCAAATTTAAATGAAATTACCAAGTGTTGTCAAGTTTTGTGCATATTTTAAGCAGATTTTAAGAGATTTTCCCAGAAGTTGCCTCAAACCCCTAGAAAGTCCAAGAACATCATTGTAAGTCAGCTGATGAAAGAGGATACAATAAAACTGAAACAGAAAGTTGGAACATAGTCATGTAACATAGAGGAAGAAAATGCGTTATAGTGGTCAGGGAGATGTTTCCTCCACTGCATATAAACACAAATCTGTCAGGAGTCTGCAGCTTCCACAGAGGAGCTCGCCAAGATAAATCAAGCGCGTTATTTCACAGATAAAGTAACACAGCATGCCACTTCCCCAAGAAATTATAGTAAACAAAAACTGCTTCAGACTTTAGGCTCTGTGAGTTCTACAACAGGCTTTTAATCTAAATTTAAAGGATATTTTAATTTAACTTTGCAAGTTACCTGTATTATCTTGTTATTTTTGGTTGATATTACCTGGAATCCACAATAAAAACATGATATATTTTAAAAAAAAACCTGAAAACAGTGGAGATGTTTCTGCAAATGAACTCTTGATGAAGATTTACTGGTGAGAATCCTTTTAAGAAAAGAAGCATGTGCTTTTATTTTAAAACATTTTGATAATATCAGGCAGACGTTCGCCATTGTGTAATAAATTAGTACTGGCCTTTTAGGAATCGATAAAGAATCAGACTGATAAGCGGAATAAAAAAAAAGGTCTCAGCATCAATACAATCTTATCAATTCCAATCTCCAGTGTCGCCTCCTGTTTATACCCCAGTGAAACAGAAAGCCATAGAGGACATTTAAAAGCTTCTGAACATTCTAGCTGACAAATAAGTGAAATGAGGAACAGGTTTCGGTTCCATTCAGTTCATAAACATTTCCAAAGCTGCCAGACATTGTAAAAAAATAGAAAAAAAATCCTTCTTTTCTTTAGTTAGAGTTTACATAGTTTCAGTGTGAGACTGAGCAAATGAACCAGATATTTTAAGATTTTTCATCCCCTGAGTAATTAGGGAGCCGCTTTACTGTAGTTGAAGACTGAAACGGCCTGTGGTCTGAACAGCGCAGCCATTAAAAATAAACAGGTTTTTAAAAAGTGTTTATGCTCCTTATATAAAATCATCGGAATGATCTTTATTTTTATTCAAATTTCTCGGGAGATGTTTGGAAGCACTTCTGAAAACATATAAATGGAAAACGCTTTTGAAGTTCTCTGAGAAAACCAGGACGTGGGTTTAACAGGTCGACAGTGCCGTCTAGAGGTGACTTGCCTGAAGGCTAGCGTGAAAGCCCTCAGTCCTGATGTCATGCTGGTTAAATGCTGTGTATTTGAACAAGCTTTTTCGGACTGGCAGTATTGAAAGCAGCTTTAGTGCTCCTGTAATCGCAGCACAAGCAGAACACACACCGGGCCGTAACTGGCAGAACTCTCCACCAGCACTTGTGAATAAATCACAGAGGTAAAGCCTGAGCTCATTACAACACCAGGCCACATTGACATAGTCCCGCTACAGTGCCTGAAGAGAGGCTCTCACCACAACCAGAGGCGCATCTTGTCAGCAGGCAGAGCAGGCAGCTGCTTGGTGCCCCCAAGCCACTAGAATGCAAACGAGAGCTGACACTTTAAACTATGGTAAAAAACTGGTTAGAGGGGATTTTTGCTTGGGGCTTTGAACGACACTATATGGACAAAAGTATTAGGACACCTGACTATTCCTCAGAGACTTCAAAGACATTGATTTAAATACACAGAATTTAATATGAAGCTGGTCCCCCTTTTACAGCTATATCTGCTTTTGGATCTCTTTTTTCAGTATTTTGGAGTGTCTTGGAGATTTGGTGGCCATTTATTCTGTAGAGCATTTATGGGGTCAAGCACTAATGTTGGACAAGAAGGTCTGACTCACAATCTCAGTTCCAGTTCATCCCAAACGTGCTGGATGGGGTTGAGGTTAGGGTTCTGTGTGGACCAGTCAAGTTTTTCCACACTGAACTCCTCCAGCCACGTCTTTATGGAGATTGCTTTGTGCACTGGGACACAGTCATGCTGGAATAGAAAAGATTCTTACCCAAACTTTGTCCACAATGTTGGAAGCATGGCATTGTCTTGGTATGCTTAAGCATTAAGACTGTCCTTCACTGGAAGAAAGGGGTGTAGCCCGAACCCTGAAAAACAGATGTGTCCCAACACGTTTGTGGTTTATTGGAACAACAACAAAAAAAATTATAAGAAAAAGAACGTTTGCCCAGCTTGGAAACATCTGTTGTCAATCAAAGTCTTGCTGTATTTATATAGATACATGAAATACGTTAAATGGACGATTGTATTGAATTTGTATTTATTACAGTGGAAAGGTCTTGAATGATTGTACCTTTCCTGGCACCTGGAGTGTGTATTTAGTTTTTATTGTCTGTGGTGTATTCATTATGATTTTTCAGGTTGTTGGTCAAGCTCTGGGGTTAGAAAAAACCCTCAAATTACACAACACCTATTCTCACCATGAATGAACCAGCAGTAACGTTTTAATTGCTTCATATCTGAATGTATGTCTCTGGGCTGCACAAGGGCAGATACACATTTACAGTGAAGGCTCTTGGTTTAATCGACCCGTTTATATAAATGTATTGATGTGAGCCGATGGTGAGTATTCCTGCAATATATGAGCCAACAGCGCCCTCTCTGGGCACTTTATGGGAATTCAGCTACACCCCAAACATCCAGTGCGTGTGCACCTTCTGGAAATACAATACATGGACAAAAGTATTAGGACACAAACCATGTGGCCCTACAAGAAGAGTGGAAGCTTTTATAGGTATAAAGGAGGACCAACTTTATATTAAAGTCTATGTACTTGAATGCAATGTCAACCTCTTTGTATAATGTTCAGATGTCCCAAAACATTTGTCCATGCAGTGCAGCTGCGACACGAGGAGGCAGGCTAGTGCAGGAAGGATGTGGAGTTCGGCCTGGAGCTGTACCTCAGGGTGTTCTCGCCTCACACTGGTGGACTAGTGATTATTTAGTTACCCCTGAGGTCAGAGTGTTATGGGTTTGAATCCCAGGAATGCCAGTGGCACCAGTGAGGTACCCTTGAGCAAGGTACCCTCCCCACACACAGCTCCCTGGATGCTGTTTTGCTGGCTTCCCACTCTTTCACTTGTTGAATGGTTTAAATGCAAAGAAAGAGTTTCACACTGTTCACACTGTGTGCTGTGTTCAAGTGCGACTATAAGGGCCACTTGACTCTAATCTACCTCTGTCTGAGCCCAGCTACAGCTCTGAACATATGGAGAACCGGCACACAGCTCCCACACACGGCCTGCAGCTTTCTGAGGCCACCTGGCTGAAAGAGAAGGAAAGGGAAATCATTCCTGTGAAGCAGAGTGAACCAATCCTTATGCTAACAGAAGCCAGTGACAGATGTTGAACACTCATGTAAAGCACTGAGCCATTCCAGGCTGAGAGTGGCTATACCTGCCACACTAATCTTTCACACACCACTTTAGCCACTTGACTCAACCCAACCAACAGACTGAGAGAAATGATACTATATAGACAATGTTTGACATACACACCAACAGGGACTTCCATCAAATTGCATTAGAATACTAAAACTCTGATTATGGATGGGTCCCCCATTTGTAGCTATAATAGCTTCTACTCTTCTTGGAAGGCTTTCCACAAGATTTCGGAGTTTCTGTGGTCATTTGTGAACATTCATTATGTAAAGCATTTATGATGTTTCACTCACAAGTGTTGGATGGGGTTGAGGTCAGAGCTCTGTGTGGATCAGTCAAGATCTTCCACTATGAACTCATCCAGTCATGTCTTTATGGAGCTGTTTTGTGCACTGGGAAAATATCTTGGTATTCTGAAGCATTACGTCTGACCTTCACTAGAAGTAAGGGACCTAGCCCAAACCCAGAAAAAAGATGTCCAAATACTTTTGGCCATACAGTGTACACTTGCATTTGGAAGCCTTTCCATGTTTTCCATTGCTGTGGCTCCCTCTACTGTGTATCAAAGAGAATTTTAGTACCAGTTGCGAGAATAGCTTTTATAGTTCGTATTAGGTAGTAAGTGCAAACACGTTCAGATGCTTTTTGAGACGACATGACAAGCCTCAACTGTCTGAACACCTGCACTGTCATAACAGCACATTAAAAATGTGACAGCATCCATTTGGAAAACAGAGCACGCAGAAGTAATTAATACAAGATACGTTCGAGTGGAGTGAGACCACCAGCTGGTTTCGCCCCATGAGAGAAAATATGGTGTGATGAGTTAGCTGTCTTTACAGAATACCTCCCATTTTTGTTGGTCAACCACACAAGTAAAAAAATAAATAACCCATCAACGCTGAAAAAGCTGAAATTGCTCCAAACCCTTAATAAAATCATGCCATGCTTTAATTTTTGCAGTTTTCAGTAGGTACTTTTAATGAAAGTAACTGTACAACATAAAAAGGAGGAGATAACATGAAATAACCTTAGAATAAACAATACACATATATTTTCGACAACACAGCAAGAGTCTTCATTTGAATGAATATATGACTATTACATATTTCCATTTGTAACCATTTAATGGTCAATTCAGCCTCACTTGACCCTGTTCGTTTGGTTTAGACATTGAGAGTCAATCATCCTCAATTCTGCTTTGCATACCAAGGTGAAGATCTGTTGCCTTTCATTACAGAACAAACACTAGGCCTAACCAGAAAGTGCTTGCCTATCCATGAACTACAGATAAGCAATAATGGCAGGTAAAGTTATTCGACACCACAAGAGCCGCATACTGTACTCGTACAATATTACAGGGGAAGGAGAGCGACTTCTGTTTCAAGCGAAAGTTTTAATCAGGTCCTTTTGTTTGACAACTTTGACTGTGGTCGGCTTTCACAGCGATAAATAATTACAGGACAGCATTAGTGAAACAGCGCAGTGGTGCCCCAGTGAGCAGACCAAATGTGAGCTCAATGAAAAAATAAGAGCTAACAAATAGATCATGGTTGGATATGCATGTTATATATTTAAAATAGATTTTTTTGAAATATATTTAAAATATTTTGGATCCTCTGATGTCTGCTACCAAACTAATTTAATTCCAGGACACAGAAATGCAATCAAAAAAGAAATTTTATACATAATGTCACCAGAAAGTATGAGTGATTTCCCCAAAACACGATTTCCCCAATTTGAAGCTGTGAATAAGCATCATGTGAAAGGTATGCAAGGCATAAAGTGCTTAAAACAACAGATGGTTATTCCATGTTAAATCACCAGTAGGGTCGACACAACTCATAGGATTTGCAGCCACAGCACAATTGGAAAGGCAAGAGGAACCCGGTACAAATAAAATCTTTGGCTAAATCTCTGAAATCCCACCGTTTTAAGTATTAAGCGAGTAGCTTAAAATATCATGCTATTTCTTTGAAAATTTTATAATCAAATGGTTCAATACCAAATATCTATATGTATATATAATAGATGGTTATTTCACATGTTGTAAATATTTACCCTTGGTGTGAATTTAACTCGGTTTTAAATTAGCCAAACACATGATATTTTAAACATCCTTTCTGTTACACTCTTGGATATCTGAGATGAGAAGCCTGTATGTTTTAGCAACCCATTGTATGCAGCCTAGTTCAAAATGTAGGACTTAATTCTTGCGTTAATTATGATTTTGGTACAAATGAAAGGTTTTCACTAAACACAAAATCAGATTTTAGATGTTCAAATCAAATTCTCAAACAAAATTTAGTGTTGTGACTTCAAGCTCTTTGAGGAAAAGTGTCATTTTAATGTGATTTAACATGAAATGAACTGAACCCCAGAGTGAATCTTCTCACCACGTTAATAAATTTTTAATGCTTCTTTTTCTTCTTTTACAATAAACTCTGAACAATAAAAGACCACTGGCCAGCAGAGGCTGTTTTTTAACACTTCACCGATGTTTCAAATTTGCACAAACGTTGTTCATTCAGCATATATCTCAGTCTCAGGCCGAAGCTCAGAGTGGAGAAAGCCTCCTTGGCCTACAGCTGTGGAGTACAATCTGTTACTATGAGGGGGCATGCAGCCATAGTTAGGGAAAATGCCAGAACCCATTCGAATGGGCTTGGGAATCTTCGCCTGCACATATCCATCCATGTAATCGGAGCGAGATGGCACATACATGCTACGAGTCCTCGCTCGGCTCTGCACCGGATAAGACAGTCTGTGATCTCGCTCAAGAGTCATTTTGGCATGGCCGGGCGGCTGGCGGCTTTTTACACTCTGTGATCTTTCGGACCTTTGCAGATCATGGCCCTTGACCCAAGCATACTGGCTGTCCTCTTTTGGATAACTTCTAAGGGTCTTATACATCGGCTTTTCCTGATTGTGAAATCGGATGTCGCCACCCTCAGAGGAATCGGTGTGTTTAAAATCAGGGCAGCTGTATTCCTTGTGCAGACTCAGGTTGCGTGGCAGTGGCTTGGCCTCCAGAACGTGCTGCGGGTAGTTCATCATAGAGCGGCTCTGCTTTAGCTTTAAGGCGACTTTGGCACCATGCCCACTCCCGTGCCTGTTCAACTGAATAGGAAGGGATATGTCTGGCTCAGAGAGTGGATGCTCAGGGGAGTACTGGGACACCATGGTAACTCTGTATTTCCCATCGGCCCCTTCAGTAGAAATGAGCAGATCTTTGCCTGAATCAGATTTGCTCCTTGTGTGCATTGTTTCTTGGCACCTCTGGGTCCCTTTGTGGAAATGGGGCTGAGACAAAGCAGGGTCCATTGGTCGCCATTTCCCAACATTTCCTTGTCTGCTGGACTGACTGAAATGTTGGTCAGACAAACCGGAATCCAAAGCTTCATATCGAGCAGAGCTCTTACCTCTTGGCAATGGGCCAGTGTCTTGTTTTATAAAACTAGCTTCTCTGCTGAAGGTGGGGTTGAGGCGTGGGTTGTGATAATTTTCAATATTACTCACACGGCCCGGATGGGAGGGCGGCCTCCGGAGGGTGTAAGAGTGGCCATACCCCTGACTATTAACTCGGTACTGATCCAGATTGTTATATCTGGCCTCTGAATAGGGGCTGTATCTATACTGCACCTTGCCATCCTCAAAGTAAGGCCGCACATGGTGGATATCTGAAGGAACTGGTATCTGGTAGGGATTGTTCTGGCAGGACGGATGCTGGAAGAAGAAAAATTTGTCCTCAGGCGGCACATGCATGGAACGCACCCTACGAATGGTGGGGTACACTGAGGCGCTATCCATTGGTGGGTATCTCGGTCCGCCATATCTGTAGAGACGACTTGGGGAGCATTCATCCCTTTGCTGTCCTTTATATTTAATGGACTGGTGGAGGGATCTTGGTAACAAGGTGCTGTAGTGGTCCTTGGAGATGATTCTCGCCTGGTGTTGCACATAATCAGGCTGAACATAAGAAGTGTTCTGCCCCACTGGACTAGACCACTGTGGGTGGTACATATGTCCTGAAGATCTCAGCATACTCTCTTCTTTCGGACTGTATTGGTAAGCTGAACTTGGAGGTGTAACTGGAGCATGTGGAAGAACCTCTTGCACAGAAGCTGGCATGGAAGCTTCTGCTAATATGGCACGGAAGTTGGAGGCATTGGCAACTTGCTTGCCGAACAGAGCAGCCGTAGCTGACTGATTCTCAGTGATGAGATGCCCAGAGCTCTCTGTCTGAGAGAGAGAGGGATTCAGGCTCTGGTATGACTCCATCTCAGAGCTTTGGCCAAGGCCATCTCCTTCTGTACCAACTCCAACATGGCGGACGTTGTCTCTCATAGTTGTATTGCTCTCAGGTGCTTGTACTGTGTCTAAACCTTTAACAGCAGATAAATCCTGAGAGAGCACATTGGTTCCATGACTTGTAGAAGATACATCACCTCCATCAGAATAGCTAAGTCCACTCTCACTCCCATGACAGGCGCACGTGCTCTGTAAGCTCCCAGCATCAGTGTGACTCCCGGTAGAAATAGTGCTGGAAGGGCCTGCAAAGGTTTTACAATTGACGCAGCGGTCCTCTCTACTAGTGGAAGATGTCTGAGGTTGTAGAGAAGATGCTGGAGGCCACTGCAGCAAGGAGAGTGGATCCTGGAGATGAACTGGAGAAATAGGAGTGGGTGGTTCAGAACTCCCTCGCTTCCTCAGCCGGGTCGCCTTTTGAGCAGACTCAGCCAAGGCCAGTGCCAGCATACGAGCAGCGCTCTTCATCGCTGGCTGGGGAGTTATGAGAGAGACCGACCTCACCAGGCCTGGAGTGCAGTCAAATTCCACTGCGCCTAAACAACAGAAAAGGAGAGTATGACATATGTATTTATACACTACGAGAAAGCATACTGGTCAACAGGGTTCAATAATACTTAAAGAGAATTTCATTGGATGAAGGCAAAGTCCTTCGAACTGACCTGATTCTGCTTGTTTAACCGGCTGGGCTTGCTCACTGTGGGTTTCATTTATGGTTTCACCCATTGCCTCGCCAAAGGTAGAGGCTTGCTTATGTTGACAGTCACTACCCCTAGTTGACCCGCTGGGCTTGATCAGGGGCGAGATCCCTTCAGTTGCGGGCACAGACGGAGCTTTTGTGTCCAAAGCAATTTCAGAGTAATGGGCAGGGCCCTCTGGAACACTCCTGGAAGACTCAAGTTCTACCTTCGCTTTATTAATTGGTACAAATTTGTTTTGTTTAGGATTTGCATCTTCTGTGGTTTTTAGTATGGCATCAGATGGAGGCATATGAGTGCTGACTTTATTTAAG
This sequence comes from Rhabdalestes septentrionalis, assembly GCA_037832545.1. Taxonomy (NCBI): domain Eukaryota; kingdom Metazoa; phylum Chordata; class Actinopteri; order Characiformes; family Alestidae; genus Rhabdalestes; species Rhabdalestes septentrionalis. The sequence goes on along the minus strand of JBBMFX010000001.1, from coordinate 16,533,748 downwards.
GGTTCTGATTCACCGGCACTGCTGCCATTCTTCCTTCTGCTGCCTCTCATTCTTCCATCAGACATGGTAAATTCAGCTGGAGGTGCACAACACTGAAGAGGGTCAAAGTCTAGAGAGGCAAAGCCAACATTAGCATCAGTAGAGTGTGGGGGTGATATGAGAGCAGGCACACAAGACGTGGACGTAGCTGGATCCTTTCTGCTATCTTTGTGGCTAGAGTGAAAGTCTCTGTGTCCTCGGCTGTTCGGTGGCTCTTCACTGAAAATGCTGGACAGGGCATCACTAGTGGAGCGAGGTCTGCGTGGCCGATAGGCCCCTGATACACCTAAAATTTAAATTAAAAGCTTGATTTAAGTATGTAAGAATAAAAATACATAAAACACTGCCAGAGTGTAATACACAGACATAGCTCAACTTACCCTCGAGATTATGTGAAGAGAGAGATTCTTCGCTTTTAGCTGATCGCAGTGTTCCTGTATCTCCTCTACCGCCTGTAAATTAATGAATAAATAAAAATTGAAGATCAAATTTCATCATTTCAAATACTTTCAGTGCACGACACTGATAAAATCCTTACCTTGGATAGCCATGGACTTTATCTCATTGGGCTCACTAGGATGGCGGTGCAGTTTGCGCTTGGCCGTGCTGGACGATTTTCCCATATTGAAGAATGAACGCCAGCTTGCCACAGGTGACTTCTTTACCTTGGTTTGGGTCTTCTTTCTGTGAGCACATAAAACATATAGCACACATATAGTACACTACAAAGTTTATGCTTGCAGATAATAGGGGAAACTTCTATAGATAGGGAAAGACAGTACAGCTGAACACCCAACAATTTGATGAGTCATTGTAGCCCATTCTTAAACAGAACTAAGTAATTTTCACAAACTTGAACATTATGGGGAAACAAGCTAACAAGACCAGTGTCTGAATCCAGTATAACAGGACAGAATGTGAATGAGCCATCATTTATTCATTTTTCAACATGTTTTTTGCTTTGAAGGAAGTAAAAAAATCCATGTTGCTTATTAATTATTGTTAATACATCACTGTTTTCAAAAATATAAACCAATTTGGTTTCAAAGTAAATACAGCATGGCAATCCTGTGTAATGTCATACCATGAAAAAATATTATGTAGGTCCTGAATCATGAAGAGAGCTATAGATGAATCTATACTAACAACTATGTCCTGTAAAGCTTAATAGTATAGATTCCATTTTTAAAAAGTTTACATCATTGAGAATTTCGTTCAAATTAAATTAACACCCAAAATGCCCAAAATACAGAATGTAATTCACATTATTTACACAAGTTCCAGAAATAATATAAATTTAATATAAAATGTGTTTCTAAACCATTGAAAAGTAATGCATTACAAGGAGACAAAACGAATCCCAGATTTGTACTAGAGATTATTTAGTGCTTCAGTTAAGTGTATGTTTCTTCAGTGATTCAGTATACACCCACCTCTCCATGGGGAACTCTATGATGGTGTGGAACTTTCCCTGCAGGGCAGCTGGCCCCTCCCCCACCTCAATGTACTTATTGTCAGGTGACACAGGAGAGATGAGCTGAGCCTGGGTGCGGGCCTGTGCCTCCTCCAGAGAGAGCAGCTTTGTGGACGGGGAGCACACCAGCAAAGATTTTGGCCGGGACAAAGTGCTGTGGCCTGCAAACACACATCACTAAAATGTGTTAATTCAGGGTCCTCATTATCTGAGCCTAATCGAAAAATCCATCCAGGCAAGTAAGCAGCCAGAAGTGGGGAGGAAATAAGCATTGTTGTTCCTCTTGGTACCTGTGCTCTCACGGATCAAAGTGCTGAGTTTGGGGCTGAAGAGCACATCAACATGATTAAGGATGAACTCCACCACCACTGACTGAATGCGAACCTCCATGAATGCGGATGTGCCACTGAAGCAGGCAGACTCAATTTGTTTAGACCTGCAACAAAGAATCAATTAAGACAATGAAGACTGTCTTACCATGATTTCATCCTAAACTGCAATATAACAGCAGTAGCTGATTAGTGCTTGTTAAGAATGTGGATATTTTAATGCTTCTATTACACAAACAGCACCTTATAATATTCAGTAACAGAAAACATTGATGTATGTGGCTATAGTACAATTGAATGGATGCAGCATTTAACAGTTGAAGGGCGTCCAGTGTTATTATTCAATCAAACTTTGAATCTTTATATACAAATATCTATGTGCAATCTGATTATAGACAAAAATCACCTGAGGAGATTGGGAGCCCAGACAATAGCCAGATTTTTGCAGTGCATGTTGGTGACATAGCTAGAGGTCGCCATTCGAGCCAAGTGCCTCATAAGGAACTCAAGAGTTCTAGAAAAATGCAGAAAAACAAGATGATCTCTTTTAGAAAAGTTAAAAATAAAATTACATCTATTTGATGTATGTGGCCTGCAAAAGTGTAACATGAGGTAAAAATAGATAGTAGACTGCAGTTTTCATTCTGGACACTAGAGTACACTGTGCATCAAACAAACCTGTAGTGCGGAGGAGGCAACTGCTGGATGACATCATGAATTTTGACCAGCCTCTCATCATCTGTGGCTGCTGATACTGCATCCTGTGAAAACACACACACACACACACACACACACACACACACACACACACACACACAAACACATATACACACCCCACCTGTGTTCTTAATACACTTTTAGCTAGAAGATATTAGATCTGAAAGATAGATTAGTGAGTCAAATCCCTAATGCCTTTGTGCTTACTGAGAATTTGTCATAGAGCTGGTAGGTGAGGAGGGGGTTGGGAAGCTCACGGAAATAGAGCTTGCATAGGGAGCCTACAGAATGGATGTCCTGGATATATGTATCCTTAGTGAGGTCTGGAATGTGCTCAGAGTCAAATTCATGCCTAAGAAAACAAAAAAGATGCAGCTTTTATTCATTCATATGTGCTTTAAACAATAATACAGCTGATTTAGTATTTATTCAAGTGGTTCTCAGCCTCAGTCAAGTGGATCCAATGAATTTGTAGTTATATTTGTAGTTGTTTGTATATTCCCATTTGAACATCACATGCAGTTCATCAGCCTGTTCTAAAGATTTAGGAAGGGAAAGTCCCAAAATGTACAGTGCTTAAACATACCAACCCTGGGACTGAGAACCACTGCATATATCCTGCATACATTTTTTATTTCTTACCGCAGTTTTTGAATATTGGAGGCAATCCCAGACAAGCGGTAAATTCCATCTACAACCCCATGCTTTTCAATAAACTCTGCACAGCTCTTGATGACTTGAGGTACTACAACAGACATTTATATATCCCTGTGAGATACAATACATGGCTACTGTACCAACATTAGCATTATTCTGCTTTCTTTTTGTGCTCACCGTCATGCCCTGAATTAAGTAGGTGTTCTCCTAGGTCACAGCCAAAAACCCTCTCCCTCAAGATCCCTCTCTGCTTCAACTTTTGTTTGGTGGGCCGCGACTTCATGAAAGTCCGCAGGAATGTGATCAGCTTTCCATGCTTCTTAGACACTGATATACACCAAACACATAAACCATTTAAATCACCACTTCACTAGACTGAACACGTACATTTACTCTTTTACGAGGTAAAAACTTATAATAATTACATTGCAAAGATAAATAACCTAAATATATTTTATCATAACCAGCAAAGCAGCTCATGGAATAATGGATAGGGCTTTTAAATAGTGGTGCTACTCTCCTGGCAATACATAAAAAGGAATTAGTTTCAGAGGCCATTTTCCCATTGCCATTGAAAATCCAATTAATTTAAAATGCTTCTTAATTCTCTTTCCATTCATATCAACTGATTATTTTCCAGTGATCATTCAAATAATCTGATTATTTACTCCACAAATAATACCTGGTTTAGGCAATGAACTGGTAACGTGTGGAGGGATTTTCTCACTGATCAGTTCCACACATTCACAAGGGAAAAATCCCACCTGCACAAAGAGGACAACAGGGCTTTAACTTCAGTGAATAAACTCTGACTTCAGATCTATTCAAGCATTAATACCTACAGTATTTATAGAAGTATATTATGCAAAGAAATACCATTACACTATTGGTGAAAACCGATAAAACTGGTCTATTTCTCATGTTTATTTGATTTGACTAAAAATCATTCATCTTAGTGCAGCTGTTGGAAAAGTCACAGAACTGCAGTTTTGTCTATAAAGAACAAACACTACCATGGATAATGTTTTGTTTTTTTGTTTTTTTTTCAAAACAAAGCGGCAATACTGTAATCCTAACTCTAGACTGAGGAAGATTTTAAGTGCTTTATCATTACTTTTTCTAATGTCATCAGAAAAAAATAGCCATTTTCAGGGCAGTAAAAAACTAAGTCTTTTTAGCCATATGTAAAATGTTGTTCTGACCTGAAAACCATGTTTACCCCTCCACCAGCCAGTGTCTTCTTTGGGAGGCATATCGATGACTGAAACTATGTCTCCAACCTAAAAAACAGAGGTGAAAGCAAAATGCAATGGGATCGAGGATCAAGTCCAAAAAAGGTCAAAGTCAGATTGCAGTGCATAACCTGGGTTTCACCTCGAAGGACAGCTCGTCCGCAGCCTGGGCTATGTAGCGCTTAATGACATGGGCGGCAGCAACTGCTGGAACATTAATGGAGGATTCATCATGAACCAGCAGGTGGTTCCCTTTATTATCAATCTGAGATCAAGAGGGAGAGAAGAATCAGCAATCAAATCAACTTATATCATTTAACAAGAAAAATAACATTTACCTTCTGGCATCAAAATCAACAGAAATATGTAAAGGGCCCATATTATGGAAAACTATATTTTCCAAATGTTTTACTATGTAGACATTGTTGCAGTTTCAACGTACTGTTCCTTCACTTTTTCTGATGTCCAGATATGCAAACTACACTGCAAATACAGCCCACTTTCTGTAATGAACTGTATAAATTTACATATCCATTTATTCAGGTTACTGTAGTTCAGCTCCACTTATTCACATTCGAGATGAGTATTTTTGTATGAGGCTCAATAGCAGGCAGCCAGTCAGAACAAAATACATTTTCATAGATCGTTATTGTACACACACAATAAATAGAATAGCACATTTAATTATATAGAGAGGCAGTAAAGGGTAGAATGTGGCATACAATACAACAAAAATCTAGGATATGGATCACTTAACCTAGGAAAAAGGGAGGGGTGGCCTCTTTTGTTATCAGATTTTTGAAGTTTTCTGCAATATCTCATGCCAAAAGGTCAAAAGCAAACGCACTTAAATTCTCAGCATGTTTAGTGGACATAAAGCAAGTATTTCCAGTTCCAATCATTAAACAGAATATGGATGAAAGCATAGGAGGTACCACTATCTGCTGTAAGCATGCTGGCTCATCACAGTTACTCATGTCTTCATTCTCCTGAGCATATATTCAGTCACATTCCTGCTCTGACGAAATATTTCCTAACTAAAATTAAATTGCTCACAATTGTGATTTTATACATTGTCACAGAGGAACTGCACCAACCTTCACATAAAGACACTACACAATGGCCTAACAGACACTTTGTGTTAATGAAATACAAGTTGACTCGGGGACAAAGATGCTTTGTATTCACCAAATGACTAATGTTACATGAGAACATGGGTGTGAGAGGATGACACAAACCTGGTCTGAACTGCTTCATACTGCCTCGTAAAGCCTAAATCCCTAACTCACACACACTGACCTCATTTTTTTTTACGTTTTAGAATTATTAGACACTTCTGCACCCCACGCGACCAAAAGGATAAGAAAAGCATGTTGTCTATTGGGCCATTAAAAACGCAACGTCAAGCTCACTAGAGTAATAGAGCTCCCAGTAAAAGTGGAATCGACTGGTGCATGATTGTGCACTCTACCTCCATCCATGTCAGTGCAGGCCCACAGTTTATCTTGTTGTCAGCAATGGCTGAGAGGCGGGAAAGGTAGGCAGTAAGCATCTGAGAAAGTGGCTGAGGAAGCAAGATGGAAGACAAATGAATTGGGAAAGTAATCAACCCTTCAATTCCACTAAAGAGCTGACCTAACTACATCCCAATACATTTGTATTAATCAGCTTTAATACATTACACTGTGCTCTAATTCCATTTAGAAAAAACCTGGAAAATAAAATGCTGTCAATGTGTCTTTTTGTTTTTGTCCTCCCACTACCAGGTCCTCATTTGGTGGGCTGTTTCAATAGCAGTTTATTTTTATGTCATGTTTTATGCCAATAGCATTCACTTCGTAAAAAAAAACAAAAATACAACCGTGACTGAGGATGATTTACTTAAATAAAAAAGACTGCTCTGTCTAATGAGTATGAGGTGTAGGTTGGAATAACATATTTCCTTTACGTTCTATGACATTAACTAGTGAAATATGAAATAGAGTTTTGCTGGGGGTTGAGCTGGGGGGAGGGAAGGAGGGAGAGATTTTAACCTGATATTATTGGTTAATTGTAGTAATTGCATAGTAACCACCAGAAATGAAAATGCATTGTAGAGGTGAAGTTTACAAAAAAACTTTCAAGCAATGTGTGATAAATCATTTTAATTATGAACAGGGATATAAACTAATAGGGTTAAACGGGGAAAACGTTAAACACTGTTATGCATCTACATGAGAAGAAAAATCTTGATGAGTTGATGGGTTCGGTACTGGTGTCTGTCAACAAAAAGACGCCTCCATGAAAGCATTTTGCTGACAGAAATACAGTACATTACATTTCCACACACATAATCTTTTTAATGTTTTACGTATAAATCATGCATTATTTACTACTGTTCTTATGCCTTTGTCTCTGAAGTTTTCAGCTCACAATCTGTTGAGAACATTTTCATCAATACCCTTTTGTATTAGCATTCGGTCATGTAATTCCAATTTTATATATCTGTCACGATAAATGGTTCCTTTCTACAAAAAACACACACAAAAAAAGGCTAATTTATTGAAGGAAAAAGGCTTTGCAACTTCTGTATCACCTAAGCAGTAAATTTAACTTCTTTTAACTGGTATTTAACATTGTCATGGAAGAAAAGTATCCCACTGTTCTTTGCAGTGTAGCTTTAATTCAGCCTAATTGGAGGACCTTTAAGCATGAACTTTTTCAAGCTCTACCACAGCATCTCAACGAATTTTGGATAGGTCACAACAAAACCTTTATATTGTTTATTTTGAGCCAATCAGTGGTGGACTTGCTCACATGCTTCAGTTTATTGTCTTACTGCGTAACCCAAATGCACTTAAGCTTCAAATCATGGACTAGTAATTTGACAGTCTCCGGTAGGATTTTCTGATGGAGAACAGTGTTTACGATTCAGTCTGATTCGCCGAAGTCACCTTCACACCATCACACTTCTGGAACACTACGTCAGTTTTACACCAGATGTAACCAGACCCCAGTCTTCCAAAAAGTTCCACAAATTTTAATCAGGCAACAGAATCACTAAATTTCAAAAAGCTTTGCTGTTTTTTTTAGCACATGTGAGAAAAGACACATTGTTCTACTAAACAATTTCTGTTTAGTTTTCACCATGTAACTCTCCTATGCATACAATTCTGCCTCGTCTCTTCCTAAAGGGGTTGCTGCAACCTTATAGGAATTTTGGTTGATTCACCGGTGTTCCAAATGTTCTCTATTTGGATTTGACAGCTCCAACTGTGTTCACTAAAATAATAGAACCTAAAATTGCTTTGTAATCCCTTTCAGATTGATATATTTAATCCCTCAATTTTTCTGACCAGTTGGTGCTGGGTTTTTTTTTTTCCTTCAATAAATAAAACAATCATTTAAAAGTTCATGTTTTGGTTTAATCAGGTTGTTTTTTTTCAAATTTGTTTTGAAACAAGTGTGACAAATCAGTTGGGATCTACTACTGTGACTTATAACGGCATGAGGGTTGTGTTACCTCTGTTTTATCTATTATGCTGTCAAATCGGGGGAGCTCCGTGAGCCGAGAGAATCTTCTGTCATATATACAGAGATGGAGGTGCTTGTCAAGGACACGAAAGTCTTCATATGACCGTCTTACAATCCATTTCTGCCCCTGGCACCCAGAGAAGGCAGTATTACATAAAGCAAGCACAATGTAGGTAAAATAGAGTAGCTTTTGACAGAGCGTAACCTTCAAGTCACCTATGGAGAATGGAGGCCAGTAGAGACTTACAGAGGCTTATGTGGTTAGCTCATTCAAAAAACAAAAAACATTGGTGGGTTGAGGATGCTAGGTATAAATCCAACAGCACAAAGTTGTGGTTTTCACCCTGAGGCATTGAGATTCCATACAGCTAGATAATAAGATTTGTTCTAGCAGAGGAAGATGACTCCTTATCAGTAGAGCACCACACACCTCATTGGACTGAAATCCCCCAGCTCTGTTTCACACACCATGGCCTCAATATATCTCAATAATCCAAAAGCACAAAATGGAGCTCAAAATATATTTTTAGAAGTTCTCAATGTCTAAGTACCTATTGTTGCAGGATAGCCTCTCATATTCACAAAATATTCCTATTCATACTGAGAGTAGCTATGGCCCTTCCTTCACTCTCCACTGAAATATTCCTAAAGTCTTTTTTCTTCCAAACTAACAGCGTGGCCAAGGGTAGGAAAAAAATGACTAAGGGCAATGCCTGCGGTTGGTTTGCCTTTTTGATCTGAATTAGCAGTTCTTTTTATAACTTCCCCTTTTCGACCATAACGGCAACGCTTGGTTTCAGAACTGTTGCCATAACAAACCGGTGACCCAGAGTGTTGCTTTCTCTCTTGAACCCTACAGAGCTCTTGCACATGTATCCACATGAAGCCTTATCGTCGTCAAGCCCTCTCTGAAGAGCACAGCCATACCTGGCAGCAGATCTGGACGAGATACACAATCTCCTTTGAGTCTGGGCTGCTGCGCGTCAGATCATTCTGATCCTTGGCCAGAGAGAGCTGGAGAGAGAGAGAGAGAGAGGGAGAGAGAGGAATGATTAAGGAGGATGATGGACAACCCATGAGCCGGAGCTAAGCATAGCAGTGTTAGCCCTGGAATGGAAGAATGGCTCTTTTAAATGGAGAGAACAGAAGATGGTGAAAACATGGGGAGCTAAACCTGTATGAATACATTAAATATTTATAAAGGAATAAGCACAAGACAGAACTGTGCTTTAAATGTCTACATTAATAGAACCATAAAATTTAAAACAGCAGCATCATCAAATAACATCAAAGCATCAGCCTCCCCAGCACCACAATACATTCATTCAAAAACAAATACACTGCAAGGTATTTATCTTGTAGACATCTTTTCATCCACTGCTGACTTTTTTTGTTGAATGTAATACTGCTGTAGGTCCGTTCATACTTTTTTTGTGAACACACTGGGTTGTAATGCAGCATTTGGCAGATCATCAACATTATTAAGCTTCATTATTATGTTTACATATTATATTTGAAACTGAAATTTAAAAAGGTTTCTGTAATCAGTCCTATGTGATCTGGAAATAAACAACAAGCACAAACAAATCAGCTTTACATAATGTAGTCTTGTTTCGTACATATTTGACCAAACCTACAAAAAAATCTTGATTTTTTTCAAATTTGTGTGGCTATTATAAGATCCTCCAGAAAAAGAGTCGCTTTACATCAAATATTTATGACACAGTTTCAGTAAGATGCGCTCATAACGCTCACTGTGAGGTTTTCATTCTTATTTTTTTTTAAGAGATTCAGGCTTATGAACAATACATAGGTGAATACCTGTACACAAAACAGCACCAGCTTTGTAGTGCCTTCTGCAATTTACTACTTTGCATCATCTCATTTATGCAACCTCTCTATGCACCATACAAAATATATCAGTCCTGCAGATCAAAGAACCAAACATTTGGGATGCTAAGTTGATAGGGAGACCAATAATGAACAACTTCAAAGACTACTAAAATATGAAAGCATGTCTTATTTATAGCAATAACTACGGCAGTCTCACAAGAGGCTAAATGACCTAGTTATGCGGTTCATTGTAATTGAAATGATAAGTTGCTGGGTTGAAACAGACTGCAGAAAATAACACGTATTCATCCTGTGGCACAACATTCCAAAGGCAAGATCCCACAAAAAACTACCAAACTAAAAAAAAAAAAAGGCAGATGAGGATGGTTCAAAGTAGACGCAAAACTTCCCCATTACAGTGAAGTGCCATTTGGTACAGATTAGTGTTATTAAACAATTCATGGTTTGTGCAAACACTTATTTTGTTCTTAATTAAGCACAGAGGAAATTACCATTAGTAGAGAATCACATAAAGACTCTCAAGCATGTTAGCATGTTATCTCAATGCAAATTGCAGGCTTACACCCAGACAGCCCCATACTCAGCCCTTAATGAACATCTGCTCAACACACACACAGAAAAAGCAGCCGTTTATCCTCACCAGGGTGCAGTCTGACTCGCCTCATAAGCTGAGGTCAGTTCCATTCTGATCACTTTGGTCCAACAGCTGAGCCATCCCTCATCAAGCCTTTCCCCTGCAAGGCTGGCGCACGACACGCGCACACGGAAAGACGGGCAAACACCAACCCCTCGCGTCCCTGCAGTCCTGACGGCTTCTGCTGAGGCTCATCAAACACCTGGCTGGAAGCCAAAATTGGATCAGCCAGAAGAGCAACCCATTTCCACCAATATTTCCACTAATGTTTCCAGCAAGAGCCAGAGAAACCCTCTAAACACTTCTCAACAAGCAGCTCCTCTAAAGCCTTTTCCAGCTCCACTGCTGCGGCTGGTATACCTCCTCTAAAAGCAGCTGTAGAGGAGAACGAATCCAAAGAGGGAGCTTCCCTATGGCCCTCCCCCCTTCTCCTCTCTTCTCCCCTCCCTTCCCCTCCTCTTTTCTTCTCTGCTGCGATGGATGGCAGCCCTGATGCGACGCAGGACTGAACAGGGCTAACAGCACCGGGACGAACTGGAGTGGCCAAGCTCCCTTTCCCAGCTCAGCACTCTATTCATATCTCTGAAATAACTTTGTAGAATCTCCTCTCTGAAGACACGATTACTCAAAATAACTCAATTTAAATATATTATAACACAAATCTATATGTAAAACATAATTTGATTTCTCCTACACTCTCTGAAAAGAAAAAAAGAAACTGTCACTGGGATCATACTTTCTTTAGAAAAGAAACATAACTGTATACTAGCACTCTGCTGTTATATTTTTAAGTGGCTTATAAATATGAAATCACTGCACTTTCTCTTCACTCCAGGCTTTTACATTTTTTGCTTTAAAAAGAGAATTTTGTGTATGTTTTTAACTATTTGTTAAGAATATGGTTTATAAAATGGGAGATCAAATATTAAAGAGTATCCTTTTATGTAACAGTGTACTGGTCTTACAGTTTTAATTAAATCTTACAGTCTAACAGCATCGTTTGAACCTTTTCTAATAAAGTACTTTGGAATATTTGAAAAGGGAGTCATAAGTATCATTTTGCTGTTTTTCTTTAGTTAAACCCAATTCAACTGCCTGACCTTTAAAACAGACCATCCAATTAATCATCAAAATAGTTGGTATTAAAAGTAACATCATTGGTAGTGACAGCCCTAAATGTCATACCGAAAAACTAAAGTCACTGATATTGTCTTGCTTGGTTGGTTGATGCAGTGATGAAGTGGAAGTGGAACCTTCATGAACTGTATAAACTCTGTGAGATTGGGTGAAATGCAATGGTAATACAAATTGCTTGTCTGAGGCTTAAAATTCCTACTGAGCGATAGAATGCAGCATAAGCCTTTTGCAATCGAGGAAACAATAATCCTCAGGGAAATTCCACAAGCTACAGAAAGGCTAAAATGAATAACCTACTGATCTTTCATTCACCTTTCCCCTCTCTCTTTACTGCTCTGAGAAATGTCACATCTGAAATAACAGAAGCACATACAGTTTTTCAAGCAGCCCTATCACATCCAATCAAGTCACTGGCCAAGTGCTGTACAACATACTACGGTAAAATACAATAATGCGACTATAGGGTTATATGCCTTGTGATCTACACTATACAGTATAGACAAAAATACTTGGATAAACCTGTTTTTCGGGGTTTACTTCCAAGGAAAGGTGATTTTAATGCTTCAGCACTACAAGACATTTTGGACAACACCATGATTCCAACTTCGCGGACACAGTTTGGGGAATAACCTTTTCTATTCCAGTATGACTGTACTCCAGTGCAAAAAACAAGCTCCACAAAGATGTGGTTGGATGTTGATGCATTGACTAAATGTGGTTAAATAGGCCTGTACTAGTAAAACATTAATTGTTTTATTTGAACGTACTGATTCATCAGACCATCCCCTGAAACTCATGATGCTCAGGATGCACAAAAACAGACATTTGTTACAGAACTCTTATAGTTAGCAAAGGCCTGATATCAGCAAAACAAAGGCAAATCATGTGATACTGCTTTAAAATTCAAACTGCCACAGACCTGCAGTAAGCTACAATGCCTGTGATAGCAGAAAGATATTATCTTGTCTAAAACACAATCCCAGATTATGTTTCTCCTGTCCGATATTTCAATTTCAAGATAAATGATTCCAAAAACCAAGAAATACATTATAATTTCCAGAACATTATCCCTAAATCTAAGGGGAAAATCACTAAGAAAATGCTAAGTATAATCTTTCCTAAGGCATCATCAAATCAGACAGGGGGCAAGAACTAAGGTTACAAAAGGACAGAGGGGATGTTTCAGGAACTGCCAAACATTTGTCCAACCGCCAGCGCCTGTGGATGATGGCAAGCTTCAGATTTGAATGTGCTCTTATAAAATAGTGTTGAGTGACGGCCACAGTAACACACAGGCTCCCCCTCTTTACAGCTTTAGGATTTACGGATGAAGGGAAGCTGAGTTATTCTCAGTCTAAGGCAGCAGCGGATTCTGGGACAAGGAAACCTTAGGAAATGTTCATTTATGCACTACTGCATTTTAAAGCAGCACAACATAGGCAAAATACTAGCACTGTTTTATACTGCTGCATACTGCAGTTTTGCAACTGCAATACATTATGGCTTAGAATATATTAAAGATGCACTTTTGAATAAATGTGACATAGTAAATGATTATATTTACATCTGCATATGCTCACAGAAACACCTGCAGATCTGGAACTGGAACTGATCAAAACTGCCAACACACTGTACACATACAACTAATATATCAGTATATCAAAATCCATAATCTCAAAACGACCATTTTCTAAATTACAAATGCTGGAGTTTCAATCACACTTTTAATTGCTACATTTGAATTTTTATGAAAGAGAATATAGGTTGAAAATAGCCTAAGGATTGTTAATAACTAAAGGGCTCATATGAATATGGCAGACTTCATTGATATCTGTATTACAAAAGCCAATATCACAATTAGTTATTAAAAGTTTCTGATTACACAGCACTACTGCATTTTTCCCCACTTTCACATTTAGAGAGGAGCAAGAAGTGCTCCTGGCTCCTCTGTAAACCTGACCCGAGGTATGTGGGACATCCACACCGCCTTTGGGAATGCAGCGAAGACCATGCTGGATAGAGCTCTTTGCTTCAAAGGACTGACTACTGCTAAGTCCTCAGGATTTGTTCTAGTTGCTTATTTGTCAAACACAGACAAAGAAATCAAATGTGTAGGCAGTATAGATGGGTAGGTGGAGCCATGTGCTACTTGATGTAAGCCATTCAAATACTGTCTCACAGAACAATGTAGTAACTGCACAAACAGCACAAAAAAACGCAATAAACGAATGTCATGCGGTGATATACATCTCCACAAAGATCAACACCATTTTCTACACAAATCAAGTTAATTTCCCCTTTGACCTACCCTGAACAAATGAAAACAAAGACCAATCCAAAGAACAAGTCTCTGCCTTATGAAAAGCCTGTAGAGGAAAAACACAGCACTGTCAAGTGTTGAAAGAGAGCCTCTCTCTGTGGAGAGTGGAAGCCTCGTTCACGCCTTCTATAGTTATCAGGCACACAGCTAGAGAAAATGATTGTGCTCAGGCATAAAAGTGAGATTGGATCTGTGCATGCGCCACACAGGCAAAAGGAGGACAGCTTTCAGCTTCACATGACGGCAGGATATTGCCGGTATCTGATACACAGGGGCATTAATGTTCCATTGTTGCACTGCTGAAAGCAATGCAGAGCTAACAAAGCAGGGAAAGACATTTTAGAGAGCCGCACCCACCAAAATGTCATACAAACATCTGTGAGTAATTACAGGTCTAATGCACACAACTCCCACTCACAAATAAAAGGGGGTAGGATTATACTCCAAATTTTGGTATAGCAGAAAGAAGACTCTTCGGCTGGGGAGATACCTGACAATGAACTACCGAAGGACAATTATAATCATGGCCTAGTGTATTTATGTATTCATCACTGCAAACATCAGGGTAATGATCTGTAATTCCTCTGCCTAGAGCCTGGGAAATGCTCAATGCTGGAGAAAGAACCGGCATCAGGATAAAGTGACTGAAGGGGCAGTTAATAGGGTGGGCTAAAAGGGGGGTTATTTTACCCCTCTGCCTAATTCTGTTTTTTTTCTCCATCCTGCAGGTGGCATTATAGTGGCGATCTGACTAGATGAGAACTAATCCTGACCTTTACCTTTTCCACGTGTTTGTGACTCAAGGCCATAGACTGCCAGCTAGATTGACAGGTTTTTATCTAAAAATTGGTCTGGTGGTAGAATCAATAAAATGCATGGATTTTTCAATAACCTCTGAAAGGCTCAATAACAACACCACCATCACAATATTACTTTTTCAAAATCAGACAATACATTGATTTCCCAGCAGTGAAGCCCTTATTACTCACACAGTAAGGCCAATCAGCGTTCTCACACAGTATGGTCAATAAGAGCACACAGTGTAGCCTACTGTATGTCTACTGTAAGTCTCAAAATCATAGAGTTTATGAATGATTCTGCTGAAATCAACCAAATAACAGTCAACTGTGCCAGGGTCACTATGTAAAGAATAATCAGATCGTTTTGTCTGTCATTCTGTTCACATCATGCATCCTGCATTCTCTTTCTTATGCTCATTTTCATTAAATGGATTTCTGCAATGAACTGAACAACTGAAGTGAAGGCCTCTGTCTACTTCTCCCCCCCTCCATTCAGTGCAGGGACAGCACTGCAAGTCCCTATGCAACAGTATCAGTTTTTGACAGGACAAAATTACAGAAAAACCAACCAGCTAAATTCTGTAATACTTTTCCACAGTGGAGTTGTTGCTGGCGAACTAGGCAGCAGAAAATGTCCAGTGCCATTGGATCAGAGCGTTGCCAATCGCTTGTAACAGTAGGAGAGACATGACTACAGAATCCGAATAGCTGAAGGAAGCTACCCATTTAATCTGCTTGCCCTGATTTTACCTGATCTGTAGCCCATGACCTCATTACCAGGGGCAGAAAATACACCTGAGGGGGAAATGTCCCCTTTTGCCCCTTCGTGGTGCCAGGGATGTAGAAAAATATTATATACACAGAGAGGCAAATTACAAAATTATCGATTTCATGGAAAATATTTTTGTACACTTTTTAAACAAAATATTTTCATGTAGTATGTACACCTTGTTAAAATGTCCATCCAGGCCAAATACCGAAAGACAGCTGCAAAAAAACCCAACCTTGTTTTGCTTGTTTTTGTGATGTCACACATTTACATATCTGCCTATTCAGCCTTTAACAGTTAGCCCTGCCCCTTCATGTTGTTATAAGGAACGTTTCAGCTTTGACTGTTTTCTGAATGAGGCACAATACAAAGCAACCACTCAGAACAGAGTCATTTACATTGCAATTTTTAAGGCACAGAAACAGAAACAGCTTGTATAATTTTGAAGGATGGAGAGAGGTCAGGCGTGGTAAAAATGTATCATGACAGTTTCTGGTACATAAAAGTACACATATGAAGTTAAATAATTACAAAATATGAAGCCTATTCTCTGCTCAATTTCCACACAAAAAATACAAAATTCTGCAGCTGAAGAAAAAAATACTAGAATACTTTAACATTTTGAGCTTGCCATCAGTTGTTCGTTCACTGACGGACCTTTCTGCATGTAGCAGTGCTGTGTGTGCTCCTGTGAAGGTGTGTTTGCTCCAGTGCAGGCCACAGCTCCTCACCGCAGTGTGTCAGTGTGACACACATAGGACTGTGAATCAGTCACGGGAGGAGCTAGCAGTTTGCTGCAGTGCTGCTGAAAACACACACACACACACACACACACACACACACACACACCAAACGTGCACACGCGCGCACACACACACACACGCAAACACACACACACACGCAAACGCAATTATGTACACACAGTGGGTGACCTTGAATCTGAGGAGATGTGTGGAATTTTCCTTCAAACCAGTTTTCACTGGAAAGACTACATGACTAGGTGTAGGAGTGGAATCCACACTTTCGTGGCTATGTTACTGCACCGTGATGTACGAAATCAATACCAGAATAACAACGCCCCAAATCAATGCGCTCTAGAGGATGCAGACACTGTGAAAAGTCAATTGCATAATGTAGATAGCTGCTGTCCTCTACTGGATGTGCAAAGGAACTGCAAAAACCTCCATCTAAAGGCAATGTGCTGCGCCACAAAGCATAAAAATGAACCTTGGAGGCAAAGGCAT
>JBBMFX010000001.1:16451198-16472150 GCA_037832545.1 Rhabdalestes septentrionalis | reverse complement strand
TATATACGTAGATATAGATATAGATATAGATATAGATATAGATATAGATATAGATATATATATATATATAGATATAGATATATATAGATATATATAGATATATATAGATATATAGATATATATGTATGGACACACACACACACACACACACACACACACACTATATGGACACAAGGCTTGTAAAAACTTTGTCACTGTCACTAACAATGTCTATGTGTATCTCTCTCTCGCTATCTCTCTCTCACACATTCACACACAGTCACACACACATACTACCATGCCAGCATCACTTCTGTACTGCAAGTGGTCCACTACACAAATAATGTCTGGCCATGTGGTCTGACAAATGACAAACGGAGTAGAGGGTGACAAATTGTGCATCATAACAGATGGGCCACAGTCTGTAAGTGTACACATATACAGTGGACCTAAAAGATAGTGGAGCAGTAGCCAGTGAATACAACTACAAGCTGGTCTTTCTAATAGAGTGACATACAGATGAAAAATGGTTAAAAATCACTGACTTCAGCACAATATGTAGTACAGAAAGAATATTTTAAAATATTTAACCTCCTTATTTTTCTTTCTTTTTTAACAATATTAATTCTTGCCCTGGATGGTGACTGATATGTCACACTGCAATTATATACAAGTGTGGCTACATATTGTGACTACTTAAGTTCATTCTCAGTCTCTTTAAAAAGATGTGTTAAAGAATAGCGTTCAAATAGATGTGTTAAAAAAATAGTCAAGCACGCATTCTGTGTTAACACTTATTTAACACAGTTTCAAGTAAAATGCGCTACATCTTGAATGTGTTAAAAACTAGAAAAATACTTATTAATCAGCTGTCTAAAATTAAGCTTGAATTTCTTTATTTCTTTACAATTTGCAAACAGAATTTCTAGGTTTTTCATAATGCGCCACTTTATTTCCCCTACAGGCACTTTTTTACAAGCATTAGCCCTGTGGACCTCACCAAGTTCACATGAGGATGACTCCACTATGCCAGGTTAAAACTGTTTTTAGGAAAGTAATCTAGAAGAAATACATCCATTGCATGTCTGAAACATTTTAGAGAAATGTCTCAACATGAGTCAAGTTCAGGCATTTGTTTTAATCCAGTGCACCTGTTTTAACTGTTTTCTGAATGTACAAATATGAAGCACTGATTATAGTGTATATGGCCAAAAACAAACTTTCCTTTCAGAGAACCTTTTGTACTAAAGCAGGACTGCGCCCCAGTACACAAAGTAAGCTCCATAAAGACATGGGTGGATGAGTTCAGCATTGGAAGAACTTGCCAAGCCCACACAGAGCCCTGACCTCAACACCTTTGGGATGAACTGGAACAGAGACTGTAAGAGGCCTTCTCGTTCAACATCAGTGCCTGACATCATAACACACCAGAATATTGTGGAAAGCCTTCCAAGAGAAATGGAAGCTGTTCTAGCTCTTCTAGCTTCAAATACGTACTTGACTATCTCCATATTCAAGTACATTTCTGAATGCAATGTCATTAAAGTCCTTATTAATGTAATGGTCATTTGTCCAAATACTTTTGTCCATGTAGTATATGTAGCAAATACACCCCATATCCACAACACATCATAAACATAGTTACTGATGTTCTTTGTGAGGACAGGACACACAGCCTGAAACAGAACACAACACTACTACTCTGCCAAATTACGGGACTAAAAGATGCAAAAAGGATTTTTTGAATAATGTCATAGAACAGGAGTTCCCAACCTTTTCTAACTCATGTCCCACACAACTGACCACAAAAGCTTCAGCCACCCACAAGACTACTTTCAAATGCAAACACTTCACAATATTCTAAGTAGCCTACAGTTTAACTGTACAATATTCACATAAAAAATCAACTTTTGGCGTCAGCTCGTGAGCTGTTGATGTTGTTTGATAGCTAGCAAGTGCAGAAGGTCTGGTTTAAGAGAGGAAAGCAGCACTGAACACAGTTCTACAGGTTTAGATACATACCCGGCACATTCATATGACAGCAAAATCTGTTTGGCTTTGAAGGTTTGTTTGACAACACATGCAGCCCAGAGCAGGGGTAGCTTATATCAGTTTCCACGAATGTGAAGCACGCTGAAAGACGCTGAGGCGGACTAGCATTTTACCAGAACGATCAAAAAGTTTGACCTAAACATGTTTTTCATTTGCAAATAATCACAACATTTTGGTCATTTATAGAAATATTTAATGTACCAAATTCACAAAAATTAGCAGTACCACCCGACACCGCTTAAAAATCAGTGCCATAGAAATCCTCTTCTGCATCAGAACAAAGGCTTAAAGACTTATTCCTAGATTTTTCTTTAAACATCAGAAAGGTTCATTTCACTCACACCTCTTTTCCTGAAGGATTTATAAAGGTTTTTAGAAAACCAAAAGGGTTTTACACCCCAGGGGTCTTCATTAATTTGGCTGTGTGACTTTCACTTGTTTTTAAGTAACATTTCACTGTTCTTTACATTTGTTTAAGTACTCTGCCTATAATTTAGATTTCAGTTCATCTAAATCTAGACATACCTTATCATGTGAATGATCTTTAAACTTGGGCAGTCCATTTGAAAAGTGTTTTTTTCGAAGGCACCAAATAGCAAAAAACTTTTTTGGCGCTTTTATTTTTAAATGTAGCCACTTGCCAATTTGCTGAAGTGATATGTCGGAGCAGATTTACATCTATCTACAGTTCTTCTTAAAATAAATCTGTAAGGATGCAAGTTTCGCAAGTGACAAATCAGCCATACTTCCATCACCATAGTAACGCATCATTTTCTATAAAGCTCTACATATAGAACATATGTACATAGATGTGTGTATATATAGATGCATATTTTTCATGACTTAGGTGTTATATGAGACATACTGATCTGCCATATGTATGCAATATGTACAAAACATATGTTTTGAGGAATGACAAACTCTTTTTCCCATGCACGTAAGTCACCTACGGGACTGTCGTCTTCACCTGAAATGGATCTCACACCTGGTGCAAAACAAACAAAGCAAGCAATTACTACCTCAGAACATCTGTCCATCCATGCTTACGCTGAGATTTCTCGTCCATGGGGCACAACGTTATTTTCAGAATCCACCTCATCCTCCCACTGTCAACTTTAAACACAAAATCTAGCTTTCAAAACTGAACTCCCTAGAGTAAATCAGTGGCATTGTAACAAAACCTTGCAAATATTACAGGGGAAGGAAAGCAGCCTTCTAAATGTAAATGTTAATTTTGGATTCCTTTCTGTTTTTCTTTTCCTCACAAAATGTAAAGGGCAGCAACAATTTTGATAGGACACTGTCAAAAAAGCTTAAAAAACTCTGGAAACCTTAATCCTTGAGAGCAGCAAGCATTTCAGCCTTGCCCTACTTTCACTTGTTCCACTCAATCTCTGGTTTGTGAGAAGCTCTGGGCTGGGCTCCGGTAAAGAAGAGCTGTAGAGGAGACATATTTCAGTTTGCTCCGCTATGGAGCCCCATCCATGTGAACAGATGGTCTGGATGGAGCTCAGTGAGTGAACTCACAGCATTGCTCCTTCATTCTCCAGTCCACTGTGTTCCAAAAGCAGATCCCTCTCTCAGCCCTCATTCTCGGAAAGCTCCATTCACTAGTGTTTGACATCAACAAGATAAACAAGGACAAGAGGAACAAAGATCTAGATGATTCAGCAGCAGATGATTTTATACCATCCATCAAAGAGCTGGTTAAGCATTAAGAAGACCAGCTACTGATCACAAAGCATCCCGAACTATTAAATGGTTCATGGTTCCAAAGTTTGGATTCAATGTTTTCCAAAATATAAACCAATAACCAGAGTTGGACAGTAACGAAGTACATTTACTTGAGTACTACACTTAAGTACAGTTTTTGAGTATCTGTACTTAACTTGAGTAGTCTTTTTGGAAACATAGCTTTCACTTCACTACAATTCTATCAAGGTTCTCATTACCTTCAGTTCTGAAAGTGTGTGTTAACGTGATTGGTTTTTAGCAGATGTCAGCCTATCAGAGGTAGTGTATGTCGCGTCTGTCTGCTGCAACACTGTAATGGCAGCGTTTCTTAAACATGGTCAATCAGTGGCGAGAGAATCAGAGATGGGGACTCGAGTCACACTTAAATTCTACAAGTAAGTTAGATACATCAGGTATTTTAAATGTGGTGGCAATAAATCAACAATGCGGTGAAACATGTACTTTTAATACTTAAATATTTTTGGAAGCAAGTACTTCATTACTTTGACTTGAGTGAAATTTGACTGAATGACTTTCGCTTATATTGAAGTTATATTTCACTGGTGGTATCTTTACATTCACTTAAGTAATGAAGTTAGGTATTTTGTCCGCCTCTGCCAATAACCTAGATTTCAGTTCATCTAAATCTAAGCATACCTAATCATATTTCAGAAATGAAATGAACCTTAACACACCTGTGCAATGGCTGATGTATGTAATCCACTCTGTGTAGAACAACTTGCTCACTGGTGGTCCTGACCATTGAGGATCAGGGTAAAAGGGGTTAACAAATGATGAAGACAAACTGTAATTTTAAACTACACTTAAGTGCACTTAGAGTACTGTGCAAAAGTCTTGAGCTGCCACTGATTTCTCTATATTTTACTTCCAAAGAGCTCGACATACGTATGAAACATTCAAGCATAAGTACTTCATTACTTTCATTACATATTACTTAAAGCCTAGCCAGTAAAGAAACTGGTGTTTATTCCAGATTCAAGATGATCAGGCCGTGGTCAGTATACTGCTGGTGCTGAGTTCTGAGTGGTTGAAACATTTTTATCTTGGCTCTTTATATCTTTAGGCACTTTGCAGCCTGCCACAGTAAAATATTTGTTTCCATTTCTTTAATTGACAGTCCAAAAATTTCATTTTTGATTCAAAGCAAAATATAAAGAGTTGAGGGGTGTAGTACATACCATTGGAGGAGTTGATAAAGAAACATTTTGATTGTTTGTTTATGTCCAAAGTTTCTGTGACACTGAGCATGTACCGAGGCCAACTGTGTAGTCTCTGCAGAGCCACAAACACACAGCACAAGCTAAAATAAACACATGAACCAACCTTGAGTGGTTGACAATTTCGCCCAATTGCCTTATAAATATAGAAATGGACTCAAAGTGTCCAGAGTATTAATTTGAGTACTTTTCGCTCAAAGGTCCAGCCCTAAACGTGTCCCATCACCTAATGTGTCTATGAGGGCCATCATCATCGCTCTCCAGCTGCCTCCTACGCCTGGCAGATTTACACTTGGCATTACTGCTTAATGACCTGTGGCTGAAGTAGGAGGATGCTGGGGGTGTGAGGAGTGCAATGACAGCACTGATGAGGAGGGTGTGTGTATGTGTGTGTGCGTGAGTGGTGGTCAGAGAGGCTTCCACAGTCCGCCACTGTTCTGAGCACGGCTGCAGCTGCCCATCTGACACCTGCAGGGCACCAGTGTGGACAGACAGGGTCTCTTTCTCTCTCTCTCTCTCTCTCTCTCTCTCTCTCTCTTTCTGTCTCTATCCCTCTCTCTCTCTCTCTTCTCTCTGGCATGAAGTGAAAAGCTGCCCACATAAGATTCATACACAAGCGCATGCTAATGCGGCCAGCCGCAGGAAACCGCCACTGTCGGGCCTTTCAGCTTCAGTGAAGGCCAGAGCACACCTGTCCCAACAAAGACACTTTTTGACAAGAGGAGGGGGCGGCCTGAATACTAATTTTGGACCCATCTCAACATTTTAAAAGAAGACTCAACTGTCAGAATTGCAAGAGATGCAACCATATACAATAAATGCCGGGCCCTTATTTTCTTGCAGTCGCAGTCTAGTGCTAAACACGGCTAATTTGTTTGTTGAACACAAGTACATATTTCAGGAAGCGGTTACGGTATTTGAAAATGTCAACAATATGGTGAAACCCCCTCAAATTTAGAGCTATTTTCAGACTCATTCTGGTCCTAAATTCTACCTGCTACAGTTTCTACAGACCCAAACATTAGAGGTTAGATTCTCTGCCCGAACCCGACACAGCCCGAGCCTGGCCAGGTCGATATTTCCTGCCGCTGTCCTCCGGCAGGCCGGGTCGGGCCGTGATCAAGCATTTGATTTTTTTAATCTTCACACGTATTTAAAAAAATTATCTGGTTTAAATCGGACTCGGGCCGCTAATTACAGTTAATGTGTCGGGCCGGGCTGGGCTCGGGCACAAGGTGCACGGGCTCGTGTCGGGTCGGGTCTCATTTTTTGGGCCCGATCTAAACTCTACCACACATCAACATCACATGAAAATCTTCTTCCCCATTAAGCTTCTTTGAGCGGTCAAAAAGGATGGAAATCAGATGCCGCTAAAAATCAGACACACACTTCAGCCTTTACCTTTTCAATGAAAAAATTAAAGGGGATATATTATGCAAAACTCACTTTTGTATCCTTTTGTATTTCCATTTGTGTCTCTACTGCTCCTATAAAAACTCCAAGCACAAAAGGACGGATACCTTTTCCTGACGTCAGGATGAGGAAATTTGCATAGAACCTCTCCTCACCTGTCGAGCCCCCACCTACTAGATTATTTGAAGATCCGCCACTTGTGGATTTACAAGCATGCATAAGATGCTGAGTAACACATTAAGTGTTGTGTTGTTGGATACATTTAAACTGAAAAGAATCCCCAAGCAATGCAGCTTTAATGTGGTATTCTAAAAAGGCATATGTTGCTTGGAATAAAAAAAGTGTATTACCTTCTGATGTTTAAATAGGTTTTTGCAATGCAAAACGTACAGTAATTGGATTTATCATTCTGTTCCTAAATTGCAAAACCTGCATACTTCTATATTACATTTTCTCACATTGATTTACACACAAATGCACACTCTTTAAAAGTGGAGGGGGGGTCTTTGTTACTGGCACAGAAGAATTACTTTTGATTCCATATGGAAGCATTTATTGAATCGTTCTTTAAAGAACATTTTGTAAAATAGATGAGGAAGGTTTTTAATGTTCTAAAATGTTCAGGAAGAACCCTAAACATGGTAAAGAAATTGTACATTAAGTGAAGGTTCCTTGAACTGTTAAAATGTGTAATATTGCATCAAACACTTTCTAGCATCTTATCTTAGAGTTAATTCCAAAATGGTCACATCTAATTATGTTCTGAGTATAATCTTTATTTATTTATTTTTCTTCTGATTTAATTCTTATATCCTTATCCAGAGTGACTAACTACTAACTCATGTTAAAGGTGACTGTAGCTTTAAGAATCTTGCCCAAGGACACTTATCAGTGTAATATTGTGTTCTGCATGGGGGACATCTGTCTTACACACCAACTAATATTATGGCACTTCCAGTGTGAATCATTCTAATGTAACTCTTGGCTTTACACACCAAGAGACAGGGGAATTAAATAGGCAAGGAATAATGAGATTGATTTTTGGATACAGATATTTTCAAGCTAAAATACCCAGATGGCCACATCCAGATGTTTGCAAAATGCATAATGAACACAAACAAGCGTGTAATAACGCACCACGGGTCATTGCATGTGATGAGGGAAGATGTAATGAAACAGAAATGACCATGGTTCAAGCAAGACAAGCTTTCTCTTAAAGCTGGTATGTAGATTTGGCGCTTAACACAGTTCCAACATGCACCGCCCCAGAGCCTGCGGGGCAGAAAGACAGCAGCTTCACCCTCTTCTGTTTCAGTCAGGGGCTGCAGTCCAGACGCCGCATGCCACTCCTGCAGCATTCATGCTAGTATCCCCGGCAAACACAATGAATTTCAAGCAGGCTTTGTGCAGTTTAGATGCAGTGCAGCACCCCTGCCGCACCATGCCCTGAGGAATACTGCCGAAAGGCTATTGTATGCATGGTTTACAACATACTCATGACATATAAAAACCGCATACCATGTACACTGAACAGCTATTGATACTGACATTTCATAAACTGTTTAAGGGGAAGGGTGAAAGGTGTGTGTATGTGTGTGTTTGTGTGTGTGTGTGTGTGTGTGTGTGTGTGTGTGTGTGGGAAGGGGGATGGTATGTGTATGTCTAAACACCACTGCAGAGTTGCTATGTGGAGGCATGCACGTGTATATGTGTCCTTATATGTGTTTGTGGTTGCATGAATACATTGTAGTGTGTGAAGTCCAGCTACAGGGTTCAGTGATATGTGTAGGTGAGAATTCAAGTGTGACTGTGTGCATATATGTCTATGTGTGTGTGTGTGTGAAGGTTGGCTACAGCATTTAATGCAGCACTGTAGAGGTGAAGTGTGTGTGTGTGCGCATTTGTGATCTAAGGATAGAGGACTGCGAATGTTAATGCGGCAGACAGGAAGACAGAAAACTGCCACACATTTGCGTACCATACATTCACACATAACCATATCGTATATAATGTGTGCCAGTTTGTTTGAGAAAGTTTGAGAACCCCAATACCCAAATCGTCCCAACCATAAGCAGTTCTTATGGCCCCCCCTGCACAGAACATCCAAGACTGAAATATAAATTTCTTGTCGCGACATGCGCTGGCTCGAAGAACGGTGCTAACGCTACGTGTGTTCTAGACAGACTAGTTAAAGAACTAAACTAACGCTACGTGTGTCCTAGATGGAGTACGTAAATAATGGAACTAAGACTACTCGTGTTCTAGACGGACTAGTTAAAGAACTAAACTAACGCTACGTGTGTTCTAGACGGATTACGTAAATAACGGAACTAACGGTAATTGTGTTATATACGGACTACTTCAAGCGCTACACATGTGCGCTCACAAACACACGCAACCCCCCACCCCTGCCCCCGGCCAACATTGTTCACCGTAATTCGCACAGTGGTTATTTGTGCCCCCCTAAAAACACCCTGGGCCCCCCTGGTAATTTTGGTCTAGAACTGCCATTGCACCCAACTATTATGAGAGTCAACCAGCACAATCCAACCCATAAACATTTGCCTCAGTCAACTACCAAACCTGGCCTGATCTGTAAACTGCACACTTTAGCCTGTACAGCGATGGAATCTATTTTCTTATTTAGCAATTGTTTAAAAAAAAGACAAGATTTTGCACAAGCCATTGTAGGCTACAGCAAATTTTGAGCTATTGTTCACATGTTAGCACTTAGCACACAGGGGGGTGGGGGTTCCATCCCCCCCACTTTCATGAGATTAAACAGTATTAAATGTATTAAATTGTATTTATAACTTGGCTTCCCCATCCCAGAACACCCCCACTTTTGGAAAGCTTGATATGCCCCTGCCTATTGAACATATAGCCTAACAGTGTGTGCCATGTCTGCAGAATAAATGGCCCAGTTGTTCCAAACAATGATTTTATCACGACTGGTAAGAAATCTGACTTGGTAATAGGGCTGCACAATCGTTAATCATTATCAAAAATATGCATCTCTGCAACACTGATATTACAGAAGGCTTCCAATGAGCAAATGAGACTCTAACCAATCAGTGTTTCTGACAAGATGACAAATCACAGCTCTGGGTGAACATTATTGGGTTCGCATAATTCAACAAAAGTCAAATTATTTAATCTTTGACCAGTAATTGCACTGACTGGCACTGAGGGGTTTTATAAGGTTTCATTAAAAATGTTTTAAAGGTTTTCTTCTATTTATACAACCACAGAACAAGTCAGGCCCTTTTTGTTACTGTGCCTTTAAGGCCTTTAACTTCTGAAACTTCAGTGTTTCCAAAACCACAGTATTAATTAAACAGCTGATAAGGCCTAAATATCCTAATAAACCTCTGCACATTGGAAAATGATTTGGTTGCACAATTTATTTCTTCTAAAGGTGGTAGCTGAACTTGAGAAGATGGCAAATAATATTCTCAAAGTCAACCACACATTCAAACAGACTGTCACCTTGTTACATACTGCCCTGTTCATGTTAAGCACAGCCCATCACAATGTAATGGGATGTCTCTAAAATTGCTTGACTCTAAAATGTCTTCTGTGTTTTACTTACACCACCAGCAGTTTAAAAAAATACTGACCAATATAAACATTCAACTAGCTCGGAGACCCTCCTTGATGTACTCCAAAATAAGGATCAAAATGTCATAAACATTTCAAAGTTTAGAAATGACAGCAGCAATGGGCTTTACTGTTGCCACCCTCACGAAAATGTATGTAAATGCTATACTGTCCTGTAATTAAATTCACTCCTGTTAGCAGAACTAGCAGGTGTGTTCTTATTATGCAGGGCTACATTTGCACCACAGTCCTTTTCATGTGTTTATCTGTTTAGACACCTTCTCAGGCACACACTATTCTGTACATTACTTTGCCATGCAGGTACTGTGTGCCCCTGCCGCCCTTGCAGGCATTATTGTTGGGGGCTGGAATATGCATGAGCCTCACCTCACTGGCGTATGTTTAGTGAACAAATATGGAGTGCACACTGCGAGCTGACAGCTCTCTGCACACTCCTGTGCTAATTATACTGTTCCTGTGGATGGCACCTCAGCATCTGACAGAAGACAAAGAAATATTAAGAGCTGCTGAGCTTTCTGATGAATAATGAACACCCTTCAACTAAAGACATATAGCAGATCCAAGTTTCTGACTAGATACGTGTACAATAGTTGTAATGTCTGTGTTTAACAAGCTGTAAACATTGAATTTAAACAGACTGAACTACACACAAGGCTTTCTACAACAACCTAAAGCTACTAAATATTTTCATCAAGCCTTAAGCATGTTTAAGGGTGAAATCATCAATCCAACTGCTAGCTAGGTGGCTTGCACAAACCATCGTACTGGAAAAACATGGTCACTTTTTCAATTTAAATGTAGTGTCTAGTTGTTCCCATAAACCAAAGTTATCATAACGTGAACACGATGTCAACCATGTTAAATTCTTTCTCTGAACCTAACCCATTCAGAATGTGAAGCAGGGGGCTGCCAAAATTGGAGGGTGCTCAGGGAGCAGTGTGTGGGGACAGTACCTCATTGGTACCACTAGTGGTCCTTGAATTCAAATTTACAACCTTATGATTACAACTCCCGAACCACTAGGTCACCAGGTGCCCCAAAATTCCTGCCATGACCCAAATCTGAACCAGGGTAGCTGCAGCCATAATGCAGAGTGTTGACCAATATAACATCACGGCACCTCACAATATTAGCCAGCTAGCAAGCATAAACAGGACAAAATCATATCCTGTTAATGTTCCTTATTCAGTCCATTGGTTATCTTATGTAACCAGTTTGATTTTGCTGGCTGTGAATTTGTGAACATGATGATACACTTATGTTTACTTTGGCCTCAGTAGATTCACAAGGAAATAGGAAGATTTGGGAAAACACATTCCTGAAGAGGTCTTGAAGATGGAACTTAAGAAGTATGTTCTTGTGTATTTTCTTCTTTTTATCTGAATCCAAAATTAGCCATTTAACTGCAGGAATCATCAATACAACAGATAAAATGGATTACCTTACTCAAATGACAGAAATCATTCGAAAACTGGCTCTACCTTCAATTCAACAAGTGTGTTTGTAACTGTTACACCAGTTAAAAGAATTTATTTATCGTTTATCAAAAGTGTCATTGCACTAATGTATTTATTATACATGATAACATCGATCAAGTATTTGTGTATTGCATGACAGGTTTTGTAGTGACAATGAACAAAATGTGAATATAATATAAATACAATCAAAAAATATAAATACAATAAATACAAAGGCCAAAGGATGCAGAGTGACAGAATACTGCAGTAACATGTAAAACTGAACTTTTAGGTTTAAACACTCTTTCAACCGAAGGCTTAGTGAAGAATTCAGAGAGAAACAGAGTAGCCCAGAACTGAGTAGTGGCAACCAAAACAAGCGCTCCTGATTCCTCACTGCAGCCTCTATGTGTAAAGTAATGAGTGGTGACGATTTAGCAGGCCAAGGCGCTTTTTTGTGTGTGTGTTGTGCAGCCAGAATACAAAACACTCCAGTGTTCAAATTAATCCGCCCTGTCAGCACATATGCAAAGCCTACGGCAATACTATTAATATGCGATTGAGGGTCTTTTGAAAACTGACCTTCAGGCAATAATTACAGAGCCATGAAGCATGATAGTTTACATATTGTCTTAATGGATCATATTAAATTCATCATCTAATAAAATGCAAAGACCCGCTGCGGAGGAGATCATATATTTCTGGCAGCGCCGAATCTGCTCTATAAATAATAAATTAGGCAAAATGCGATGCTCTAAAGGAACGAAAGGAAAAGAAGCCTAAATTTGCCTTTGTGCTTTGGCACCACAGTAGACATCTCCATTAGTTTAATGGAAATTTTCGATAGTCTGCTGGGTGAAATATTGCTCTGTTTATCTGACACCAAAGGCAGACCAATTCCAGGAGGGGCTAATGGGTTTCTTTAGAAAGTACAGCTTTCCAAAGAAATAAAAAACAGTAACAGAACAGGGACAGTTAAGTGTTTACTATCAGTTTAAGAATATGTGGGACATTCCAGTATGACATTTAACAAAAAAAACAAAAAAAAGCTAAAATGTGATTTGAAACACAATATTTCAAGCCTTTCCTCATTTCCATCAACTAGAGAAAACAGAAAAGCATGGATGATTGCATGTCTGGCTGGAAAATGTGAAGCATAAATGCGTGTTTTTGCTATAAAACTAGACAAACGAACTTGGGAGGATAAAGTTTGTTTTACTAGAAATTGCTTGCCCGCTGATTCAAACTTCAAATTGAGCGCAACACAAAGTCACACCTGGGGGAATGTAGCATTTCACCAGATGTACATGTCTTTGGAATGTGATCTTTAATTCATATTATGATTACTATACAAATACAACAATCAACTAAAAAATATAGCAATATAGCACCGTGTTGTACTTCAATAATACAGGATGAATACTGTTAATAGAGTGAGACTGAATGTTAATTTATTTATGGTTTGCCTTTCTGATAGCACAGAATCTCAAGAACTGAGCTTCCAGGTTTTGTGGCAACAATTTAAGGCCCATTCTCTTCCATAAAGAGAGAGAGTTTAGTGTGGGAAAGTTCAACTTGTCCTCAATGAGACTTCATCCCAAATATTGCTAAGATATTGCTTTAGTGTACAGAAGCATGTTCACCATCACCACTGGGCTTTCAACTGACACTGACCCAAATAAAATTGTTGAGTATTTTTGAGTATACAAACACCATGTGGTAAAGTTTTCCAGTGGAGCTTTTGCCTAAAAGTACTGTAAAGGCAAAAAAAGCAAACCATTGTGATTTTGACTTATGTATTTTTGCATATTATGGGACCCTACTACCAAAACAAAAAAGAATAATTTAGTCTCATTTAACATTCACCACTGTTTGAATAGCAGTCATTTAACAGAGGACAGAGAGAGACACTTCATCACCCCCTTCCTCGGGTTTAGGCAGCTCTAATTCAGTGCTCATATTACTGAAGAATATGAAATCAAGCCAGGATTAATTTTTATTTCAGTCCCACCAACAACATTCAAACATTACAAGAAAAAAGTGTATAGAGAGTAAGCAGGAGCCACGGGGGGCTTTAGAGATGGATGGTGGTAACACGCCCCCTCCACACCCTCACACATATATTACACTCACTGTCTGAGCTCATTAAGCCTCAGGAACAGAAAAAGCAGTGTGTTAGATGTTCTTTAGACAACAACCTCCAATACATACTGATAAAACAGATTCAGAATGACATTGATACTGTGAACATTATACTGCGATGCTCAGGACCAGATGAACATATGTAAGACACACCTGCAAACTCTCAGAAACTACAAATATCCTTCAGGTTTTCTTGTTGCTGTTTTTGTGGCAATAAATTTGTCATGCATTTTAGTGTCAAATTATTAAAAAAATATAATGTACTATTTAAAAAAATTACATAAATATTAGCATAAAAATATTAAAGTTACCATATAAAATATTGTTCTGTCAATAGAAAACAAAGCAAGGTGTAGCATAGGTCTTTAAATTCTAGCAAAGCATGAAACAGCTGTCCAGTTAAAATTTTGCATTGCGGATACAGGGGTTACCTTTACATCTTCTTTTAGGATAAAGCATCACACTCAGTTTAAAATACCATTAAAGTATTTTGGGAGCATATTTGGGGACATATTTAAGTTTTACATTATAAAAATATGCATTTTAGGCATTTTATTTTTGACCACATCACAATTTCTTTTCACACTCTTGGAATGTAACCCTGGTGAATTTTGGGGGGTTTACTGTAATGCGTATCCCAGCTGGCTTTGATTTAACATCAAAAAACATGAACGTCAAACAATAAAAGCCAATAAATGGCAAAGCTTCCAGTTTGCAACAAATTGTCATTTTTTGGTGCCGTTAATACTTTTTCCTACATCCCTGGCATCATACTCGAGCATCCTTGCCTACTGTACTGTAGGTTGAGACAGACAATCTGTGGCAGTAGCCAGTTCAGCTATAGCTTTTCGGAAGAAATGAACACAACTTTAGCACACTTCAACAAATGTATGCCTGGTTTTAAAAACCAAAACAAGATCATGCAAGGCTGCCTATCAAAACTTCAATGCAGCTAATGGAATACATCCCAAAAAACATACACAAACAGGCTTAGTACATCTAGTCTTCAACGTATTCAGTCTTTGCAGACCCTAGGTTGCCCCATCAATGTTGATTTCACTTTATTCAGCTCCCCAAAGGAACAGGAAAGCCTCCTCATCACACGCAAACATCGCACAAAGGCAGCGAATGAGGAAATGCAAATGGGCATTTTTTTCTTGTCCTGTCATCAATTCAGAGGTTTGCAGACGCTCAGAAGGAGCTCCAAGGCTGGAGAGGTTTGACAGTCTCCAATCAATTCTCTATTTTCAGCTGCCTGCGATCTGTTACGAAATTGAGCAAAGTGTCTCGGGCAATTCCGCACAGTCATTAGGATCAGTGACTGCAAACCTGCCAAAAAGTGCCCCTTCAAAGCTGCGTTTTTTAAACACAAGATTGAACGGACCCACTGGGACATATGATAGGCAATGTACTCAGTCAGGTACGAGACACGAGGCAGGCCATACATTTTAAACACTTCTGCAGGAACACAGTTTTCACAAGTGAACAGTATTTAACAGGAGGCTTGTGCTGAAGTGGCTATAAATGGAGCGCTTTGTTGATATTTGGCAGAGGAGTCAGAACAGAACATTTTCACATCAGCAAAGCCTTGTTATATTTGCTTTGTCAAAGAGGTTATTTGTGTAGAAGTGTAATATGGACTAAGTTACATAACATCAAAATGCTGATACCTTTATAACAGGGGTGGGCTAATCCTGGCCCTGGAGGTCTACCACCCTACTGTGTTGCGCTCCAGCCCTAATCTAACACACAAGATCCAGGTAATAAAGACCTTCAGAGGGATTTGAAGAGTCAAGGATGCTGGATCTGGACTCTCCAGGGTGGCAGATCTCTAGGACTAGGAATGCTTGCTTTAACCCATAAATCACAAGCGGCATGGATCAGCAGTGCAACAACTGGTAAATTGCAACCAAACAGTCTCCATTTACAGAAGTTTCCCCTTTTTGTGTTGATGTTGGAGGTGTCGGACATCATGCTGAGCTTTGTTTGGCGTTCCTATTTCACATAGACCCAACGTTACTGTAATTTAAAAAGCATGTAATTAATCATTGCTACTTAAGTGTTAAAAATGATGTCACAATCAAAAGTACAAAAACGCAAAAATGCCTTTTTTCAGTTCACAGAGATAAACTGAAAAATAGCACAAGATCTTTGAACGGGGGAACTTTGAGGAGAACGTGGGGTGGGGTATAACATTCAGAAGGAGGGGGGTCCGGAGAGCGGCCAAGCAAATCATAGCACAAGACAAGTGCCTAGGAGAGCAAACACCAGATTCTGACTGTTTTATATCATTTTCATTTGTTGAAATCCGATTTTCACTGCTAAGCTCTGAGTTCTAAGGGTTAAAGGAACAGTATTTCTTCATCTAATTTCTCAGCTAACTGCTCTTACCACGGACAGTAATTTAGACACAGTTCAATATACTTAATAAAAGTCGATGGTCAGCTGCAGAATTTTGTGAGGCATGTATTTTTGTTGAACACCTCAATTATTCAGTGAAAAGCCAAAATGTTCCTTAAAAGCTGTAAACCTGTATAATTCATAAAATGGGATTTCCAGAGGGAATCATTTCTGGTAATGCGTGACCAGTGTAGTGGTGTGGGCACAGTTTTCACAGGCAGATTCCTACTGTCTCATTACGTATGGATATCAGAAAATGTTAATAAAAGTCAAATAAACCACATTCGTAGAAACTGGAAAAAAAAAACTTAAAACAGCTTTGGGAAGACTGTCTCAGTCATCATAAAATCTGTACCTTCACCATACATTTACACTAGGGCCGTCACTATCGATAATACAAACAATTTTCTTTCATTAAATTTGACAATCTACGAACCTACACGCAATAGTGAGATCCTGTTGGTGTAAATTTCCTCTTTTTCAGTGATTTCAATTATTTTCTGTGAACTTGAGTGTCAATGGTTGCCCAATGCCAAAAATTTGAGAGGCACAACTTTGAAAAATCTGTATATTCTCTTTATCAGTTAAATTACAAAATGCAATCAAGACCTAATTTTATTCAATCTGGTTTTTTACCATATTAAAAGTTAGTCAATCATTTTTTTCTTCTCAAGCAGCCCTTGTTCACTTAAAAATCACTTACATGACATCAAGTTTGTCTCTTGTATGAGTGTTTAAGGTAGCTCTTGTTGTTGTATTATGCAATACTAATTGTGAGTCAACTTATTGCATTTCCTGCTCTGTTCTCTTATACAGAAGAACATACACAAATAAATATCTGTTTTACACAACACAAATGTGAAGGATTAAGCTGGACTGTTCTTTTAATGAGACAAAAGCGTATTGTTACAAATTAATATCACATCATAAAGTGATTCATGTGTCCATGGTGACGGAAACAGTGTATTTTCTGGCCCAAGGCAATATTATTTTTTTTCCTTTTCCAGTCTTTCCATTTGCAGCCACAATGGTCTAAAGAGCTGAAAGCATCAGTGATGAGACCATTAAACATTCCTCCATTCATGATCATTTCTCCCTGCATCATGAATACACTGAAGAAAGCTGTAGAGGAGGTGGGGAGGAGCTTCGTTTTTTCTGAACAGCAACGGACTCTCGCTCTCAAGGTCAGTGTATTGGTGCGTGTGACTCACCATTGACGGTGAGGTGGACCCAGCTGCCATTATGAAAGGTGTCATACTGCTGCTCCAGCATGAGAACCCGGCACTCGTACCAGCCCTGGTCCTCCGAGCGCACCTGCTCAATCTGCAGAGATGCTTTGCCATGCAGGCTGGTCCTACCTGCAAGAGGAAAACAAAATTGGACATAACTCTTTAAAACAGTACTAGCATCACTACATAATGCAGCTGCAATTCACATTGCAAGATATACGCCTCACACATACAGCATTTACTCTGTGAAACTGTTCAGTGGGACTATACTGACCTCAATTCTAAATGCTTGCAAGCTGGCATAAACCAAGGGTGGGGTTAAATATTACCTAAGCACTTATTCCTGTTAAATCTACAGAGAGATGAGTGGAAGACTGAGGAGTTTTTATAGCAGCAGCCTGAATGCAAGGAGGACCGCTACAGAAGTTCCACATCCTTTGCTAAAACTCATCAAACAGACAGATATGAAAATATTTAATTAGTGGCTTTGTTGAATTTTGATTTTGATGTTTCAAATATTTGCTTCTGTGTTTCGTACAAGCCTTTTGAACAGTTTAACCTTGGTGAAAAAATTAAAAATGTGATGCTATGCATTGCTCACACCATGCAGAGGAGGTATGGTATACTCAAAATGTACTGGACTATACTTTATTCATTAGTTGGAATGAGTTTATGCAATGCAGTTCAGTGTATGTTTTAATGAATTATAAGTTTTGTAAAACATAACATATTTTAGATTTTGACCGTGATTGGCATGATTCGATTCTCAGACCTCGCTTCCACATTAGCTAGTCCGCTAAGGCTAATGGGTATTTCACCTGCAGTCCTGCGAGCACGAGTGAGCCAAATACCTGCGTCATTATAAGAGTCACTGGCAAAGAAGGTGTTAAGTTCCATTGCCACTTTACTGGTTGAGGCATAAAAGTAAATAAGTTTTCAAGTTTATTTTTAAATCTATTCATAAAACTACAGTGTGTATTACATTTTACTTTCAAGGTTTACAAGCAAGCAATTATAGGGAAACAGCACCATATCTTTTGGTTGTGTGTTGTAAACAGATTTAATAAAAGAGATTTGCTCATCACTTGTTTTCCTGGACCTTTGACCTTATCTAGAAATTAGATTAGGACCTTTGAATATAAAGTTTGAGAACCCCTGCTTTACACTTTATGTGAATATAATACACACACACACACACACACACACACACACACACACACACACACACACACACACACAAACAAATGCATATTCGGTATCGGCCAAATGTATTTATTTTTTCGGGCCGAAACTGTGATGACGCAATCATGACGCAGATGATGCAACCACTGCCTCCACGCATAAGATTGGTTTAGTGTCAGCATGTCTGCCGTGTGGCACGTTTCTATAAATCTAAGAAAGACTCATTTTTCTTAACATGGGAATTAATTTATTCTGATCTGCATGCAGAGTATGAAGAACAGAAAAGCCCTTCGTGCCGCTTCGGTCCATAAGAAGCTGCTGGACTAATGGTTAGTGCTCTCACCAGTGATCAGAAAGTCTGGAGTTCAAATCCCGTTTTGTTAGTGGTTCAAATGCAAACAGCACTGCGAGCAATGGTGTGTTCACTTATGAAAGTGATGATCACCTCTTTCATTGAATTTTGAGTGTTTTAATCAAATTTGTTACACCTGTGGTGTTCCCGGTCAAAAGTGACCAGACTATCCAGACTATATTCATCCATCAGACAGAAAACAACCCCACACACACCAACCCATCTCACACAATCACTCACTCACTCACTCACTCACACACTCACTCACTCACTCACTCACGCACTCACTCACTCACGCACTCACGCACACACGCACTCACGCACGCACGCACTCACACACTCACACACTCACACACTCACACACTCACACACTCACAGGCACGGAAATTGATATTGTGAGCAAAGCCTGTTTGTTATGTGAACTCGCAATTGAAGGTAAATTATTCAGAGCGAACTGATCACTATCAGTGACTAACGGGCCTTCGTGGAGAGACATCAACACTTATGATGTCTCCACACTCACACACACACACACACACACACACACACACACACACAGGTGCATGCATGCGCACACTCACACACACACATGCACAATCACACACACACATACACATGGTGCATGCACTCGCACACACACGCACACATGCACACACACAAACATAAACACTTTCACAAACACACACACACACACACACACACTTACACACACTGCCATGATTTTTTACAGGCCACAAGTACCAAACTGTTACAATCACTTAAATTTGGTGAGAGATGCTGGAACCCCAGTTTAGATGAGTCCTGTTTGTAAACAAAGCAAATACAAACAGTGAAATCTTGGATCAGTGTAAAGTTAGAGGCTGCTTGTCCTGGATCAGTGTAAAGTTAGAGGCTGCTTGTCCTGGATCAGTGTAAAGTTAGAGGCTGCTGGTCCTGGATCAGTGTAAAGTTAGAGGCTGCTGGTCCTGGATCAGTGTAAAGTTAGAGGCTGCTTGTCCTGGATCAGTGTAAAGTTAGGGGCTACTGGTCCTGGACCAGTGTAAAGTTAGGGGCTACTGGTCCTGGATCAGTGTAAAGTTAGAGGCTACGGGTCCTGGATCAGTGTAAAGTTAGAGGCTGCTGGTCCTGGATCAGTGTAAAGTTAGGGGCTACTGGTCCTGGATCAGTGTAAAGTTAGGGGCTACTGGTCCTGGATCAGTGTAAAGTTAGGGGCTACTGATACTGGATCAGTGAAATACTGCTGGAGAACAGTCCAGGTAACAGACTGCCCCCTGCTGGTCGTTTTCAGGTCGAATGTTTTTCATTCTGTTTTCTAGTTCTGCCCCTGTCCTTAAAGATATGAATTCAATAACACATTTTCAGTTCATTTGAATGATTTTAATAGTATTTTTAATATTCAAATATATAAAATTTGCAAAACTTGTGGACATAATGCAGTCTCTGCCTCTGATTGGCTGATGCTGACATGTGCTCCTTGGTCTAACCAATTACTACAGTCCCTTCATAAAAGAGGCGGTACAATTGGCAGTGGAGAGAAATCTAAACACAAAATCACAACAAGACGAGAGACATGGCAGCAGAGAACACAGACACACACACACACACGTGTGGAGAACCTTCACTCTAGAACACAAACAGCAGGAGACCTGCAGAACCTGCAAGCTGGAGTTAAAGTACAGGAACAGAACCGGAGTTCTGCACGGAGACCTGCAGAACCTGCATATTACTACAAAGGAACTAAAAGGAACTAAAAGGAATAAACACTAACGCCGTTCGACAGTAAACAATTATGTTTTTCAGGATATGAGGGAGTTCTTGTGGAAGTTCAGTACTACTAAAGGTCCATCAGAAACGACTCGATCAGTCCTACATTAAATTAAATTCAATCAGGAGCTGCTGATGGAGATTCACAATCCAAACAATGGCTGAATAATCTGTAAAATAATTCAGTGAAGTTACTGAATAATCTGTGTCAGAGATGTTAATAATTCAGAGGAGTTAAAGAAAAATCCCCAGTGGAGATACGGAGTAATTCATAGCAGTTACTGAATCATTTATAGCAGAAACTGTAAAATGTGTAGAATTACATAGAGGTGCTGAATATATCCTGATAAAATACTGAATAGTTCCTGGTAAATACTGAATAATTCCTG
>JBBMFX010000001.1:16437268-16449898 GCA_037832545.1 Rhabdalestes septentrionalis | reverse complement strand
TTCCCCGCACACTAGCCTCTGCAAGTCTGATTAGGAGTGTGCAAGCCCCAGTCCCAGCCCCAGCCCCAGCCCCAGTCCCAGCCCCAGCCCCAGCCCCAGCCCCAGTCCCAGCCTCAGCCCCAGCCCCAGCCCGAGCCGCTGCCCTGGCTGCTCTCCCCCAGCAAGGACATGGGCAGAAAAGGAAGCTCTGTGCCCCTAGAGACAACAAATCAAGCCTGAGATGCTGCACATGTGATGCCTATGTTTGCAAGGCCCACTGTGACCTGAGTGTCACATGCCACTCATGTGCATGAATTCACATACACATATACACACACACTCATCCATACATATACACACACACACACACACAAACACACACTTCATGATGAGCTTGGTCTTCGGTTCTACATTTCATGTTAACGTTGTAATACACTTTCAGGGCCTATTTGTATTTTCACTGCAGTTATTTTATGTCTAATTCTATACATTCATGTAAAACACTACTTTGAGACACTGTTCACAGCTAATGAATGTTGAATAAAAATTTGGTGGTGATAAATGGTTTTTGTGCTTATTTAGGAGCAGTTAAAACAGACCGGTCAATTTTGACTGGGAACACTAAAGTAAGGGGTGAGAGGTGAACATGACAGGAGGGTTGAAACACTTGTTCTGAATGCAATTTGTTCAAGCACTTCGTTCAGAATATTAAAACTGAATTCACTAGTTCTATGAGAGAAGAATTTTGAATACATAGACATAACCTCCCCTACAACGCAAAAATGAGTCTGTGTGTCTTTATGAATATGCTTATGAAAGGAACATCACAACCAGTACACATATCATGAATTCATGATCAGTCCAAAGCATTTAGCCTTAATTGACATTCAAGCCAACATCCAGCGCAGTGACGCGCAATAGCAATACAGAGAGGGGAAAAATCCATTTGGATTCCAGCAAGTCTCACTGACAGTCTTCTTATATTGCGCATAAAAGTGACTAGAGGCATCACCGCAAGCTAGCATGAGGATCAATGTATAACATTACTTGGAAAGCAATCTACTCTTGATTTCATCCCTCCCACACTATCAAATGAAAAGTGTACTGTACTTGAAATAGAAAAAGAATAAGATGTCACAGCGTGCAGAAAGAATGTTACACTTTCTTTAGCTAAGAGGCTTAGAAGCACTCTCACGCAGGAAATGGAGCTTCACACGAGTGAGCCAAACACTGTTCTATCTCACTGCTCAGTAGGCATATATGGACCAGTGCACTGGTGAGGCGTGCACCAGCAACCAAGCGAGATGCAATCTCTCATCTGCCTCCCGGAAGGCTGTGGTCGGGATTAAACGATTGCAACAAAACTTCAGGGGCTGCTTTTGCCTGGCCTGTATTGACACTGCAGCTATCCTCCATGCTTCACAGTGCAGCTGTATCGAGCAGCAGATATCATAGGCCTGGGATCACAGGCAGCACCTGAGAGAGGAAACTGCACGTTTCCACAGCAGAAAATCAATATGCTACAGGGAAACGGAGGCTGCAGGCTTGCAGTAAAGGAAAAGGGAAAAAAAAGAAATCACGTCTATTTTTGCATGTGGTGATGAAGAGCTGATGAGGTTAGAGTGCGCCTTCACACAGATCAAAACGATCAGCTCAGCTGCTACACAGAAAGCTTTTTGACCATCATCAACACTATAGACTATGAATTACTCATAGTAAAAGGGCCTATTTGGTTAAGCTTGCCAAACCGATGACCGATACTTTCAAAGCATCTGCTTCAAAGAATCAATATTCAAATCATAAATTGTCTCTATTTCTGTTATTAAAGCTATGCTACATAATTCTGGTTACAATTGAAATTCAAAATAAAGAGGAGTATGCTGACCCAGGGTAGTATGCTGACCCAGGGTGCCCAGCAGCAAATCACCTTATATAGCTTAAACATTCATTCAGAAGTCAAATGTCTGATGTCCTGATGTGTAAACCCAGCTGGCATTTTAAAGTGGAGTCAGCATTGAATCAACATCAGGTGCGCCAGGTGTCAGTGTTGGATAACCGTTGGATTTTGTTTAGATTTTGCTAATCTAATCAACGCAATGTCATTCCAACATTGATTTGACGTACAACTCAAATTTTATTTATATTTCTATGTTGAATCCATAGTTAGTTAACAACACCATATCAAACATTTGGTATTCAACGTTGTTTTGATTTTGAATGAATGGTTTTTCATAAACGGACATTATTTCAACCACATTTAAACGTTTAAGGTCGGTCGAATGCCAGCTGGAAAGTTTCAGTCTGAGTGGATGACCTGGACAGGCTGGATAAAATAATCGAGGCATAGTCACAGTTCTGCAGGAATGACCATGTAGAGCAACTCAGATATCCCACAGAGAAAGAGCCAGGCCTTATTAGTGTGAAATCACTTCTGCTCCAAGCAAGCATGGCCAAAGTGGCCAGTGTACAATAGTCATATTTCAGAATTTGTGCACTTAATAGCAACAAAAATGAAAGGAAGAAGTGTATCCAAGTTAGTCAAAACATAATCAAATTAAACGAAAGATTTGTAGACAGGGATACCATGAGTGTGAGAAAAAATCTCAGGCTGTGATTTTTGTAATATTCAAATTTAAAAATCAAATCAGATGCTAGCGGGTTACAGGTGCCAAACTGCTATCTGATTAATTTCTCAGAAGCTTAGTACATACAGCTGGCTTATAATGTAAGTAGTGGGGCAAACAACCTGATCTGTGTCTGTTCGATGATTGTAACGAAACACTACAATGCTCAGTATAAATAAAAGATTTAATCTAGTAACGTTTGATATTTTTCAATTGAAACTTTTGTATAAACCTCATGCCAAATTACTGCATTATAAAAATGTATGTGTTAGTAAAATGCCTAAATAATTTAAGTGGTATATGTGCACAAATAATAATCGTAGGTCAGAACAGGACTACATTTGGCTGAATCACTGAAGGTAGACATGGTAAAATACAGAGTCATTTGAGAGCCGGCTAATCTTGGTGAGCTGAGCCAAATGGTCTGAATCACTAAAAAGAGACAGAATTCCCATCAGTACGCCCACTCTCCCTTTCCAAACATGCAGCGTATTCTGTTTAATTTTGTTTGAATCATTGCTTGGACTGTCACGGACCCACTTCTTTCTTTCACTTCACAAACCCTTAAACAGGACTGAGTGCTGGAACACATAGACCGCTTCAGCCTTACTTACTTGGAGCAAAAGTGATTTTCCACCATTAATGCTCAACCATAAATGTTCACCCTCATGATTTTAGCAATTACATACTTTGACCAGGGAGGGCTCCAAATCCCCAAACATTCAAAGTGCACCTTTAACATTTTACAATAAAAGATTTCATGTTTTTACTTTATGATGGGAAACTAGAAAACATTCTTCTGGAATTATATATAAACTTTTCCTTTTTATTTTGGTTTAGGTCTACATTAATGCAATGCTTCATGCAGGCTGTTATCAGGGCACAGGCCAAGCTTTTTAGCTGCTTAATGAACATAATCCTGCAGCAGACTGCACACAGGCGCTGATGGGGGGGAAGGATTTGTGATGGCCGTGTTGCACTTTAGGGACTGGACGCATGGCCTGCTTGGAGCAAGAGCAATCTTTCACTATCTGAAGATCATTTAAACAGGAAACAGTGGGTAAATAACATAAATCATGACTACATTATTACTGCAAAATCATTTTAGTGGCCTAGGAAGCATTCTTACGAATTAGGAACCTTACACTAGTAAAAGATACACTGCAGAATTACCACTAAAACCAGAGGTAAAAGACTCAGGTCCTGATGTAGTAAGCCTTTTGGATCAATTTCATGAATAAATTGGAGGCACTCTGCCCACATGTTGTACAAAAATGCAAAATTCACCTCTCTTCTCTCTTGCATATGGGTTTGAGCAAGGATCACACAAAGTGTGTGAGGATCATGCAAAAACGGACATCCTCACCTGTGGCATCCAAGTGTGCTATGGAAACTGCCTCAGGAAAGCACTGTAACTGATAGTGAAGACTAGTTCAAGTTTTCATGTCACAAAGAACACCTACACCACTCAGAGAATCAGGAAGGATCCCTTTTAATTTTCCCATCTGGACATAGGCTAAGGAGCAGACCTATATACCTATAGTTCTACCTATAGTAGA
Organism: Rhabdalestes septentrionalis; assembly: GCA_037832545.1. NCBI lineage: Eukaryota > Metazoa > Chordata > Actinopteri > Characiformes > Alestidae > Rhabdalestes > Rhabdalestes septentrionalis. Next base: position 16,445,736 of record JBBMFX010000001.1, on the reverse strand, counting down.
CTGATGGACTTTTAAACCACCTCAGCTCTATTTCTCAGCTCTATCTCCTTTATATGGACCAAAGTATTGAGTCACCATGTACAATTAGATTTAATGTACTGCATTCAATTTCATAGACTTTAATTTAGAATTGGTCCCCCTTTGCAGCTATAATAGCTTCCAGTCATCTTGGAAGGCTTTCCACAAGATTGGAGCTTCTCTTGGAATTTGTTTTGTGCCCACTCATTCTGTAGAGCATTTATGAGGTCAGGCACTGGAAGCCTGAAAGATGGGGTAGAGCTCAGAGCTCTGTGCAGGCCAGTCAAATTCTTCCACACCGAACTCATTCAACCATGTCTTTATGGAGCTTGCATTGTGTACTGGGAAACTGTCATGCTGGAACAGAAAAGATTCTTCCTCAAACCGTGTCCACAAAGTTGGGAGCACGGCATTGTCCAAAATTACCCTAGAAGTAAGATGCCTAGCCCAAACACGTGTGTCCCAATAATTTTGTCCATTCAGCATACCTACCGCATCTAATCCCTATATTTGCAATGTTATATGTTATTTCCTTCAAATGCATAGACACTCTAATCTCTACACACCACCACTTTGGCAATATTTATCTTTATGCTGCTAAGTCCTATTGCTAATCAATGGGCACTGATGATAATCCATGCACTACATTCACTGCTGCAGTCATTACAGCTGGTTAATTTCCCCACACTCCATTGTCTGCTGTATAATCTCTACTGTACAGTGCTTAATGGCTGGATAATGTATTGTTGTATTGTTGTGATGTATTTATTCTCAGTTTGTACTGTTCACTGCGGCTGTGGCTGTATTTTGTGCCTCTGTTAACACAGTGGTGAGAACCAATGATAATAATGCTGAAATATTTGGCACTTTTAACATACTAATATCTATGAAATGCAGGTATTGACCTTCACCATAACAAATTCCATGCAACTGTTTTTGTTACAGCAATTTTATATTTTAACCTTATGATCTTGCAGTATAGAAAATCAGAAGAGCAGAAAGTCTGCAGTGGAGAAAAGCACTATTTGAGAGTCTCCGGCAATTGACTGTTCGAGGTGTTCAGTAATTGCATAAGGGGCCCCGCCAGAGACATAAGACATAAGACATAATGCCATACAGGGACAACAGTGGCTGTGCAGAATGAACTGCAACAGACCTATGTTCAAGGGTTAAAATTGAATGTGAGCGTTTATTTCTAATTTTAAGTGGGATAGCGACAGACAAACAGCACAGCAATACGTTAATTTACTCTGTTCCACCCTCCAACTAAAAAATCAATTCTTTATTTAATGCAAGGTGCTGATTTATGGAAATTGCAATCTAAAGACGTTGATCAGAGAGTCAGTTTGGACAGCAGGCCTCTTGTTTTAATGGCCATCTCTCATTTGGATTCAGGAGCGAGAGGGTGATCGTCCGATTCACTCTCTTTGCATGCTGTCCCCATGGGACTCTCTAATCAGCTATCAGGCTGTCTTTGTGTCTATTAAAGCTGCAGCGGTGTTAAATTGTGGCCTTTTGCATGCTGCATGCTCTTCTTGGCACATATCCATTCCTGCATAACAGATGACAAACTCTTTTAGGCCTCTACAATCTCCAGTCTGAGACAAAGTATGCAAAAAAATGCTCATGAGCCTAGGTAATCATGAATCACTTGGGCATGGAACGCTGAAGTCGCACGGCTGATGACGCTAGCGTGGGTGAGTCTATCACGTCCCCGAACACTGAGCTGCAGAGGATGTGTGTGAAATGAGAAAGAGAAATCTGCAAGCCAAGGGAAGAGTGATTCTTCACTAGATCTGACATCAGCCATGCGATAATTAAAGGGGTGTAATGCATTTTTAACAGGGCCAAGTGGCAGGTTAGCAGGGGGCCTTGCTAAAGCCTCACTGCTAAAGCTTTGCTAGCGTCTTGCGAGAATAGCCCCTTTGCCCGTGCTTTCTAGGTCCAGGCTAAAAGCCTTCCCCTCACATGACTCTTGCTTAGTGGAATAAAAACATGCAACAGCTCTACAAAGTCTTGCACCAGTAAACACATTAGATCGGATTCGACCGGCTTCTCATTAGCACACCCAGTCCCAAGACGTCATGTATGTCACATAATACGATTTGTAATGCATATAAATGCAAGATCTGCCACATTTTCAGAACAAGAGACAGACTACTGCTATCGGCAGGCCTGTTTTTTTGTAAATACAGTGATGAAAAAAACAAAATTCAACTATATATGTTTGTTTAGATACTTTGCCACATACTACCAACCTGAACATTCTTGTGGACTATGGCATTAGGATTCTCAAACAGCTTCTTTCAGCAGGATCATGTGCCCTGCTACACTGTAAAACTTGTTCAGGAATGGTTTAGGGAACATGACAAATTCCCCAGATCTAAATCCGATCAAGAATCTAGGGGGATGTGCTGGACAAACAAGTCCAATCCATGGAGGCCCCACCTCATAACATACAGGGCTTAAAGGATCTGCAGCTAATGTTTTGGTGCCAGATACCACAGCACACCTTCAGAGGCCTTGTGAACTCAGTGCCAGGTCAGAGGTTTTTGGGTGGCATAAAAAGGACCAACACAATATACAGCAGCTGGTTTTAATGTAATAGTAGATAGGTGGAGGCACTGCATGTGTATTAAAATCACAAAAAATGTTTACCAATTTTTTACAGACTCTGTTTATTACCATTATGAAGTACAATCAGATTATATTAATCCATTTTATGAATGTTCTGTTGGTTGCACCAAACTCCCCATAGCTCATCCATCTGCTTTTGTAATTTGCAAGCATTTTTTCACACAGACGTTGGGGCCCATTGACCCAGTGCCAGCGCAAGTAAAACCAGCTTCTGAGATTAAGAAATTGGGAGAAAATTGGGAGAAAAATTTAAGGAGAGATTCATTTGAAACAAACCAATATTTGAACCCACCCCAAACCCAACAAATGAATGGTAAATCCCCATTCAAACTCACCGGCATATTCTGGGTCCACATGAGGAGGATAGAAGCGGAAGTTGATGAAAAAGGGGATAGGCACTCCAAACTTGAACCACTCCACCACATAGGGGGTCTGCTGGCCGTTGAGGGGGTGGCTCACGTCACATCCCAGAACTACGCTCTCTCCTGCACGGGCCGTCACAAACTGGGGCTCCTCTCTCACTCCGTGGGCACCTAGAGACAACCAGACACCCATGAAGAATCTGAATGAAAGCAGGCAACTTAATAATCAAACATCATAGAATAAAGTTGACAATTTGTATTTTGACAGTGATGAACCACCAAGCAGGAACAGCGTTTGATTTTTATTTTGTCCCATTCTGGGTGTGGATGCTTGACATTTGAGCACATTTAATTTGAAATTATCCAGTGCTAGGATTAGCTGTTTGCAAATTGTCTGTCAAATGCTAAGAAAGCACCGATAGACCCTCATACTTTTTATAAAAATACATTTTAAAATGAAAACACAAGATGACAGCTCCATCGCATTAACAAGACGACAAGTTGTTTACCCAACCAGCTTATTGATCACTGCTAATTCACACTTGGACAGATTTGACAATAAGGGAGCTGGAGTTTTAGCCAATCGATGCACAGGCCCATCACACACCTATGAGTGACCTATCGGAACACTAAAGGTCATTGTACCTGCCTCAGCAGAAAATATACTCAAAGAATGGATTACCCCCCCCCCTTGGCTCTACAACTCGCACTGAGCACTTTCCTCTCTAGCAGAGTTAGTATGGCTTCAGGTCCTCAGTGAAGGGGAAAATCACCTCCAGTGTAAAAAAAACCCCAAAAAACTGCTGAGGGTGCATTCTCCTCCACTGAGATACTGTGTGGAAAGCTAAGCAGCTCAGTAACAGTAAAAACTCCACAGATAGACCACAAAATGTAGGCTACAATGAAGTCTTTGGAAAGTTTCGTTCTTTCACAAGGGCTTTGGAAGTGCATACAGATGCCAACCAAAAATGTGTTCAATTGTATTTCTGGGTTTTCTGCATTAAAACATCATAGCTGTCCATACCCTTTCCAAGTGCTCCTATGCATCAGCTAGTGATTGCATTTACCACTTTAATCTGCTTCATCCAGCGGAAGAGTTAATCCACTTTATTTGATTTAGCCAGCACAGCTTTTGGACTGATACAGAGCAGATTTAATCAAATTATGTTTTTTTTTTTCTAAAGTGGGACCCAGGGCTTCCCAGTTATGGCGCCAGACCCTGAAATCCGTTCAAGTATTGGGATAGCAAAGGGGTGTAAATGTGGGCCACACAAAAGGGCGGTTTTAGGTTTAATGGAAGGCCAGTTGGGCATGTGCACGCTCTCCTAAATCCAGCAGATCCCACACATGACCAGCCCAGCACGGCCTAACACCATCTCACCATGGAAGCCTTTCCGCAACGCACTCAGAGGATACAGGTCAAGAAGCTGCAAGTATACAATTGCTAGAGTGGATATTGTACACTCTATTTGGAGCCTTACCAGAAAACGTACGCGTAGCCATCTATTATACACACAGATTAGTCTTAACAAGAAATATTGTGCGCTTGGGATTTGCTATGAAAGTAACTGTGCATGAACAAAAGCACTATAATTTATGGAGGGGAAAGAGAATTTAAAGCAGGAGAATTTAGCGCAGGACCTGGATACGGACCTAGAAATGATCTTTAAGGGACCATTTTTGACCTCAGGGACTGAAATTTCCCAGATTTGTTTTTTCAAAATACAAAAACAGGGGGACTTTGTGAAATAATGTTAGTGTTTGTCCTTTCTGATGCTGAACAGAAGTGGAGGAAGCCTGTGCATGGCACTTAATGACTGTACAGAAGGCTGAGTAGGTCAGTGGGGCCTCAGTATTCCAGTGGCTGCAGTCACACTCGTGGGAGCACTCACCTTTTAATCCACTTTAGTCCTCTCATGCTCCCACAAGCACAACAAAGTCACATGAACCCTTCAGCACGCATCCACACACCCATCACTCACACTGAACATTTGCACTACAATAACATGCCCTCTACGGCCAGTGCAGGGCAGCATGTATATATCAGCCACCCCAGGGCCTGGATGGTTTTGTCCTATTTGCAAAGTCTGTAAGTAACTGGACATTGAAACATTATTTGACTCTGTGCTAAAACACTCAGGATTTGTAATATTATACAAAAAATAGCAGGTTCCACTTCATTTTGTTCATTTTCAGTCAAAAATTTAATTCATGGTGCGCATTAGGGAAAAGACACTTTAAACAAAATATTACACAGAATGTGCGCCCCGCCTTCACAATAGCAGCTGGGATAGGCTCCAGTCCCCGTCCCACGACATCGAGTGCGGGATAAATGGGTAGAAAATAAATGGAAGGATGGATGGATAACACAGAACAAAAAATGATATGTAAAGTCATCTTATGGAGACAGTTTTGGTGGTCTAGAAAGGCAAGTACAATAGTCCTATTCTCAACGTATCTAATGTTCCATCATTTTGCCTGATTTTTCACAAACGTTCCCCTACCTTCTGGATTACCTCATTCTAATTTCCTCAGAAACACAGCCATTGAGGACATACAGAAGTTATCTTAGGAAATAAAGGAGATAAAGAAATATTGGAGGCAGCTGAGGTGTGTGGGGGTAGTGGCCTGTGTAAATGCAAGAGTCATTTAATATCAGTAAAATTTGGGAACAGATTTAGTTGGAAAGACGCAGCTGTACCTTTTCAAAGTTTTTGTGTAACTTTCTGTTAAACATGTGTTCTTGGTTGGTTGTAAGAGATAAAGTCTGCAACACAAAAACACTGGGTATCTTCACTAGTTACTCAATAATGTGTACTTCTGCAACTCATTTCCAAGTAAATTTCCAAATTTGCTTCAAGACATTTGTTTTCACTGTTTTCTTTTCTTGAAACACTTGTCTGAAAAAATCTCTTACATGTAACAAAGTGGCCCAGTTAGTTTTGTGTCATGTGGTTGGATCTGAGCAGTTAAGATGCTTCAGTACACTTCAGAAATAATCCTGCCACAGTTTTTGGGAGCCAGGTTATTAACAAAGACAAGTGACACATGCCCATGGCAACATGTGTCAGAATGAGTACGCTTTACTCATGGGTCTTTTTTTTTCACATTCTGTCACATTCTGATACAGGATAATCTTCTACTCATCTGTCCAAAAGATGCCGCAGGCTTTTTCTACACAAACTGTTACCTGGACTGGCTGTTTTTAAATATGACCTGCTGTTTTTGTGGTTCTTTGTGGTGAACACTGGCCCATCTATACCTAAATTTTGCATTTTGTTGTTGATCTAGCATTTATTTCATGACTGCAGTTCCTCTTAGTCTTCCATACCCCTGGTGCCATGTTATATTTATTCTAACATTGGAATTAACATCACATACATATTGTATCTTAAACATAAACTTAGATCTGAAACCTTTAAGATTTAGTTTGTATGCTGTCATTTTACTATTACCCCCTTAGCAAAACTTCAAGTCAGATTTTATTTAAGATTTCCTTTGTTTTTCTTTCACTAATGCACACTGAAGTTATTAGGGATAAACGTTGAGTCATATCTGATTTGGGGCTTTCAGTTCTACCATCATCCTAATTATTTGTACTTGGAAAAGTGTTATCAGGCTTATTTCTCTGAAGTGAAACCATAACAATTTTCATACCACCATTCCAACCCTTACTAAGCTTTTTTTCTATTTTCAGGTAAAGTGCTCTATCACCATGCCTGTGTTCTGTGAAGAGTTTTTAGGGGCTCAGTTGCACTATGAAAATACATGTATGGATGTCTGTATGTATGTATTTATGTATATTTGCGTTTGTTTATTCTTAATAATTACACATTTTCCATATAACAACAACCGTTGTCTTTAAAAGGCCTTTGCTGACCATATGACTTGTACTCCACAAATGTTTATATTAAATCTGGTTGCCAGTAATTAACAAAACACACTTGTTTCATTTTTGTTTCAAAATGAGCCATTATGTACTAAATTAATTATAATTCCTATACAACTCATCTCATATAGATGCAAACAACCTTGAATTAAAGCCCTTTAATGTTAGTGATGCATTTTAAATTCAGTGTGCTGGAGAACCGAACCAGAGCATAAGAAACTGTCTGACTGTGCAATAATTGGTCACAGACTACACTGTTTATTTATTCATTAAATTCTCTGTGCCTAACCCTAGCAACAATACAAACTCAACTTATATGACTTTATAAGACAACATAACCTGCATCATCATACCACATCAGAACGTTTCTGCTCTGAACATGGTCAGTTTAAGGACTGAACTGACTTAAAAGAACTCTCACTCAGGCCAAGAATAATATACTGCTTGTCTAATAACTTTGCAGTACCTTTATGGGATCATAACAATGAGAAGATCAGCATAAGGCAGGATGCCACTACTGCTGTTTTCATTTCTTTAATGGAAATAGAGTGACCCTGCCCTTTTTATAAAGGCAGAGAATGGAGGCAGAGAATATTTCATGATACATCTGAGGAAAATAAATGATGGAAGTCCTAATTGAAGATTACAAAAACTCAGGGCATGGGTATGGGTTGGGCTGGTGACACATAGATCAGTGGTCCCCAACCTTTATTTCGTCACAAACCGGTTTAATATCAGACTTAATCTTTAATATAGACTAAGGCTATCTGGTCATTTTTCAACATTGTTTAGAATCTGAAATAGTATTACACATTATTCTATAGTTTGGATGTCTGGTGCTACTTCCAAAAACAAAATAATTCAAAGTTATCCATGATTATTACTGGTGGCTGAAGTACACCAAACGGCTGTAACATAACAGTCTAATATTGTTTTGGTACTCCATAATATATTGTGTTGGTGAGGCCTCCATGGATCGGACAAATTTATCCAGTACATCCCTCAGATGTTCCAACGGCTTGAGATCTGGAGAATTTTGGAGAGAAAATAAATTGTTTCTCTCAAAATGTATTGCCATTCAATCTGTGGAGCATTTATGAGGTCAGGGACTGACGTTAGACAAAAAGTGCTGGGTCTCCGTCTCTGTTCCATTTCATCACAAATGTGTTGGATGGGGTTGAGTTTAGGGCCTTGTATGGGCCTGTCATGTCTCAGTCTCTGGCCACTATTATATTAAGTTTTTATGGGACCCTTATTTTGAACTGTGTGTGTTTGTGACTTTTGTCACTTTGCCAGTCCTGTGTTTCAGTTAAGTGACTACCATATTTTGCACTGTATAACTGAAAACTGGGGGAGAAAAGTTGGTGCGTCTTATACGACAAATATACATTTTCCCTGGATTAAAACTGCACCTAACTTTGTGTGGTGCTTGCTCGCAGCTCTCTTTTTATGCTGTGTGTGCTGCAGGCTGGATTTGCGGCATGAACTGCGGGCTGTGGAGACTTCTCTGACCCTCGTGACAAAAACGAGACGAGACGCGACGTTAATGCTGGTCATGTGAC
>JBBMFX010000001.1:16414074-16437168 GCA_037832545.1 Rhabdalestes septentrionalis | reverse complement strand
TACAATATAAAAACTGTGCTAAAGTGTCTTCATTTTCGTTGACTAAAACGAGACGAGACGTTATGTATCTAGAGTGGCCAAAAGTTTTTTTTTCTAGATTTTCCTCCTTTAAAATTTGTGTGCGTCTTATATTCCGGAGCATCTTATAAGGCGAAAAATCCGGTATGTTAAATGATTGGTTTATGTCTGTGTAGGTTTAGTATTTAAGATTTGTATTTAGTTGCAGAGTCATTCCTCACTATTATCTTCATGATACCTATTCCACTTGCGTCCTTATTTTATGTATGCTTTGTGTTTAAAGGCCCTTGTGCTTCTTTGTTTTGTTATTTGTAGGGTCTGTGTCTTTATAATAAAACCGTAAATGGAAACTGCATCTTGCGCCTCGCCTCACTTCCTGAGTATGGTATGATCTGATAGGGCCAGTCAAGTTCTTCCTCATTGAACTCATCCAGCCATGTCTTTATGGAGCTTCCTTTGTGCACTGAGGCACAGTCATGCTGGAATATTAAAAGGCCTTCTCCAAAGAGTTTCCGCAAAATTAGAAGCTTGGTCAAAGAGTTGTCCAGTATGTTTTGGTATGCTGAAGCTGGACATAAGGGGCCCAGCCAAAACCCTGAAAAACAGATGTGTCCCAATACAGTATAGACAAAAGACAACTGTCCTTTTCCATGTTTTTGGAGTCACCTACTTGTTTAGATCTGGGCAATATGATGTGAAGGTACAGGGGAAAAACATGAAAACGTATTTTCTGCAGGATATGAAATATTTACAGGAAAATGTGCACATCTTTTTAGGGTAGGTAAAATCTGCCAAAATTGCTACTAATGTGGGAGTGAGCAGTCCATAAAAAAAGGTCATAATTATATTACTCCATATTCCCATGTAAAACTAAGCCCAAACAGAACAGTATTCCACACAAAGATGTAGCGTTTCAATATGAGACATCTGTTTTATTAACTGATGAAAATGAAGACAGTATGAAGGCTGGAAGTGGGAATGTTTGTTTGTGTAGGCTGGGATATTTGCTAGATTCAAGCATCAAGTAGCAAATTCTAACAGGTAAAGTAACCAGAACAGCAGAGAGTTCACATTTTCAATTTCTCAGATGGTAGATAAACTGACAGATGCAAGGTAATAGGTGAACTGGCAAAGAAAATGTAGATTGTTTATTATATCTCCTTTAAAGTACATCAAACCAACTTCATCTATGTCTCTAAACAGGGGGTCCTCGAGTTATGTGGGCCACGCTTATCTAAGTGCAACTGTTCTGTTTCTGAATTTTTGGTTTTATCAAGGTTTCTGAACAATTTTAAGTCATTTTTTTCTTAGTTGTGTTTATAGATTTTAGAACTGTGTAAGAACAGATTATTCACTTTGGCTAAGACAGTGACTTCCACCAAAATTCTGGTTACATCACTGTCGTAGGAACGGATCTCCGTCGTAACTTGAGGACCCCTGTATAAGCTAAATGCCTACCGCATAGGTGCATAGCTTAAAATGCAGGATACAAATTGAGCACTATAGTCCCTTTCCATTGATACATGAGGCTAAGGGTTACTGATAAATTGTAGCATCAGATTCAGCCCACTTATCCAAAGTGTATTTATACAGATGATGTTTGTGTTAAAATGATCAATACGTTTGGACTGAACTAGGCAGCACCTAATAAACTGGCAACTTATGAGTATAAGGAAATCAATTCTGCAATGAAATCTATTCTTAAAATGTACCAATTGGTCACGATCTGAGTAGTGAATCAGGCATTGCATGCACACTCATATCATGCATGCTGTCTGTTCTCTCTGCAGGGCTGAAGGTGAAGCCTGGGATCAAGCCCAGTCCTCACACAGCGAGACAGCATTGCTACCATCAGCTGCTGGAACACAGAGACACACTATGAGTGGGCAGTCAAGCAGAGGCGAAAGCCGAGGTGGACTTTCAAGGACGCAGGGCCTTTCTCTGCTGCACCGGCCATTGATAGATCTGTAATTGAATGCCAGCCTGCATTTGGTGAAGGTCACTTCACAGAGAGATAATAGTCAGAGCATAGCCACTGAGGTGACACATGGACATGCACGAGAATAAGTGAGTGACCAGGCAAGAACCGCACCATGAACCAAGCAGATTTCCACTTGGGGGGGTCAGAGTGCCGTGTCTGTACACTGTTCCACTAATAGAGCACTCAAAAGTAAATGCAGTGCATTCGATATCTATTCTTTATTATACATGTACATAAACACATGTCTTTGTTAAGGGCAAATATTTTTCCTCATAAAGTTCATTTCATTGTGTAAGATGAACTTAAAGTTTCTGCTCTTAATAAACCTACTACAATTTTGTGGAACCTGTAGACATTCACTTCAAAGCCTGCTTTTTCCTTTTCTGTCTGCAGGCTTGTTTTCTAGATACTCATTCTGGAAGTAAAATGTACTGTTTTTGTATTTATGTGCCCAAAACCTTGGAGTTTCTAATAAAATGGCCAGTGACTGTATGAAGCCTCTGTATATGCTGTGTTTGTGTAAAACCACTGGCAGGTGAAGTGAATAACATTGATTACCTTGTTCCAATGGCACTTGTCAAGGGGAGGGATAGATTAAGTGAGCAGTCAGTTCTTCAAGTTGATGTTTTGGAAGCAGGAAAAGTGAGCAATCATTCATGGCAACAGTATTCAGTAACTCAGAAGGAAAATGCATCCTGACCCAAATTGTTCAGGAAAGGTTTGCAGAACATGACAATGAGTTCGAAGTGCTGATATGACCTCCCAATTCTTTGAAAGTCAGTTTGACTGAGCATCTGTTGGATGTGCAGGACAAAGTAATCCCACTTCACAACTTTCAAGATCTGTTGCTAATATCTGGGTTCTGGAAACCACAGCACTCTTTCAAAGCTCTTGTTTGGCCAGTTTTTGATAGTTTTACACAACGTTACATCCCTTTTTACAAAAAAGTCAAGAGAAACATTATGTTGTGCTGCAAGCTAAGGTTAAGATAATGCGACACATGAGTCTGACTGGATTTTTGCTGACCTAGATAGTAGCGATAAAGAAGACATAAAAGCCTATAAAATCGTTGTTTAGCAAAATTACTTCAGTGTCAGTTTGGCTGGCCTCCCAAATGAATGGCCAAGATTCTAGTTCATTGCTGATGTAGTGTTTCAGGTTTTTACCATCATTTTGCTGGAATTATTCCATTTCACCTTAAACGATGCAGTAGCCCACACATAAGTTTAAACCATGTAAGGCAGAATGGAAAATATGTTTCATTGAAAGCAGAAATGAAAATAAAAAGGCAAACATTTTGCTGTGAGAACAGTAAATTTTAATAGAGTGAGTCAATTTCTTATTATCTCCATCTTCTAGCTCTGCAACATCTGTGCTCAACTCCTTAAGTTAGACTGAGTTAAACAGTCCAAACCAAATCAACAAATCCAATGTGACTTTGTCTTCAAACACTGTTGAACATGGTTATATCTTTCATACAGTTAACTTATATCAATTCAGTTTTTCAGTGAAAAGGGATGATGTGTGAAACATCTGGGAGGAATTTAGCTGTTTCAACCATTACCGAGTATTCAATGTGGAAAACAAACAAATAAACATATTTTAATGCAATTCCAATTGCTCTTGAACATGTTTAAAATTTTGTTACCAATTTTTTTTTAATGTGCATTTCAAATATGTCTTAGAATAATATAATCCTTCTAAAATGTACATCACAGAGGACAATTTCAGGACAATATAATAATCTGTTTCTGATACAATATTTATTTCATTATCGGGGTTATTATGATTTTACCTCTAAAACTGTCAGGAAGAGTGCTGGGGAAGTCCACTGGCATCTACAGGGTTGAAGATTAATTATTTGAATATTAAATACACAAATGCCATCAGAACAAATGAATACTAGAATATTGGAATTATTTGAGCCCACCCATAGAGTTGCAATATCCATAGATCACTTTCCTTATCTCAAGTGTGCAAGACAAAAAATAAAGTTGGTAAAGTACAACAGAGGCCTCGGGGACACCAGACGGTCACTGGTTCTTTGGAAACAGAAGACGTGGACACTTTAACAGGGTCAGAAGAGTCCGTCTGACAAAGCGCGCCCCGCACTCGTCCCATCGCCCCATCCCATCTGGAGCCTGGTGTCCCTGAACATTCCAATCTGTTCCTGGCCTCAACATGGACTTGATGACACCATACGTTAAACAGTCCCCTCCAGGCACTGCTTTGGAGAGAATTTTTTGAACACTGCTGCCTTTTTTGCACAACAAAAAAGCGGTACAGTGCCGTAATAAAAAGTGACATTTATTCTGAGTCATCTGCTAAATCACAGAGAATGGCAATATGAGAGGAAGGCACATGGCAATCATTCCAGGCAGGATGCATATCTCCCTCTCTATAATCCATATAGAGGGATTTGATTACAGTTATAGCTAAAACTGATGACAGCAGAGAAAGCAATGCACATTCTCAGCAGGAAATCCCATCTTGAGTAAAAACAAAGCAGAGAATGCAGCAACTTTCTGCACATTAGACTGAAGTATGATAAGGACAACAAGAACAACAAAAGAACCTGAGTGAAGACTTATGAAGTGCAACTCCCCATTTGGAATATGGCTGCACATGAAATATGCATTCTAGTTTTCAATATCATGTCTCTAAGTCTCTGTTTCATGAACAGACATAAAGAGACAATAAAGGGAGTCAGAAAAATGAACAGTTTTCAAACATATAACCTCAAACACCCAAGGCCTATTGCGTATAACTGAAAAAAACTATAACTATAACAAGAGAGACAGCAATCATAAAATATACTGAATGATTGTCATTTTAACCAAAACTCCAGTACTCATACAGATAGCAGAATTAAATGCAACTGGTGTGACTTATACAGTATAAATATGCAATTTGTGACTGTGAGCAAACTGCGTTCCCAAGATCCTGCTTTTGTGGATATACACAGACCAGACATTGCATTATATCCATGGACGGGTTAAGTGATTAGCACTGATTATTTCATTACAATGGCACCAGTCAATGGGTTGGAATATATAAGGCAGCAAGTGAACAGTCAGGTCTTGAAATTGATGTGTTGGAACCAGGAAAAAAGGGCAAGCGTAAGGATATGGCAACTCTTACAAGGGCCAGGTGGGTCAGAGCATCTCCAAAACTGCAGGATTTGAAGGGTGTTCCCAGTACACAGTGGTAATTCCCTAAATTGACCAAAATTGACCAAAAGAAGAACGGCTAGTGAACGAATGGCAAACTCATGGGCACCCAATGACCCCCCCTGTACATACTATAGGCCTTGGGTTTTAGAGGTAGCAAGAATTAACCAGCAACAGATGGGCCAAGTTGCTTTGACATGAACCTTCTACCTAAACATTGGAGCAGCCAATTTGTTTGAGAATCTGTGACCTGCAGGACAAACTAATCTGATCCATGAAGGCCCACCTCGTAAGTTATAGGACTTGAAGGATCTATAGCACACCTTCAGAGGCCTGAGCTGTATTTGGTGGCATGAGGGGGACATTGCGCAGGTGGTATTAATGTCATTGCTGATCAGCATTCAGAGTGCACTCCAGTGCTACTATAAAGAAAACAAGGATGGTCACAGGGACGAATCAAGCAATACCATAATCGTCAAGAGATCTTCTTTATTGGTGTGTTGTTCCAACAGGATTTCATGACAGGAAACAGTAACTGATACTTTACAAAAAAGCTGATGTTGCATGAGCCTCCATTTTGACTTAGATGACTGCACTAATGCTAGTTTCTGAAATTAAAAGTTGCACTTTATGAACGCTACAACCGAACGCAGTGCTAGCTTGCTGATGCCTGTCAAACGTAAAGGAGCGTGTGAGTTACAAGCCGGGCCCGTCGGGCGTATTGAAAAAGCAGGCCAGTGTGCCTCACAGCAGTATCAGAATGAGAACGCATCCTGAAGAGGAAGAGTTTACACAGCAGTTTGCGGAGCTGGGCCGGGCAGAGATGGAGAGCACAGAGTGCAGGCCAGTCTCTGTAAGCAGCCTGCTGAATATTTAATGTCCCTGAAGGAGACAGCACAGACCGAGTTGACACTGCTCCAGCTGACGGAGGGCTGGAGGAGACAGACTGTAAGGTGAGACAGTGAGAGGATGCAGAGTGAGAGAGAGAGAGAGAGAGAGAGAGACAGCGAGTGAGAGCACAGTGGCAGCGTGCCCGACTCTGGCAGGAGCTACTGTCCCAGCTCAAGTGAGCACACACAGCTACAACTCAGCCTACTTCAGCCAGCACTGACAGCAGCGCTAAAGCCACGATGAGCCACACGTTTGCGAGCAACCGAGCCGACCGACTGGGGCCACCCACAAACATTGGCTGACTTTTAAACATGACTCACAACTCGCATAATCAAGCAATATAAAAATGACCTTGTTGGAAGGAACATACTGAAAATTAAATGCGAGGTTTGGAGGGATCTTTCCCCTCCTAACCTGTGCCTAGGAGCTGTAATCCTACTCATGCTGAACTCTTTATTAGTGTATCTGCATCAGCAATTACACTATTGTTCTTGTTAGTAGTATTGGCACCGCTTCCTCTCCTACAGTTTTGGGCATGATTCCCATGTCAAAATGTCCATTATCAGAAGATCAGAGTTCGAATCCAAAGAGAAAGATTTTTCTTTTAACACACACTTTTTTGCCCACAGTCTCCAAACACTGGTTTTATCGCAACCATGCAATATACTGTGCCATCATATGCCATTCCCTGTATATGTCAAACACATTCACACATTCCACAACCTGCTCACACACCCACATCAGCCCAAGAAGAACTTGTTAACGAACCTGTTAATGAACACTTGGACCAGGTGCGCTAAGAGTTAGGGAAAAACTGAAATGTGCTGGGCAGAAACACTGAAAGACCAGAGCTGTGACAACTTCTCTAGTAAAATCAGCAGTGCAATCATTTTTTTAATTTTTTGACAGGATGCTGATTGACTTTTAACATTAGTCACTGGCATAATTCAGATGACTAGTTGACCCAACTGACTCTAGTAATCACAAATGCTCTTTCACTACTTGTATAAGAGCTTTAACTTCTAATATTGGATAGAGGATGGAGTCATTTCCTCTCAGTGTATTTTTCCCATGCACTCTAATGCAATTGCTTATAAGGAAACTGGACATTTCTGCAACACTGATTTGTGACATCGTCTGTCCGAATATGTGCTGTATAAATAAAAAAACAAATTCCAAAACAGACTGGGTTTCTATCTTGTAAGTTCTACAGGTGGTCCTATCTTCTACTTGCTCATTCCCTATCTTTTTCACTCAGAATTTTACCATTTATTTACCGGCCCATTTGCTTTGCATTTTAGCAAAAATATTTTGCCCTGAAGGAAAATAGATCATTCGCCTCAATAACTAAAATGCATTTTGTGGAATCCTACATTTTATACAGTAGTGTTATATGAAAGCTGCATGTCTAAACGGGTCCCAGCCGCAAATGATTGTGGTTGTACATAATTGACATGCAGCTGATCTCTGGAAAAAGTAGAGAGCTTCAGTGGAAAGAGTAGCACTACATAAAGCGAGTAGCTCCTACTCTAACTAAAGCAGGCTTAGCAGTGTAATATGGACCCATCACGTCAGAAGGCCACAGGTCAGACAAACGGTGCTTGGCAGAGTGAAAAAGGAGGCTGCTTTGCCAGAGGTATCCATTACCAGCAATCAGCATGCTGTGCCAAGAACTCTTCCCCTTAGCTCAGCAGTGAGCCATGCCTTTACTTATTCTCAACCATTCACACGTCACGCTGCTTCATTGACTTACAAACACATTTAAAAAATGCAATGCATGAACATC
Source organism: Rhabdalestes septentrionalis (assembly GCA_037832545.1). Taxonomy (NCBI): domain Eukaryota; kingdom Metazoa; phylum Chordata; class Actinopteri; order Characiformes; family Alestidae; genus Rhabdalestes; species Rhabdalestes septentrionalis. Next base: position 16,429,322 of record JBBMFX010000001.1, on the reverse strand, counting down.
CTCATCAGCATTATCTGCAACCAGTTCATTCATATGAGCCTCGGTTAGCAAGATGCTAATTTAAAAGGCCCATGTCCAAACCAAACTTTCCTCTATTTTTTAAATACAACTTGATGCAGAATGTGAACTGTGAACCCATTTCAAAATACTAATATGTTAATCGCTCTCCAGCCTGTACAGACCATATATGGAAAGTAAGTTGCAAAAAAATCCCCTTTGGAATTCGATGTTTATGTCACTTATGGACAGTTACATTAATCGTAAAGCTGTAGGACGGGATAAGACTGGCCTGCCTTTTGAGAGATGTACAGTGAAGCGCTTTAGAACAGAGTTCATTACATATTTATATACACTATATGGACAAAAGTATTGGGATATGTCTGTTTGTTCTGAGTCTGGGCTAGGCTGCTTACTTCCAGTTAAGGGAAATCTTAATGCTTCAGCTGAAAAAGATATCTTGAAAAAAGCCATGCTTCCAACTTTGTGGCCACAGTTTGGGGAAAAACCTTTTCTATTCCAGCATGACTGTGCCCTAGTGTACAAAGCAAGATCCATAACATCATGGCTGGATGTGTTCAGTGTGGAAGAACTTGACTGACCCCCAAAGAGCCCTGACCTCAAACCCATCCAACACCTTTGGGATGGAGATCAGAAGCAACATCAGTGCCTGACCTCATGAATGCTCTACAGAGGGGGACCAACGGCATACAAAAGTCTATGTGTATTTAAATGTAATGTCATTAAAATCTCTGTTGGTGTAATGGTCCCTATACTTTTACCAACTGTCATCCCATTGACTGAAACCGCTGACTTTAATTTTACCTCCAAATTAACTGTTAATACTTCTGCCACTCACTGATATTACATATTTTGTCAATTTCTTCATTAAATAAATGACTAGGTAAAATAATTTAGTCTTCTATGTTCATGAGAATCTGATGATGTTTTAGGTCATTTTTTTATGCATAAATAAAGAACATTCCGAAATGTTCCCAAAATTTTAAGCACCACTGTATATCTATCTTAAAATCACAGTTTCTAAGGATTTCTAAGGATTCTAAGGGAAAAACAGAGATAGGAAATAGTCACGTATAAATGAATTAGGACTGCTTTTTATATTCAAACAAACATCATAAGAGGAAAACACTGAGTAAGTGTAATAGGGCATTAACGACTTCAGATTTTTTCAGGTGGACTTATCGGTCAACAAAGTCGAAGTAAAGTCAATGAATCATTTGGAAATGTCACACAGACACAGTGGAGGAACACAGATGTCCAACACTGAGCAACGTTTAGTATTCGTTTTCTGTAACATTATTAGTTCTCTGTAACATTAACTGTCAACATAACGATTGAACAAAACAAAACAAAGACTGATACCTTGAATATTCTGGTCAATTAAAGTGTACAGCAGAAAGTGGTAACAATTTAAGCTGTGGAACCACTCAGCTTCCTCTGGACTGGACGACTCTCTGCAGAGCTAGCATTAGCCATATGAACTAGCGAATTCCGTTTCAGGTGCCGCACAGATTGCCGGTACTGTTACTGTACATTAACACCGACTTGCACATTGTGCAGGTCACCATGCTGTTCGTGTGTCTAGAGTGATTCCCCTCCCGCCAATGGTACCACCCTTTTTATGAAGGCACTATAATCATTGGTTAAGTCAGGGAAGCGTGTCAGCTTCAGCCAATCAGATGCAGAGATTCCATTGTGTACACAAGCACACACAGAGAGAAGAAAAAAAACGACTAGTCGACTTCTCTTAGAGGGTGATTAGCCGACGAAAGACAAATCGACTAGTCGACTTTTTTCCTAATGTCCTAAACTGTAAAAAGAATATGGCCCCATTAATATAATTTGTGCAGCAGAAATGGACTATAGTAATGTAGCACTTGCTTAGAAAGGTGTGATGCCAAGCTGATATCCAAGTTTGTTTTATCAAATCTAGGTAAGATAAATAGTGTTTCTGTGGCTTAAACAGTCAAACAGTTTACTTTTCCAATAATTTTACCAAAGGACTCAAGTTAAATATGAATTCCACAAAAGCTGATGCGCCTGTATTCTGCTTTAAAAGCTGGTTATAACAAACTGAAGCCTGCTAGTCAATGAATACACAGATGCAAAGAACAAAACGTTCTGAACTGTATGACATCATTCTAATGTAATTTAATTAACCCTTATAGTCACATGTGAACACACCATTGCACAACACACAGTGGGAGCAATGTGAAATTATTTCTCTGCATTTAACCCATTCACCAAATTAATTAGGGGGCTGCCACAAATGCAGGGCGCCTGGGGAGCAGTGTGTGAGGACAGTACCTTACTCAAGGGAACCTCAGTTATGACACTAGCAGTTGGGATTCAAACCCACAACCTTCTGATTTCAAGGCCTAACCACTAGGACACCAGCTGGCCAAAACATTTTTGGTCAAGAATACTGGTGAATCTCTCTTTAATACATTTATGGCATGACTTCATATCTGAAGAGCACATTACCTCATAGGACATCGAAGCCTACATTCCAAAAGCCTATAATTTGGGCTTGTCTGTGTAAGTGGAAAGTAATATTCATTGAACATGTGCCTAAAGCACCAAAGTACTTTTCCACAAGCTTTATAAATTACAAGTCTTTTCCAAAATCCCATGTTCACACACTGTGCCCCCTCCACTTCCCTGTCAATATGCCAATCAATATGACTACACTGAATCTCTTAAACGGCGCAGGACTGTTGCCATTATTTCTCGCATTTACATCTTTGAAACCTTGCAGCTTGTGATGAAATCAATTTTCTCCTTCACTGCCTCAGCTGTATTTGCAGTGCATAATCCCTCCCACAGTCCCGTGAGCCTGTCAGGTGCTCGCTCGTTCGCTCATTCTCGGAAACCAACAGCTCCAATTTTGGGTTCACACACACATACACACACATACACACATCAGCAGCAAATGAGCATTCTGACAGGCCACACTAGTACACATCCACAAGCTTTTACATGATGAGGGCTACATGTAGGGCCCTGAAATGACTCTGCCAATAACACGAGCTCAAGGTTGTGATGAGTGAACGCCCTTGTTAGACACTGCTCGTTCTCTTCGATGTCTCATTTGAGACATCAGTACTTAGTGCTTGATGTTCCAGATGCAGTCCCTGGTCGCTCATTTGTTGATATGCAAGAAGCCTCAAGCGACTGCCATTCCTTTTAGCCACAATGATGCTGGGTTCACAGTGCCCAGTAAATGTTCGTGCAAGAGGTTTTGAGATTTATATAATCACATGGCCTTAAACCCCTCCAGGAAGGTTTTCAAGCAATGAGTAGCCTGGAACACTGGGTTAAGAAAAAGGATGTGGCCTTCAGTGGGTCTATTCAGAGACATAGGGAAATTCCCTAAATGCATGGACTCTATAAGAGGTATTCAATCACTGTTAGTCAGATTAACTGCTTGATGATATAGCTGGTCGTCATGCTTGGCTCTTGAGTTGGATTTTCAGACTATGCAAATCAGTGCCCCCCCCCCCCCAGGATTGGCAATGATTACTGTTCTAATTACCAGTGATTAAAAAATCCAAAGAATTAAGACTGGAGGTTTGGAGTTAAATCACTTGCACAATGGCCAGCTTTAGGCTAATGTCAACATCAATACAAATCAAAAGAAACCTGAGGAGGTCCGCCTTGTGCCGTGATAATTACAAATTCGGTATTTGTGAGACTGTTGAACCATTTAACGAGTTCAATCCCCCTGCCACACCTCCCATTCAAACCTATGCACTAATTACATAGGCTCCCCGTCCAAACTGGCAATTACGGCGGCGAGGAAACCACACCCCCTGGCGGACGCGGCTAGGAGTGCAAGGTTAAACAAGTCCATTGGTCAACAGGCTAGAGTGTCCACAATTTTGCACAAATAATAAAATGAGTATATGGCTCTAAAAGTACAACAAAAAAGAAAACACAACAAAGGCAGCCTGGGGGCTGATGATGGAAGCTGATGACGGCTGCAGTCTGAGCAGGAGGGCTGGTGTGCGTGTGTCTGTGTGTGCGTGCGTACTGCCTATGGCGACTGCGCGAAATTCACCAGCAAATAACGCAAAGCAAGGCAAGACATGGGCTATTTTAATAGCAGCATTTAGGGAGACCAGGGAGCAGGGAACAGTAGCTGTAGTAAAGGGGTCCAGTCAGACAGACAATGGCACCCTCCCAGTCAGCTGCTGTCTTTTAGGCGACGCACGCCCCTTTTCAGCATCAAAACTGGATCTGGTTCCATCACTTTAGTGGACAATCCTCCATCACGACAGCCCTCTTCGTTGCAAATCACGATTCACTGTTTTTAAATGTTTTTTTTCGCACCTACATTTCTCTTAAAATTACATTTCTCCTCGGTGGAGAGGTGGGCTACTACGCGCGCCGCAACACGCCTTGTGTCTGGCCATCGCTCAAACGGCCTCGTATCGTGTGTGTGTGTGTGTGTGTGTTTCTGCGTGTGTGTATGAGTGTGTAAAAGACCACGCGACATCACCCATTGCCAAGACCATTCAAGTGTAGCCCACACGAGCCAGCGCGTTATCATCGTTCAGGGGCGAATAAAGCCTCCCTGACGCGTCTGCACGTTTGCTCTCCGAAATAAAGCCCCCATCACACACAGACATACACACACACACACACACACACACACGATCCGTGTGGCTGAGACAGGAGAGGGAGAGGGAAAAGGGAAAGCGCCTGCACTTCGACTCACCTTGAGCTGCCGTTCCTCGGGTGCTGAATACACTTGCTATCAAAGTGGCCACATACCAAATCATAGTACTGTTGCCCACCAGAGATAACGGCTCAACGTGCCCCTTTCAACGATGTGCTCATATTCGTCCTCCTCGGTGCTCACGTCCTCTGCTCTATCCTCTTCTCTCCCTTCATGCCTCCCCAGCCCGTCCGTCCTAATGGCATCCTCCCCCCGGAGCGCGCACACACACACACACGCGCTCACACTCACACACACACACCGAGCACCTGCGAGCACCAGCAGCTTTTCAGAGGAAGACTGGCGCTGTCCGACCCTCCAGCGGATCGTTCATCTGAACCGATTCTTTTCAACCAACCGAGCGAGTGATTCACCGGTCCGGCGGGATCGAACTCTTTTGCACCAGTTCTTGCAGTTCTTATCGATTTCCCCTATTCAGACTCACTTAATTTACTTCTATCAGCATTATAAAGCCTCGTATATTTCAAGCTCACAACGTTTTGAAATGCCGTATGTTGACGGAAGGGATGCTGAGGATGGAGCTGGAAAAAAAAGAGGAAGAACTAGTAAAAAGTTTATGGATGTGCTGAGGGAAGACAAGCAGGCAGGTGATGTGAGAGGAAGATGCAGAAGATAATAGATCGATCCACTATGGCAACTTCTAAGCGGGAGCAACTGAAAGAAGAAGAGGAAGAAGAAGAAGGAATGTCAGGTGGGGCACCTTGTGGTCTAGTGGTTAAGGAGTAGCCCTTGTGATCAAAAAGTTGTGGGTTCAAATCCCTAGATTGCTAGTGGCACCACTGAGGTATCCTTGAGCAAGATGACACACTGCTCCCCAATGTACATATTTCCCTGCTCAGATCATTTTGATTTACCTCGTTTAGCATATTTTTCCCTCATGTTTGAACCACATTAAGTTATAAAAAGCCAAATTGTATCAAATTACATTGTGCTTTTTTATGTTCCCTTCTGAGATATACATGATTTAATCCATTCAGCATTACAAGACCTTTAATGTTACGCTTTAACTTGATATATAATGCATAATACATAATGCTTTAACATTTTCTTTATTTTTCCTGCTATGGGGAAAGGTTGCTTAACTTGTTTAGCATTAGAATTCCTTTTGTCACTGTATTAGCTTCATAAAATGCCAATTTGGAGCTGCTGGGGGTCTAGTGGTTAGGGAGTTGCCCCTGTGATCAGAAGCTCATGGGTTCAAATGCCGGGGTTGTTAGTATGCTACCATCCACACTCTGCTTCCACGACTTCCAGTGGCACCACTGAGGTACTTTTTGAGGTAATTTTTGTTAAATGTGATTCCCCCCCCATTTTTGTCAGATTATAGTGTATTAAATTGATTAAACTGTATTTATAACTTGGCATCCCTATCTCAGAACACCCCCACCTTTGGAAAGCTTGATACTCCCCTGGTCCCCACACACTGCTCCCCAGACTCCACCCCTCTCCCCCCTTGAGGAAAGCCAGCTGGTTCGATGGGTGAAAGAGTTAAATGCAGAGATGGTCACACTGTGTGCTGTGATATGTTCATAGAGAACTATAAGGGGCCACTTTATTGAAAAATATTAAATTATATTGGTCATCATTTTCCCTCCTCAGATACTCTTGATTCAACTTGTTTAGCATTATACAGCTTTTCGCCATTATGGGTTTGCCACATAAAGTTCTAAAATGCCAAATTGTAACATTTGTAAGATACTTAGATACTCTTGATCTACCATGAGGTAACATATTGGGGCAGATGGTGGCCTCGTGGTTTGGGAGTTGTCCCTGTGATCAGAGGGACGTGGGTTCGAATCCCAGGATTGCCAGTAGCACAACTGAGGTACATTTGAGCAAAGAACCATCCTCAAAGACTGCTCCCCAGGTGCTGTGTCAGTGACTGCCCGCTGCTTCACTTGGTGAATGATTTATATACAAAGAAACATTTCACACTCTGTGATGTGACTATAGGGACCACTTTACTTTTTTTTTAATGTTTTTAATTTTTTCCTACTCAGATACACTTGATTAAACTCAGTCAGCATTATAAATCCTTTTGTCGTTATGTTTTGACCTCATAAATTGCCAAAGTGTAAAATGTTACATTTCGCTTTTATATTTTCTTTCAACATTTTTGCATTTTCTGCATTAGAAATAAATGTACTAGCATGGGACTGAACAGATGAACCGAATCTAAATGTTCATGGAGAAGATGATGAGATAATTGATTCGACTTGTGAATCAATGAACCGTTAGAAAGTGTCGGCTCAAAAGAATCGGTTCGGTGAACAGAATCAAACTTCCCATCACGAGAGGCGAAATCCAGTGCGGGAATTCGGGAGCTGGCCCCGCCCCTTGCTGCGCACTTATTGGCTGCTTGGCTGCATAGGGGCGTGGCTTGGCGCCCCCCTCTTTGGTAGTAAGATGGCGTGGTGGCGGCTCGTGGTCAAGGTGAGTTGGAGCGTGCTGGCGGAGTGCAACCGCAGTATCATGCGCACTGCTGGAGCCGCCAGACTTTTCTGCCTCTCTGTAATGTCTGTTTTAAAGGACCCTGCTTCACTCCTGAATTTATATTTTGAACCATTGAACTGTTTCATTTCTTGTGCAGAATCCTTGCTTATTTTGTAGTCAGGAGCTGGAGACGGAGACCTATGGGATTACAAACTTCTGCTGTGTGGTTTAGCTCCTCTACACCAGTGCAGCGTTAAGGGTGGGGCTCCATCCTTCAGTAGCAGACACCGTTTTTAATTCCTTTTTTGAACAGGCACACCTTCTGTAGGCACTCCTCAGTCTGCACGGAGTCTCTAGACGCATTCCTCAGTTTGCAGGAGGCTCTGTGGGCACTCCCCAGTTTGCAGGAGGCTCTGTGGGCACTCCCCAGTTTGCACAGTGGCTCTAAAGGCACTCCCCAGTTTGCACTGAGGCTCTGTAGGCACTCCCCTGTTTTTATAGGGACTCTACAGGCACTCCCCAATCTGCACCAGCACTCTATAGGCACTCCCAATTTGTACCGGGGCTCTATAGGCGCTTCCCAGTTTGTGCAGGGGCCCTATAGGTGCTCTCCAGTTTCCATTATACAACCCATTCAGCAGACCACTCCTCCCACTATGAGTCAGCCCACCTGCCCATGCCCTGCCCCTAATGACACTAGGCCAGCTGTGCTTAATGCCTTTTGGTATTGACTGAACGCTAAAGCCTGGCTGAAGTCTCATTCCCTGACACACTTGCCCTCTGTGCTGTACTAATTCCACAGGGAAACCAAAAAAGATTCCCACGAGAAAGCAATTAACAAGGATAATGGAGGCAGTGGAATTAATTATGGGCAGTTGTAAACTGCGCTCTGTGCTTTTGTTTTGACTGGAACTGTTTTCAGTAGGGAATTCACAGCACAGAGCAATGTCATCTACACATCAAATTAATCATTCCTAATTGTTTATTAGGGGTGCATGATGAATTTTGGACTCATATTGGTATTGCAGGTAGTTAGTTTGTACCCACATAGAGATTACTAAAATGTGATTTAAGTCAATATCTTTAGTCAATATAAAACTGTGTAGTCTTGTCTCATGGATGGACAGAATTATTGCAGGGGAAAGTGGGAAGGGAGAGCACCTTTCAAACACAAATGAGTAATTTTGTTCTAGCAAATCAAATGTGTAAAGTGTCCATTTGACATATACGAGCACACCACAGCACACACTGAGCACAGTACGAAATTGTTCTTTGCATGTAACCAATGAACCAGTGAAGCAGTGGGCAGCCAGTGATTCAGAGCCTGGGGAAGCAGTGTGTGGGGACAGTATTTTGCTCAAGGGTATCTCAGTGGTGCCTCTGGCAGTCCCGGGATTCAAACCCACAGCCAGCCCCCTGATTGCAGGGGCAGATCCCTAATCTCCAGTGCCATCCGCTGCCCTGGTGAAATAGTTGCTTGGGCATGTGGAATGGAATCAATTTAAAAGAAATGAAAAGATTTTTTTTCAGACAGTAATGCAACCCATCACGGCTCCATTCATTTTCACTGTGGAACTGCACCAAATCCAGCTGGAATTGGACGTGGGCCTACATATGCACTCTCACACTCTGACAGTCACACCTTTATATAGAGGACACTCTGATGGGGTGATGGGCACTCTGGCTCCGATGCTCGACCAATACTAATCTCCGCCGAATGCACTTGCATGCCAGTTAGAATGACCGTCTTCAAACAGAATTTGGAGTAGTGTCATGAGTTGAGCCAAATATTCATACAATAGGAGAGCTGATCAAATCTGACCTCACAGAGGCTTCATTGAGGCCAGAGCATAATTACATAGTTATCCAGTCCCTTGGCTTTGGAACAGTTCCATATCCATTTAGTCTAGGCGTAGTTTGGCATTGCAGCACTGCTGGTGTTGTGGAAGGCAAATGTAGGCCAGACAGTCAGCGTGAACTGCTGGGTTAATTCGTTTCAGTTTGTGGGTGTTGTAATATTCCCATTTCATAACTGACGACTTGAGTTTTTCAACTGATTCTGTAGAAGCTGTCATCCATGTTTAAATCCCATATCATAAAAAAATATTTTACATTTTAAGCACTTATATTCAGGGTATTTTGTATGGTTGTAGTTGCTGATTTTTTATTCATTAATTTTTTTTAAAATTTTTACATCTTGATAGTTTCTTTAAAATTTTGTCATGCAAATCAGGGTCAACCTGATTCAAATTCATAATTTAAATTAATAGACCGATGGATTGATGCAGCCCGTATATGGATATTAAACTGGAAAACAGGAGCTATTTTTACATCCATTGTCTTTGTGATATCAAAACACCGAAGCATTTCTGTATAAATTTCTACTACCGGACCAATTTATTCATGTTTACTAATTGATGCGAGAAGTAATCTTGCCTCAGACTACTATTTAAATGACACAATACAGGGCAGCCATAGGAAATGTACATAGATCAGCTTTTAAGGCACAGTCACAGCAAAAAGGTAAAAAGACACTGGAAAATAGTCAAACAAAAACTTTTGGCACATAAACTCACATGTACCTTCTAGGTGAATGCCAGGTAGGAGAAAAATGAAATAAAGAAAAAGGGTGCAATTTTACTCTTATGGATATGTCCCTGAAAATAAATATGACAAAAGGGTATGCTAGTCACCGAAAGAGGGAGTTTATGGACAAATTGTCATTGTTGAAAAACTAATACCAAAGCCTGAAATCAAGTATTAAGTGAGAAAACACTATTTTCCGGATGCCCTGAGGCAGTTCAAATTCCCACCTGGCGTGTCTGTGGGTCGTAGTGCGAAACAGAACTTGATTGGGGGGGACTCCATTCATCGAGTTGCCGCATGGAGGACGGGGTGCAAGGTCATTTTCCTCCCCCTCCAAAGCACAGTGCAAGTTCAGAAGTGCTGACACATCACCTCCTGACCAGAGACCAAAGCAGCACTCCTGACCCTCTGGGGAAACAATCTATGATAAATACCAAGCTGGTTTCACGCAACAGTGTTGTAATTGCATTACTCCAGCTTCATGGGGCCGGGGTAACACTGGATTCAGGTCTAAGTTAGATATGCGTTTCTATATCTACCCAAAAATGTACAAGTGTGTATGGCAGTGAAGCTCAAAGATGTATTAAAGATGGGTAAATTGTGTCCTTGCAACAAATAAATAACATAAAATGGTTCATAAAATCTTACCTACAGCATTGCTGTTTACAGAAATCAGCATCTGTTTCAGCCCGCTATAGCTGTACCTAGAAATATGTCATTGAAATGTTTTTGCAATGTGTGAATGCATGTAACATTCCTTTGTTACATCTTAATTCATCATTTTTAGACTGAATAATACATATTTTGACATTTCACTTAAACTAATAAAATGTTACCTAAAGACATTGTCATGGGACAACTGTATTTTGAACACTGACAACAAACGACCATCCCAAAATCGTGTGTGTGAGGGAGATCTATACATATGTCAGTGTAGGATCAGTGTGATTTTATCTGTTAATCATTAAAGTGTATATGGTTCTAATTAGAGGTCGACCGATATAGATTTTTACTGATACCGATAGCTGGGTTGGTCTGTACTTGCCGATAACCGATTAATTAACCAATAGTTTTTAAAATGGATACTGGATTTTAAAAAAACTAAATAAAAACACAACACTATGAACTTTATTACAAAAAACAAACAAAAAAACTGAATCATGAAAATGTGCTATATGAAATAAATATGAATATATTAATAAATATTGAGGTAAATTAAAGACATGCTTTCAAACTGAAACAAAAAGTAACCCGGAAAAACTACAGGTGTGGATTTTTGACAAATAACCGATAGTTCCGGCAAAACCGATATATCGGTCAACCTCTAGTTCTAATAATTAAACATAAAAATGATTTAATGCAGATAGGCACTAGACCACTAGGCACTACAGTCATCATTCTGGTGTGACTGTATGCATCAAATGGTTTAATTAAAAGGAGATTTATTATATATTAATAAATGTAAAATATTGTGGAGCATGATATAGCAAGGCCATATCACACTTTCAAGTTTGCATCTTTAGTACCTTCAGCTAGGGAATATTACTGGACTGATTTCTATTATATTTTCTCTACACACTTTTGCCTCCTATTTTGTTAAGGCACAAAAGTCCCATTTATCTGAGAAAGAATCTGCTCTGTATTTTTACAATTTTTTTTCCTTTAAAACCCACTGGACCTTAAGGACCATGTTGTACATTTGAGAGATAAAATATTATTGGACTGCACAATTATATCTGAAATTTCAACATTTATTTTACATATTTAGCAGAAAGTTGAATCATCAAAACACTCATGTGAGGGGAAAAAATATTGCCCTTGCAATCTTTTTATCTTCAGTGATGTTGTGTTATTGACTAAACTTCACTTTAAAGGTTCAATCCTGTCTCCTAAATTATAAACTGAAAACAAATTATAAAATTTTAAAATAACAGATTAAAATAAATGATTGAAATGCCCTTATTGTCCTCATGTCAGTATCATGCATGCTGGTTAACTACATTTTGTGTATTTGCTTGTACTATTGTAAAAGTTGACCCTTTTTTCACTCTTGTCAGTGTAACAACTTTATAAAAATGAGATTTTCTGAGATGGCTTGGCGCATTTTTTAATAACAGGTTTTCTCGGGTTGGTAACAAAACTATAAGGTTTAGGTCTAAGAGGTTTTTTAATGTTTAAGGTCACCTCAGTTATATAATAGCATGGTCATGTGACATCATTCTGCACCTGTTTTGCTGTAAATGTCTCAAAATGTGTTTTTTTTCAGTCCATGCTACAGCCAAAATGATGATAGATTTTTTTAAAATTGGAAATAAAGGTGAAATGAAATTCGGTTAGTAATACACTCACTTTAGTGGCAATGCAGTTCTTACATCATCTGGCTTTCTGTATTCAAAAGTCCCATGACATGAAAATGTTACTTTTTTTTCATGTGCGATTTTTAACAGTAATACAACTTCACCTAGCTTTGGTCATCCAGCTCCGCTGGTCTGGAATTTGGCCCAGCATAACGTCATAGGGGGAAAGTTTAACGCCGTTTTCTTGTTCTTTGCCTGCCCAGGGAATTTCGCACTCCTCCCCTAAAAATGAGCTCCACTGACTGTCATGGCTTGTGAACGAGTGAAGCATGGCAGTTGCTGGGTGCTTTAGATGTAAAAGTGAGCAGAAATATATTTTTTAATTCCTTCACGCAAGTCTCTGAAAACAAGTGGGTTAATTAATTTTTTTCTGGAATGCACCGACATGACTCGCTAAAAATATGTCTGCGCCAAACATTGAGTCATAGACTGTTTGCTCAACTTGGGGCAATACATAGCTGGTTTGACTGAACGGCTGAAAATTAAATCTGTATCGGTTCCAGCTCGTCCTGGATGAGTAAGTCAACGTAACGCTATATAACCACAGGGCTGCCAACTATCACGAAATGAGCGTGAGACACACACATCTGACTGTCTTCACACGCTCTCACGCCACACCTCCGATTTGTCACACTGAAAATCTATTGTTACACTACTCAACGGTAAGTAGGCTAGCAAATGTCGCAGCAATCCAAAGTTGGCAGCCCTGTAACCCTGTTGCTTTGCTGTATATTTTTGCCTAGCTTTTTACCCTTAGAATGTGGCCGTAACCTTTGCACTGCAGCTAATAGCTAATAGCCCAGTTAGCAGGCTACTGTTGGAAATGTAAAGGTAAAGAGCTTCAAGTATGTGTGTAAATGGTGTGTGAATACACACATTAACTTGAGTATTGTACTTCTTTGTTTTTTGGACAATCGTGCTGCAGGTAGTCCACAAGCCATTGCTATACACTGTAAATATTAGTGCATGGAACATCAAGCTGGCCCCTCCACCACCTTCCAACTTGCCCCGCCTCTTTCCTCCTCACCAAGCCTCTCTCCTCCTCCATGTCATTAAAAGCTACAGATATAGAAATGGCACATCCTTGGGAAATCTCATTGTGGGACTGGCTCGACGTGGAACAGAGACTTCAGATACAGTATTAGGGGACCACTAAGATGTATATAAAAGCATTAAAAAATCAGCATGTCATAGCACCTCTAAGACTTAATCTGCCATGGTTGAAGTGTCAACACACAATGGCTCCAATGCATGTAATCCTCACACACCCCCACCACCATCTCTCTCTCTCTCTCTCACGCACACACACACACACACACACACACCCACATACTATGGCCACACGTGATTCCTACTAGGGCAGCTTGAGTTCGGAATTAAGCAGCCTTTCACAAATGCTTACAGCTAAATTTCCCTAACATCTGCTGTCTCAAGTAAGGGCATGCATAGTGCAAAAACAACCAGCAGATGCTGAATCTCTTGCAATATAGCTGAATTATCCACATAATACTATGTAGCAGACACACTGCAATCAGTTTCAAAAGTGTTTGTTCCAAATATTACTTATTAAAGCCTTAAACAGACTTAAGTTGTACAAAATGCAAAGGTGCAGTAGATAAAGGTGCAGAAAGGATTTCCATTAAAAGATCTAGTGTAAATGAGAGTGAAATTACATTTTAAAAGTATAAAAAAAACATGAATTCACTCTTTAAATGAGAGGCGCTACACACGGTTCTTTGAGTGATGCCATAGAAGTTCATTTAGATGTATAAACCATTTATATCAATATAAACACTGCAAAATGCTTAATGTTGTGTGGAAATTCTTCTACAAGGTTCTGTACACTCTAAAAAGGAACAATTGAATGTTTGTTTTAAAAGGACTAGAACTAGTTCTTCTATAATAGAATTTTACTGTTTGAAACTTGTTTAAAAAATGTAAACACTGTTACATCCCTTTGGCCTTCAGCCCATCATAACACTGCACAAGAAAAATCTTCAGGATCTACTAAAAGTACTTCTAACACTTACACCACTAATAGTGATTCATAGTCTCTGTTCAAAGTTAACCACTTATCTGCATTTTTATCATTGTTTCATTTGAATGCAGCATCAGAGTTTCACACCGTGTAAAACTTTAATGATGAGCAGATTCATGATGAGCAGTAATTACTTTGTGTATCACTGACACAAGTTAATTGAATCATATTCTACACACAAAAAAAATGAATACAGGGAAAGTACCAGTCAATAGTTTGGACACCTCCTCATTCAATGATTTCCTTTGTGTTTTATTATTGGCTACATTGTAGATTCATATTGAAAACATCACCTATTGCTCTGATGACAGCTTTGCACACTCTTGGTATTTTCAGATTCATGAGGAATCGATCTGGAATGCCATTTAATTAATAGGTGTTCTTCGTCAAGAGTTCATTAGTGGAGTTTCTTGCTTTCTCAATGTGTTGGGGTCCATCAGTTTTGATGGTTGGGTTGGTACACAGTTAGTGGTTCTATTCCACAATGATTCTACTCCACATTATGGCAATAACCTACTAAACTAAATAAAAAGAAACAACAGTATATAATTACCTTATTACAAAACATTCTGGTTTGTTTAATTCTTTTTTTGTTTACTGCATAATTCAATTTGTTCCTTCATCATTCTGTTTGTTTTCAATATTAATCTGCAATGTATAAAATAATGAAATAAAAATAGAGAGAAATCTTTGAATGAGAAGGTGTCCAAACTTTTCACTGGAGTGAATATTTTTTTCAGTTGTTCTTAAAATATATGTTGATATTTTTCATACATATGAAGTCAAATGTCTTATTCATTTGGCCTTGATCTAATAAACTACACTGTTGTATAAACTGTTGGCATAATGAATATAATTAAAGGCAATGCTTTAATTTTTCTGAGTGAAGATAAGTTACAGATTTTGTAGGACGTCTCTAATTTTGGCGAACATATGCCAGAAATGTCCTTTTGTCCTACTACCTCCTGTGAAAATAAGAACCCAACATTTTCATTTTCCAGACGCCTTTTATCCAAAGCGACTTCCATTCCCTAACTACAGGGGGCAGCCTCCCTGGAGCAACTTGGGGTTAAGG
>JBBMFX010000001.1:16357409-16389961 GCA_037832545.1 Rhabdalestes septentrionalis | reverse complement strand
ACCATAATTTGCAAATAAATTCTATAAAAATCAGACAATATGATTTTCTGAATTTTTTTTTCTCATTTTGTCTCTCAGAGTTGAAGTATATCTATGATGAAAATTACAGGCCTCTCATCATTTTAAGTGGGAGTATATATATATATATATATATATATATATATGTATGTATATATATATATATATATAATAAAAAATATGAAAGTAACACTGGCTTTCTCATTTAGGCACCAATGAAGTAATGCGGATGATCATTGCCAGGAATTTACTGACAGACTCTTGATCATCTTATAAGAACTTCAGGGACAGAATGGACTCCGTTACACTGATGCTGGGCTCTTGTGTGCAACACTAACCACATCTTTATCAATATTCATGAGCTGGTTAGAATGTTACGTTCTGTAGTTACAGAAATCTCTGTGTAGTGTTTTGTTGAATGTTCTGTGAACTGGTCTTGTGGGAAATCCTTATATGGTTTAGCATAAAGATTATATATTTCTTTACACTCCAGTGTCTTTTCCATTGCTTCATTAGGTTGGGCCATTTTGTGAAATATACTGTCTAATTGATCCCTGTTTTTTTTCTATTTGTTAATATATATGAGAAAACAAGATTATTGGGAGGAAGACTGCGGTTATGCGCTTACTTGTAAGAATATGTTGACCATGGACTCAACAGAAGACATCCTGGTGTGTCCAGATCTTTCTAGAGTTTGGTTTCTATACAGTAAAATTGGCCTGTTTTTAAACCCTTAAGCTCACACTGGGAACTAAATGAGCATATAAAATACATAAGCATATTTCCAGTACTATCTGAGATCAAGCCATTAAAATACGTAGAATCTGATATAAGTATGTAATAACAGGATTTAAATACAATATGAAATGCTCTTATGTATGTCACATTAATCACCTCATTACATTTCAACATAGAATAGGCAAAATCAAAATATATACATATAAACATTTTAATATTTAATATTTAAGGTTTCTGGTTCTGAATGTTTCTGATTTTGCACCCATTTGTGCCAATAAATAAAACACCCCTGTTTGTAGTGCAAAATGTAGCTTGTGAGCTTCTATAATAGCAAATGCAGAGTCTGCTAGCGAGCTACTAGCTCTGCCTTGGACTTATTTGATTTTAAAAACAACTGGACTGATTTTCGTCCCGTTTCTCTTGATTTCTAAGTATCACCATCATTGCTGTTTGTAAATTAAATAGGTTTTTGAGTATAAAAATGTTGGTCAGATCTTGTGCAATAGGCCTACAGTGCTACACACACGAGAAAGTGTTTATCTCTAAATAGGCATCACTGGCGCCTGCCCCTGTCCCCGCCACTTATTGGCAGAGCCCATTTCATCCCATTACTTTAGAAAAGATCAGTAAATAAAAACAATCATTAAACAAACACACAGCTCAATAAATTTGATCAGTTAACAAACAACAAATACTGCAGCCCAGCACCCCAGGCACGTTTGCTTTTTCTTTTTTGTGTGTGGTTTTTTTTTATACTATTGGATTTGTTAATAAAATGTGCCATTTCCTTTATTCCATTTATTAAATAATGTTGAGAACTTTATATGGAGAATTTCAGCATTTTACAGATCATTGGTCAAAAATGACTTTGAAAATGAAGCACAGAAATGTTACATTTTTCTTTATTGTTCAGTATTTAAAACAGAAATCGGTTCAAAAACAGTCCAAAGAACAATACCAATGAAGGTTAAGTACTGTATTTGTGACGAAAAATGTGATTCCATGTGATTCCAATGTGGCTTACATTGAATAATGCCAACACTGATCGTGTTTTTAATATTTTGAGACCTTTAAGACGACATTATTTAGCAGTTCATCAGACATTTAAATACAAAAATAGCGTAATGTTTTAGTTTAATATAATAAAAAATACCCTGTAAGCAAATGTAAACAACTGGGGAATGAATGATTGTTAACGCACAGTAGAGTGAAAGCTGTGCTCTTACACCAGCGGGCTGAAGTGAGAGACTCGAAGTGGCGGGTGGTCGTCACCAAACTCAGCAGAAAGCAGAGGACCCCTTGACTTGCGCGATCCTGTTGACCCCACATTCATCCGCCTGAGGGAAAAAATCTAAATTAGACCCACTGGGTTTCTCTTCATTTACACCAACCTTTTCTGCACCCACACACACTGCATTGGGGGGTGGGGGTGGGGCAAAATATTCACCTTTAAACACAACAGGACATAAACAGACAAGTGTTTATATTAAAAACGGATTAAGCACAAAACCATCATAAAGGTAGATTCAAAGCTATGTATGAAATAAAGTTCAATTTTTGTATCATTGTTTTTTCCCAATTTGTGAATAAAGTATTTACAAATGCTCAATAACAATCTTACTTCATCTCATTCCTCTCAGTGCGCCTGCCATTTCTCTTCCTGTAGCAGAAGATGTAGATGAGTACTGCGGCCATCAGCAGGACGAAGAGGAAAAGACCCATCAGCACCCCACCAACCACCGCTGCTGTGGAACTATCTAAAAAAAATTACTGAACATTTAGTAATGCTCATTACTTTACATTAGATAACAGGGTAACTTATATAAAGTAAATCGGACTGGACTCTCAACCACTGGGCCAGGGCCCGACCACCAGTGGGCCGCGAAGGCTTTTGATTGGGCCGCGAATCTAAAATCGAGACAGGCCATTGGTCCGCAAATGGTTATTTCATGTCATCTAATGTGGCCAAGTGATAGAAAGTTGGGCCTTAATGTTGAAAAGGTTGAGAAACATTGCTTTATAGTATAGTGAACAATTTTGTTTGCATTTAACAATTTAAATGTTAAATGCAAACAATGTGGAGGACCTTGGGACAGCAAAGCATGGCTTTGTAATAAACAACAGACAAGCCTTTATTCAGACAAACATTGGCTAATCAGCAATTTCTTTTATAACAAATAATTTTTTTAAATAATTTTTTTCTAAATGGATCCTTTATCCTGAATAACTCGTTGAGTAAAATCCCTTACAAATGACATTACTAAACCTCCTCTGGTAAAAAAGTGAGTCCAGTTTGAATAGTGCTTAACTTAAATAATATCCAACTCACCTGCCACTTTCACAACCATACTGCACACTGCCTCGCCGAGATCATTCGATGCTCTGCAACTGTATATCCCAGTAAAGGCAGCAGACAGGTTGGTCAGAATGAGGGAACCAGTGCGCTGATCTGGGAAAGAGTTTATATACATTTATTATTACATTTATGATCTGATCCAGATATCTAAACAAGCTTCCTGCTTACACAGCATACACATTTACAGAAAAGTTAAGTTGCCAGGTTGAATAATTAGTTTGGCGAAAAGTCATTTACACAATTTTCCTCTTTGCCGCAATATTGTCAGTCAGCATGTGGGGTGTCAGGAGTTTGTTCCTGTTGTTTGAGGCTAATATAGCTTAAGTTATAAAACTGAAAAATAACTGCATTTATAAATGACCACACACTGACATCAAGTTGTTGAGAAAATGGTTTCTAACACTGTGTGACATTACATTACATTCATCTGCCAGATGCTTTTATCCAAAGCGATTTACAATTTGAGGAAACATTTAAGCTTCAGATGTGTGAGAACCAGAGAAGAGAACTTAGCACTTAATATTTGTCAAAAATTAAGAGCTAAAAGAGTAGTAGCCCTGAGCTATGTCAATAAAAAACATTTTTTATAACTTTGATCGTTTTGTTCTAGACCACAACCCAGTTACTGAGCTTTATTCAATAAGAAAAAAAGGAACTTCATTTCTGAGAACCTTGAGGATATACAGTATAAATGTTAAGGGTCAAATGAAGGGCTTGACCAAATTATCGGCGCTGTTTCATGTTTGTTCGGTAAACATGTGCCAGTTTCAGTTTGTAGATAAGCTTGAGGGTTGGGCTCAGCTGCAAAGTGTTTATGTTCAAGTACTAATCACCAGAAGGCCAACTAAAAGAAAGTAATGTTTTACTTCACATACTTTCCACCATGCTGTTGGGGGGTAGAGGGGCTGCGTTTTTTTCTCGGCTCCAGGAGTAGATGGGTGTAGGAACCCCCTCGGAGCTCGCACATGTAAGAGTGACATCATTCCCCACATAAGTCCTGCCACTTAGCTGACACACAGGCACAGACGGGGGCACTGCAAGAGGAGGTGTGTTTAAAATGAGCTTCAGGATATTCTTCCGATGTGAAAGGCATCGATAACAATGCCAATATCAAACATTGGGGACATTTAATCAATGTCCTTGTGAGAACGTTTAATCAATATGTCATTGGTTTCTGCTTAATTGATCATGCAAATGTGTGAAAAGCCAGACGTAGCAACAGAAACACTGGTAGCATTGTTGGTGTGTGACTAAGAACAGTATTTCCCATTTCTGGACCACAGTAGTGATGTACAGAAAGTGTAACTGGTTTTGAAATCTCATACCCAGCACAGTCAGGTTGACCAGACCCTGCCCACTACCGGTCCAGTCGTTTGGATTGGTGATGTCACAGATGTAAAGGCCAGCATCCGAGGGCTGGACGCTGAGGATCTTAACTGAGGCAACGCCTGACACCGGCGGATTCTGCACTAAAGTCATCCTGTCTTCCCAAGAGTTCACCCAGTACAGCTGCCCGTTATAGTACATCACCTACACAGATCAATTCAAGGAACATATCAGAGAATTTTAATTTTCCACCCAATAATAAATGTAATAATAATAAAGTGGCCCCATGGGTAAACACATCACAGCACAGTGTGAAAAGGGTGAACTTGAACTCATTCACCAAGTGAAGCAGCATGAAGGGAGCAGTGTGTGGGGATGATACCTTGCCTAAGGGAACTACACTAGCGCCACTAGCAGTCCTGGGATTCGAACCCACAACCTTCTGATTGCAGGAGCAGCTCCCAAACCACCAGGCCAGCAGCTGCCACCCGTATGAATCTACAGTACCTTTTTAACCATAGGACAACTAAAGTAGCTTCTAATTCAACGTGAACACATTTTCAAGTAGGCAAATGTTAATCTCATTTGTCATTGGAAAACTCATCACACTGCAGTAAAGGAAAGAAAATGAAGCAAATAATATTATCAGGTAGTATCAAAAGTCACTGTAAGAAAATCCATAGTGGGAAAATTAGTTAAAAGTTGCATAATGATGAAAGTAAAATGAAATGACAATGAAATAAAAAAGCATCACGGCACGAAATGTCCTCATGACTGATTAAGACTAGACTAATTGGACTAAATTTCAACAGTGATTTTCCACTGACACGGTAATTTGTTTGTGGTAACATCCTGTAAAGTTCCCTTTAGGAATTTTTTAAGCAGGCTTATAAGAAACACAGAAGCGGCTGTTTGAGGTCTTTCTGAGAAACTCACTTAAAACCAAGTTTCTCCTACAGCGATTACATGCAGTCCTGAACTACACTGTATTCTGGATGGAGATTCTGCTTTGAAAGGAAAATGGACTAGAATTAATGACTAGGAAACTGATTCTGAAAGTCATTTAATGTTATTTAAAGGAAGGCTGTTTTATGCAGCCAGGCCCTTTAGACTCACCCTCTGTGCCTGGATGGCAGGAGTACCAGGGGCAGCGTAGCGCCACTCCAGAGTGAAGCCCTGAGAAGCGTGTGTGCTGTAACTGCAGGAGAGTTGAGCAGAGGATCCGGAGCGGGCGAACACTGAGCTCTTCACCACAATTGCGTCCCACGAGCACGCTTCATCTGACCAGGATAAACAGGAGATTTATGGGATGTGACTGAGAAAATAAGGGAATTGCTCTTGTATACACAATATAAAAATGAAACCACAGTGAAATTATCGCTCTGAGCAACAAAAATAATTTGTTTCAAAAAGGTTTCCAACACTCACTACTTGTACATATACCAAGTATTACACCATATTAAACAATACATTTAGAATGACAAGTATATGTGTACAAATGTATGTTTTCCCATTGGACGAGGGGGTGGAGTTAGGATCGTTCTACTGCAGATCATGTGACAAAACACATTGCTTGGCATAGGCACACAATGAAAACACTCACAGTGCAAAGACAGTAAGCTCAGGTATCAAGAGTGGGAAAATATATATTGTGCATTCACCAGAAAACATGATGACATCTAATCTATGAAGCCAGATAACAACTCTAATCTAGAAAGTGTAATAATTAAACGGCAGCACAGTGTGACACACAATGGATTTTTTTATGGATAGACTTTCTAAGATGGCATTCTTCTCACACAGTTTAGAGATTGTTGAGTATTTTAAAAATGACAGTGTTGCTCAAAACTGACATGTTTCCTCTCTGTTTTCAGAGATATAGTCAGATGTCCAGTGACCAATAGCAGCCTGGCACACTATTAAAGATAAATACGTAAGTCATTCAAAACACTGCAGTCCCTATTAATTTACATACACACTGTTTTGTCATCGTGTCAATTAATTTTTCTTCATCCTCTTCTTAATGTTATTATAATTATAGTATAAATAAAAAAACTAATGGGGTTAGAAGCCTCAGTAGGTTTAACATGTTCAAGAGAAGGGTCTGCGTTTTTCATTTTTTCTATTCGTTATTTTTATTTTAAAATAATGTTAAACATGTTTGTGACATTAATTCATTTATCATACATCACTAGAAACTGAAAGTCCATTAAAAAATCACTTCAAATTTTCTTGTATTCTCTCACCGTGCTGTCAGCTCTGACAGACCTGATAAGTGATGTTCTGTTAAAGCTTTCTGTTTGAAATCCATGTTAGTTATCTAAACACACATGGTGGAGTGTAAACGTCGTACTCAGGTTAGATGTTTATTTGAGTTTAAGGAACCTAACACTAAACTGACCATGTTCAACAATTCCCAGATACCAGCTTTTAAAACGCTGTTTTACTCACCTGTGGTCTAATTACTGACCACATGAAATTCTAGTAGTATTATCAGAATTTTTAACTCTTAAAATGGCAATAGGTGGCAAAGTTTACAAGCCACTGGGGCCCAGACAAGCCTACAAATGAGGTTAACAGTTAATTAAGCCATTATATCACTATGCCATTATATTCTTGATTGAAAAGCGGACGTTGGTTTAAATTTAGCTTTACAGGTTTTAGAAGCCAATGTGGACTAGTTGAGCACTGATGTATGTCGCTCTGGATAAGAGTGTCAGCTAAATGCCAGAAATGTAAATGTAAATGTACCAGGAAGTAAATAGGAAACCTTCTTTATAATCTTTGATGGACTTCATAAGAAGACGAAAAAGTATTAAAGTGTTATTCACAAGAGGGGCCTGCTTCCCAACACTTGGAGATCCCACTACACCACAAACAAACGTCTGTAACAGAAACGGTTCAGAGTTTTTTCAGGCGGTGAGTACATGTGGAAAGTGAGTACATGTGGAAATAATTCTTACTTACCAAGACAGTGTAGGAGTATCCACGAGATGAGCACAGTGTTACTCTGAATCATGATGCCTTGTATTTTTTACATGAAATATCTGTATCCTTTCTGTTGATCACGATATAATCCAGCGTCTGACTGTGTGGCGCTGATTAAAAGTGGCAGCAGCATTCACCAGGTGTGGCCACATGGAAATGTAAATAAGACTAGTGGTGAGATCTGTGGAGCTCCTGAAACGACTCAGGTAAAAACCTGTCAGTGTGGTAGTATAAAACAAATTCAGTAAACAAATGCAAATCTTTCCATCAGTTTTATCTTATATTGTGATCCCAAACAATGTATATATCAGCAGGTCTAAAATAGATGAACAAAACGAGAATTGTTGTCGCATTTATTGAACAAGCAGAGTAATGGTCTGTAACTGAAATGAACATCAGACATTTGGTCACTCTTTTTCCCTTTCATAAAAGCGGTTAAGACGTTTCTGTAGTCTCTCTGATCCAATCCACATGGACAAAAAGGGAGTAAAAAGGGAGTAATAGGGACTTGAGAAATGAGAAATGAATGAACAAGTCTAAGAAAAGAATGAGATTGTGTAACCCATCTACTGCACTTTACTACAAAATTAATCTTTATGGCAGGAGCAACTACCTGCACAACTGAAGCACTGACCATCTTCTTACAGCCTACACAGACATGAACAGATAAATGTACACAGACATTTGAAAGTTTTCCACAGAAATCAAATGAACAACTTGTACTTTTTTGTATTCTTTAAATGTGGTAAAAGGATTGAATTTCAAACAAATCTGGTGGGGTACATTTTCCCCATTTATAAAATGACTTCTAACAACTATCGCTTTTCAAAGGGAAACCATAATTCAGACTAAAACAAATCTGTTTCAGAGAATAGTTGCCAAATGTAGAAACTCCTGAGCAAAATGGAGGCACAAGGTAACAGTTAACATTACAAAACACACCTAATAATGCAGCGTTCGTCAATTCAACCACTCGAAGACTTGAAACTGAATAAATCACCAACTAAGGTAGTAAACCATCAACCGTTCAAATATCAGTACTTGGAAAGACATTCCGATTTACACTCTCTGAAAAGAAGATGACCGAAATGCTGACAAAACAGAACTGAACTCTGTGGTGTCAAATTCTCTAACAAAAGAAGTGAAAACATAGAGGTCTAATTCACCATGTGTTTTAGGCATCGCGGCCTGCTGATTACACAAATTACAAATAAAAAAACACTCAAAAAACATACTTTATAAAAACAAACTTCTACATAACTCATGTTCTTATATTTTGAATATAAAAAAGTAACTTTTATATATGCACCAACTTAAGTAATGGTGTTTAATCCATTTGTTGGAGAAGTTCAGATTCTTTGCCATTCCGCAGTTTATCTCTTCAATGTCACCTGGAGAACCAGGGAAAATCAGTGAGTGCGTTCTCTGTGGTTGAGTCACACGGTTGGAGGCGAGTGCTGCCTGAGCTACACGAGAGAACCAGCTTGGTTCTGGCTGGGCACGAGGACAGGGACGGGTCCCATGCGAGACAGGGTGGCCGAGTTGATGGGAGTGGTGGCGGGCCGGGGGGCCTGCGGCTGCGCTCCTTCAGTCATGTGTGTGGAGTTGCTATCGGAGCTCGGGGGCCGCGTGTGTGGGTGAGCCTGGTGGTGGTGCTGGTGGAGCGTATGCGTTCTGTTGCCGTTGTATCCCGGCAGCCCGTGGAGTGGGTTGGGCTCGCCTGGCCGGAGACGGTAGGCGGCTGTGCTGCCAGACGCTGTGAGGACTGAGGCGGTGTCGCAGGCTCTGGGAGGGTATGGGTAGTGGTTGTTAGGAATGTGGTGAGGGTCCCGAGACGGGGGGCTGGTGGCTATCGAGGACAGAGTGCAGTTTTTGGAGATGATGTCTGATCCGGTGGTGCTTTTGGCCCACGAGACCCTCTTCGGAGCCTGAGCGTCCTCCCTGTGTCGAAATCATGGGTAAGTGGTAGGAAAATACAATCTAAACACATCATTGAATCAAGTAATAAAGAGCAGCATCAATGAAATTTCAGCAAAGTATATTAAAAACAGTATTTTGTACTATTATTTTTTTTATGCTTATGCATGAGAGTAATGTCACAAGCTTTATTTCTGTAAAGCACTTCTGGGCTAGTCTGTATGTTTCTGCAACACACAATTCACACCATATCAGTCTACGTTACTTTGTCAGACTAGTCGGAAAAAGTTATAAAATGCTCTTTATCTGAGTGGAGCAAACTGCTCTTAACCTTTCCTCACAAGTCTGAAGGAGAAGGTGAGGTGAGGTCATAATTACCCAGCAACAATGCATCACAAATACAAGGCTCTTTCTGCTTTTCAATTTTACAATGTATACACACACCAGCAAAGTGTGACAGCAAAATGTACAAATATACAAAGATAATTCAGGCTTCAAGATGCCTGCTGTCACTTTTTTTACAACAAGGTTGTTCAGTAAAATCTAAAGTATGCATGATGTTGCAGTTTGCATGATGTTGCAGTTTGCATGATGCTAAATGATTGGATATAAGCTTCCCGTGACATGTTAGCTATTTTAACTTCTTAGCTCCAGAGTAAGATTAAAGAAGCAACTTTGGAGCAGTTAAGCTCTTAAAAGCCATCTTTTCAACCCTACATCCCACTGTAATAGATGTGTTCAGAAAAAGAGAAGCTGGAGTCTCACTTGATATCATTTGCTATTTCGTCCTCGGTGTCACGGTTCCTCCTCAGGACAAAAATCAGGAACAGGGCGAGGGCCACTAGTCCCACCACTGAGCCCACCGTGGCTCCAGCAATCAGCCAGGCGTTGTTGGCTGCAGCAAGGTGCAGAAAAATATCACTTCATTTACAGCAGGTATATCTGGGCCAGCACATACGAGCACAGGAGATGCCTGTGAGCGATACTTACGGGTGGAGACCTCTAAGTTGATGTGGCAGCTGTCACTCCCAGCCGTGTTGCTGGCCCTGCAGACGTACTTGCCCGACATATTTTTGGTCAGGTTGCTCAGTCTGAGCGTCCCTTGTCTCTCATCTGAAAGCAAGACATCACCACCACCTATTTCTTATCAAATTTTGTACAGCAGAACCCTTGCAAGCTGTATATCATAAATGGCAACATGAATGTAAATCACATCATGATCTCCGATGGGAGTAAATAAAGTCCTGTGACTTTTAGGAGCTCAAATACGATGAAAAAATCATGAATTCTGATTTATCCCAAATGATATGGATCCTTAAATGTAAAATATAAAAAAAACTCATTTAGAACTACAGAGGACATGAGTAAACACATGAGGAAGACCTGTATTAGTATATTTGTACAGGGATATGAAGAGACATGCATTGAAACTCTAAACAAGTTACAGTACTTTTATTGGGCAAAGAGGGATTGCTGTGGGGTGCCAACAATTGGCATCAATTGGGATTGAATAAGTTATGACCTGATACGTTTGATGTATATATTCAGGAATATATTTCAGGAGCTGGTCATGCTGGTGATGAAAGTGCAGAAACTAAACATGGTGAAATATTGTTTGGTAACTATGCTGCACCAACTGCAGCTTTAAAAATCTTCTAAAACTGCTCTATTCTCCTCAGTCTACTAATAAATATAAGCACATTCAATTTTCTTGTATTGAATTTCTATGTGTTCTTTTATTCTTTCCATTAATTTATTTTATTGTACTCAATGTAGTTTTTATTATATTCCCATAAAGCACACTGAGTGACCGTGTAGGATCATGTGCTATGCAAATAAACCTGACTTGACATGACCTTGCTGAACTTACTAATGCATATGATGACAAAAGAAAAAGAGATTGGCACTCTGAACGCTCTACTATCATGGGCTGCTTATGTAATACCATTGTTTAAACATTCAAAACACAAACTACTTTTTTTAAATTCTGATTTCTGTGATCAACATGTCTTAAATTTAATACATTTAATATTTTTTGTAAATGACAAACATTGCCAAGTCACGTTGCCAAGACAGATCCCATGAAAACTTAAACCACCACTGAAACCTGCAAATACTTAGCAAATGCAATGTAATGAATTCACAAGTCAAATAAAACAATTCCCCCCCTAAAAAATCACGTTTTGCTAACAAGCCCATCAGATAATAAGTTAGCGAAAAAGTTTGAGTGTTTAAATGATGATCTACAGGGGTCTGTTTGTCAAAACTAATTCGGGTTGATGAAAGAATAAGGTTATTTGAGCTATATGTAGCCTCTTGCACATCCCAAACAACACATATTCAGACACGTATTCAGACATTTTCAAACTACAACACTAAAAGCACTTCTAATGTTGTACTAGTTATGTATCTACTATTGAGGGTGGTAGTATGCTGTCTGGGATGTGGTAAAGAGGCCTCTGCTTGTCAAAAGTGCAACCACAAAAGTGTGCTTGATATGAAGAGCCTCACATAAACATTTGGAAACAACAGTTTCCAAATTTGTATTATTGATAAGAATCGATACATCATACAGTGTTAGAAGTCACACCGAAGTAAATCTATTTAAGGTTAATTAAGGTAAACTACGGTGGCTCTTAAGCGTCCATTAATTGTTGGCCAGATTGGCCTCATAGTCCGAGTTCAAGAAAAAACTCTGGACATGGAATGTGTCTCAGGTCATTGATTACAGTTGGAATAAGAGGAAAAATTGAACCTGCTTTAAAAGAATATTACACCATTGATTATCAATAACTTACATTACATTTCCCTGTGCTTAAAAAAAGACAGGAAATCAATTTGCTCTAAATACACACAAATTCTTGACTCAGGCTGAGGCCCCAAATTGTGATGAATGATCAGTCTGTCGACAGTCAATTCTTCACCGAGAGCTGAGGCTCTTGGTAGCTCTTAGGTCAATAACGCATTAAAACATAATAAATTATGATCCATTCCAGTTGTAATTTTCCTATATTACACACACATTATATGTGGATTTTATGCATTAAGTACAATTTAACATTATTTCATGTTTTGATAAGTGAAAGTAATCAGGTCTGTGCTGTTTTGCATCTCCTCCTAAGACCTGTATTGTAACAGAGTAGAAACTGTAGTGCTGAATTAATGTTTTACCATATTTTATACATGTCAATGTATTATAAATGTGTTGGGGAAATAAATAGCTGGGAAAAGCACAGGGAAATGAATTCAAAAGCTCCAACAATGGTAATCGAAAACACAGTACAAAAGCGGTGGCTAGAAATTAGCTAGGTACTAGGAAGGAGATTTTAAGGCTTTAATACTTGACCACAAAAACACACAGAGCTCTCGAATTTGTAGCACAAACAGAATCTAGAACGTTTTGCTCTAGGCTATAAACTGGAGAGGGAGTGGGGAGGTGGAGCTGGGCCAAAATCCTTACCAAGGTAGCCCAGCACAAGCACAGGCTGAGGACAAGACCTCCACTCTGGTAGAGCAGTGGAGAAAAGCAGCAATGAGAGAGTGTGTGTGCATGCATGTGTGTATATGAATGGCAGAGGGAGCGATATATTAAAAAAAGGAAAAATAAGGAAGGAAGCAGTGAAGGTGTGTGAGAGGGTGAGAGAGAGAAAGGGAGATAAAGAAAGAGAGAATGAAATAGAATATAGAAAGAGAAAAATTGAGAGAGATAAAAAGAAGTAAAACATACATTTTAAAGGAGAATGAAAGTGAGTGTGTGTCGGGTCCCTTTCCTTTGGGCTTTGGTTCACAAGGAACCGAGTTTAATATGAGACCCACGTGCCTGGGCTCGGGAGGGGGGAATTTTGCCACAGGGTTGATAAGCATAAGCCAGCTTTTGTGAACAGCTGGCACAAACTTTTATTTTTTTACCCAAGACGTGCGCTGATTATAAGCTGACATGTAAACAAAAAAAAAAAAAACACGTCACCAAACATAAAGGCCACAAAAAACGCTGCTGATATTAATGCACATTTTCTCTTTCAGTGACATGTGGATTATATGTTGTTATGGAACTTAATTTGTGAGTCGGATACAGAAAACATCTTAATCCTGGATCCAAAAAAAAAAAAAGGAAAAGAAGAACATGTCCTTCTCCTGGCAATGGCGACTCCCAAAGGGAAAAAATTACAACATAAATTGCATGATTGAAGAGCTCCTATTCTGATGAAAAACAGCTTTCCACTTCTCTCCAGGCCAGAGAGGAAAGCTAGATGGTCCGGAAGAAAAAAATGAACACTTTATGATATCTTCAGTATCTATCCCATCTGAGGAAAAAAAAAATAATGAGCTAGCCCTGAGGAGTGAGTTCATGATCAGGAAAGAGTCTGGTTATATTTCCAGACTGGCTGATAAAATCTCCTGCTTTAGGTCCAGGTGAAAATAACATTTTCTCATTTCTCAAGTTCATAATCTTGTGTGGAGAGAGTTTTATGATTAAGAGAACCTCATTATTTTCAAGCTTATTTTTTGACTAGCTCTTCTTATTTAGATATATTACACTGTATTGGGTTATTTAGAATAAAAGTACAGAGATGGCAGTTTCAACAGATAGGAGGGAGGGAGGGGGAGAGCGAGACCAAAAGAGAGAATGAAAAATTAGAGAAAGAGAGAGAGAGAGAGAGAGAGAGAGAGAGAGAGAGAGACCAACAGAGAGAGATCAAAAGAGAGAGCGAGAGAAATTGAGAAAAAAAAAGAGAGAGAGAGAGAGAGAGAGGGGAGTGGGAGGGAGAGAGGGGGAGAGCGAGACCAAAAGAGAGAATGAAAAATGAGAGAAAGAGAGAGAGAAAGAGAGGAGAGCGGGAGGGAGGGAGGGAGGGAGGGAGAGGGAGAGAGAGAAATGGCAGATAAAACAAACTCACTCTGCATTGGAGCGAAGAAGACTTCTGAGAGGGGAGCAGCTTTGGTCCATTTGTACTGAGGGGTGGGTTTGCCGTGGCTGGACTGGCAGCTGAGCGTCACGTTTCCCCGCAGCACAGGGTCTCCAGTCATAGTGCACACTGGGGTGGAGGGGGGGACTGAGAAACAGAGAAAAGTCACTGTGGCCATCTGTTTCTCCAGTCAAATCCTCTTGAGCTTAATGACAAAATTGGTGATCTACAACTTAGCAAGTGCCAATTTTCACAGCAATGTAAGCCTCATCACCATCATCAACATCAAATCCAGGGTTAAAAATAGAAACATTTATAAACTAGGCCCTGATTAGGGTTTAGATCGGGCCCAAAAAATGAGACCCGACCCGACCCTAGCCCGTGCACCTTGTGCCCGAGCCCAGCCCGGCCCGACACATTAATTGTAATTATCGGCCCGAGCCCGATTTAAACTCGACAATTTTTTTAAGTACGTGTGATGATTAAAAAAATCAAATGCTTGATCACGGCCCGACCCGACCCGGCTCGAGGACAGCGGCAGGAAATATCGGCCCCATCCGACCCGCGGGCCGGGCAAGGCTCGGGCTGTGTCAGGTTTGGGCAGAGAATCTAAAATCTAGCCCTGACCAATAATAAATTATCACCATCAAGATCAACTGATCAAGATCAAGTGATATTAAATTGATATTAAAGTTCTTTTTAAAGTTATTTTCTTGGATCACAGAGGTAAAATTATAGGTTGACTGCAGTAACAGTGGTGGTGAGTGTTGGTTGCTAAAGCAAATTGGAATTCAGCCTTAATTTACAACCTAATGTCTTTGATAGCTGATAAGTCTCTCTAGACATTTTAGAAGAGTGCCAGAGAGAAGGAGTAGCTGTGTCAAATAGTTCCTGCCCAAAGTTTCTTGCCCGACCTTTTGAAAAACAAGCACTGCAATATTTTAATTAAAGCTTTGTATTACAGCTTTATCATAGTTTAGAGGTGCTTTTCAAATACTGACTCATAAGCTTTTGTTAAAGAGTCTGTCAAATTATTTGCTTAATCTGTTTGTGCTTTGAGCAGTGAATATATTTTAAATAAGCTGCTTCCTTTACAATGTTGGGGTTTGAGTTGTGTGGAAAGTAAATTGAAAGACAAATGAACTGTGTTCAGACTCAAAAATATATTTTCTGACTTCTAGTTTCAACACTAAACTTCTATTCCCAGCCATTATTTATTCCAAATCCATTGACCGATTTACACTTTGAAGGTTATTAATAGATACTCTCAAATGTTATCTGGCGGTATATTGATTGGGCATCATTAATAACTTGCAACCTGCCAATTCTAATCTAGTATCCCGGATGAGTTTAAACATATACATACCCTTCACATTAAGCCTCAGGTGCCCAGACAAGCCTGGAGCTCCGGGAATGATGACGTTGCAGAGGTAACCGCCGGAGTCTGACTCCTGTGTGTTGTTGATGTAGATGGACAGGTTGGTGGAGGGCATGGACATGGCAAAGCCGACACGTTTCCTGAACTCCGGACTCCCCATCCCAATCTGGCCTGAGGTGTAGGAGATGATCTGCTCCACCTCATAACAGCATCATCAGTTATTAGACACTGGGTTTGTTCAAATCTATTTTTAGCAAAAAGTTGAAGTACACAATATTTGGTTGATGATGGTTTCGGTTGGATATTTGATAAACTCTTAACTGTAATTCACCACACATGCAGTGTGCATGTAACAGAAAACAAGTTATATCTATTTATTGCTTACAACGTATGTACAAAACGGTAAACCTGTACAATTACACCCTTGCACTAATGACAGTACTAATGATAGATGATTGCAATTCTATCAGTGAAAGACAAACAGCTTCGGGAAAATTCTGGTAAGAAGCTATAATCCCCAGATGCATGTAGGCTACAGATGGTCTAGTTAAGAGTTTTGCTGATTTTCCTTTTATTTGAGATAATCTTGAAAGCAGTGACAAGTGAAACTACTCAGATTATCATAATCACTGCAAAGATTATAAATACATGCTAACATATACATGAGGTCCATGCAGCAGAGAGCTAATGGTTACATTTAGACCAAAATCAAGCTTCAACCCGAAACATTTGGCGTTAAAAGCAAAATAATTTTCTAGCTCATCCCTTGTATCTAAGCATCAGTAGCCTCTGAGGTTCTAAAGAGTATGTTATGCTACTGGAGCTGTAGGTTGTACTTTGGCCAAAATTTTTTTTTTTTTCCCCCAGGATTCACCTTATGCCATAAGTCCAGTCATTCTATCATTGGATGTGCTTAGTTTCTGAACTTGTTTACATCTGCAATTGATCTATAGCAGTTAACATGGAATGTAAGTTTGCATCCTAACAATTAGCACTCTAATACCTACACAGGCTTGCTTTAAACTGCATGAAATTGTAAGTAAACTTCTTTATGTGACAACTGGTACTGTAGAATCTTATCTCAAATATTTGCCAAGGTCATGTTTAAAGACTGAATTATGTTGGTTCATTTGTCCTTTTTTAAAGATAAGAGTATGTCATACAGTGTCAGTCCTCTACCTCAAGTGCAAAAGTAATGAAGCAATTTTTGCAGTGCAAACATCCCTTAGCTGATAGGCTAGATTTGTGGTGACAATTTAAGCTATGAAATTTCAGTCCTGCAATGATGAAAGGACTCTGGCAGTAAAAACACAGCTATACTAGGTATTAAGAGGCAACAGTAAATTACCAGCCATATCAGGAACTCACTTGTTTGGAGTCGTTGCCCATGAAACTCCACATGACTGTATTCTTCTCAATAACAGATGTAGGGGTGTACCAGGCCTCCAGAACCACCATTTCACCCTTGATTACTTCCATGTCTTTTCTTGGGATTTCAACTCTCTGCAAATCACCTACAAGGGAGGCAGTGTACATCACGTTTATGGGTGCCTCTTTTGGGAAGAGTATAAATGATGAGACATATGTACCGGCATTCTCGTCACGGAGATGAAAACATTGAAAAAAATCCACTGAAGAACTAAACATTCATCAGAGCACAATGTCATATAAACCACGTTCACTGTAACTGTACAGAACAACATGAGCTGTGAAATATGAAGCAGTGTGATAGATGGAGTGAACCTTCCCCCATTCACTAAATTCTCTCTCTATTTTCCAGAAATGATTTAAGCTAATGGTTTAATGACTGCCTCATGTATCACTAGAAGAATTAGGAAAGAAAGAAATGGTGATCACACCACTGTGGATTCTAGACAGCAATTTTCTGAGGAAAAAACATTCTTCTCGCGTACAATGCAATAAATAATTTACAAAGATGAGTCAGAATCCAAATCTCCTTTTTCTTATAAATGATGAAC
Source organism: Rhabdalestes septentrionalis (assembly GCA_037832545.1). NCBI lineage: Eukaryota > Metazoa > Chordata > Actinopteri > Characiformes > Alestidae > Rhabdalestes > Rhabdalestes septentrionalis. Next base: position 16,372,354 of record JBBMFX010000001.1, on the reverse strand, counting down.
CTTCTCTTTAAAGGAGGTGAAAGAAAACTGCAAGGAAATGTTTAAAACAGACAATTCACAGGAAGAGAGCAAGAAACAATTGGAACTACTTTGCTATAAACCCTCATACTGACCCGAAACTTGCAAGAGGTGTTGCAGAGAGTTGAAAAGAAAGGCGAGGCAAAGCTCACTTACAGGGCATATAGTCTCCTGTGCTGGTCAGTTGAAGATGGATCAACTGATCCCAGCAGCCGTTATTGTCCAGATCAGCCAGCTTGGCGGTGGGACCACACAGACAGACAGGCAGGCAGAAGCAGTGGGGGATCTCAACTGAACTGAACTGCACTACCACGTTCCTTCACTTTTGGAATTAAATCGAATTCAGCGGGGAGCATTAGCGCAGAGAAGTGCTGTCAGGACGCTGGCATCTTGTTTTAAGCTTAAAGTTGCGCCGACTCTGCTTTCTTATTGCCCATGAGACCCGGTGACCCTGCACTGTCTCTCAGTTTTTTTCTTTTTTCATTTCGGCTGTGAATCTGGTATTTCCATCCCTCTAATCCCCAAACAATCCCCCGGCTCAATCTTTCAAGCCATTCGCGAGCCTCACGTGAATCAAGTACATCAGCCTTAAAGATTATGTAACTCACGGTCGCTTTGATGACCGTCTCCACCACCGGATTGTCTTCATTCACATTCTCAATGCAGGGTAAGGTTTAAATCGCTTTTGTTGAGACATATATATGTAAACCAACCTAATTGGAAAAATAATATAGTGGCTATTCATTTAGAAGACACTGGGAGTTTCTGAGATTCAAATGTTAATGAATGGCCATGGATCAATCCATATTGTGTATATACTAGAAAATCACTGTGCTGTTTTTGGAAACATTTGCAATAGCATAAAAACACAAACAGAAAAAGGCATGTATCCACCTCACCTGGCTTTAGAAAGAATAACCAGTAGAGCAAAAAAAACTGGACAGATCCTCTTGCACGAATTTGGAAATTCACTGGTGCCAAGTATCAATGTTTTATCGAATGTACAGATGATGTAAATGTATTTTGCCATATTAAATCTGTTACTAGTTTGAATTACCAGAATATAACTCCTTATATATCCAACTGTGATGAGGGCAGGATAAATAAATGTTCCCTAAATTGTAGTGACGACCATGAACACAGTAAATACGATCGACAACAGGAAAATGACGTTGCCGCCTTTCAAATAAGAAAATTATAACACTATTGGGAGAAACATAGCAAAATATGTTAGCAAGTATAACAATTTCATGAATAGAATATAAGAAACACCATACATATGCACATTTACCTCATTTGTTATAAAAATCTTATGGATAAACCAGCTACAACAGTTTACACGTTTTATTTAACTTTGCGTTATTAAACGTCACGTAGTATTAGCATGTTAGTATATTTGTTTAAAATGTGTTGTTCTTCGAGGGGCATATTTTCTTCAGTTATCACCTGTCTATTCATTATTTTGAGCAATGTTGTGGTAGAATTGTTGTGCATATCATCTTAAAATTAACAGGAGGTTTTCCATTTACATACAAAAATACACACAAATCTGGGCCCCTTTGCTCATAGGTTGATTTTATTCATGAAAGTATTTAACTAATTATTCTCCTTAGCCTGGGATTGGTTTTGTCCTGTGTCTTAATCTTAATGCAAGACCACAATTTGCCCTGCATCAGATCATTCCACTGGGTGGTTTGGGGGGAAGAAAGTAGGGCATGTGTTGGCGTAGCCGCAACAGTGGGACTGTGCTGCCTGGAGCCGTTCAGATCTGCAGGCCTGCATGGCTTCTTGCCGAGGTTTGAGGCTTGTCTTTCGGCTCTGCATCCAGGTTTATCTCCCCCCTGCATCACTGTGTCACTGCAGCACTTTATTAAATCAAGGAAAATCTTCCCTAATCCCTGGCTCTGGCTCCAGCTCCATCTGTGCCACTGTCAGCAGCCGTGGAGAGGAGCAGGAAGGTGTGGAATGTCATGGGTGCTCCTGTCCAGGCCCAGCCAAAGAAGCCAAACAAGCACATGGGAGTGATTAGGACACATTAGGGAGCTTTCGCACACCAATTTAACCCAAATATAACTGCAAGTACACATAATCCTGACTCATCTGTAGTTGTGGTGAGTTTGGCCTATTTTGCTTTACAGGAACAAATGCCAATATTCAGTCACTCTTTCTGCCCATTTTATCTTTAGTTTCAAAAATCAAAAATGCAACCTATGTGGACCCAGCACAGGAATGCTTTACATTAAATTGAAAAATGATGTTTAGAAATATTTAAATCCCTTTTCTAAATCATTTTTAAACACCTTTAGTAGTGAATTAAACAGGAAATTCTCAAAGTCTCTGAGACTTCAAATGTTGCACTTGTAGCAAGCAACCTAATGAGGGCAGCAGAGACAAATGACCATTACCAAGAGTCCTGAAGGTGTTGAGAAGGAAAAAGCTGGTAAAGCTGATCAGTCTGGCTCTTTCATGACAGTGAAATTTTAAGCGTAATTAACAACATGTAAAAATCGGTGGTGTTCGTGAAGTTGTGTACTATGTACTATACATCACTTATTGCTGATTTTGAAAAATTTCCATGAATCTGTATGGAATCTAGAGAGGACTGGACAACATGTTCCAGATCATTTGTACAAAATTGGGCTTTTTATTTGCGCAGAGCATATTTTCCAGGCAGATGTACTGCCTGATACAACCCAATATCTTACCGTGCTCTCTTGCATAGATATATAAATGGGTCTCAATTTTGAGGGCAAGAAGAAAAAAAAAGAGTTCTTTATCTTTAGAAGGCAGGATCTTCATTCAAAAAATGATTCAACCAGTAACTGTTTTAATAGCAGCATCTGCTTTCAGATCTATGAGAAAGATGTCTGTAAAAAGTGTCTGCCATTGTGACTGTGATGCATATGTTAGTGTGACACTGAAGGAAAAACAGAAGCATCACTGTTCCTTTGGTGACTGAGAATGTCAATACAGGATGTAATCAGACAAGAACAGTCAATCCATGACAATACAGAGAGGGATATTAAAGTAGGACACTCTCAAAGTTCAAGCATGCTCGAAAACTCAACAGAAATGTGGCCAACATGAGTCATTCCTCACTAAATTGTCCTCAACGTGCAAGTGTATGTTTGCGGAGGGCAGCACAGGCTGGAATCATTGCCTTCCACATTAAGGGGAGTTGGTTGTCTCTGATATGCTATTTTGATATGTTTTTTGCTGATATAGTTTGGGTCCCCTTGCCTTGTTCCAATTTTTGTTGAAGAGAAATTATTATAAACATATAGAAATTAATAATTTAATTCCCATTTTGGTCAATGTATGCAAATATTCATGTTAAAGGGATCATATTATGCAAAACACACTTTAGTTATAATAGGTCTATGGGCTATACAAAATACGTTCATGAAGTTCTTTGCAGAAAATCACTCTTACATAAAGAGATCTCACCATTCTTGAAAGTTTCCTTCCCTTTCTAAATGAGCCATTTAAAGGTTCTGTCCCTTTTAAGCAAACAAGCAGTTGCTGGCCATGTCCCACCCACACCATGCTTACACTGTGCATTTACCACATGTGAAAATGGCAGAAACCAGGGGTGCTATCCAGCCCTATATGATCGACCACGAGTCGGACCCAGAGCAAAATGAACACAACACTTCATGGTGACTTGCCTTTGCCGGTAGCCGTAGTGCTCTTCGTCTTATGTGTGCTTGTAAAAAAGACAAAAATGCCGGATCTTCAACTGATCTAGGGGTGGTTCTATGCAAATTTTCCTATTCTGACATCACAATAGGGGAGCCGTCCAAATGGCTCATGTGATTCCTGACACCAAAATCTTTCCATTTATTCACAGAAATTGAATGGGTGATTTTTATGTACTTAGAGTGTTTACAAGAGCTGTAGAGACCAAAATGGAAATGTCCCCTTTAAAGTCACAAAACTGATTAATTAATTTGCTTCTTAGCTGCTTTCAATAGTTTCCAGCTACTGACAGTCACAGCTCAAGTTCAGAAAAATTAATATTCCATCCATCTTCTAACCCTTTATGCCGCACTCGGGTTCGGGTGGGCTGGAGCCTATCCCAGCTGCTACGGGCGAGGGCAGGGTATACCCTGGACAGTCGCCAGCACGTCGCAGGGCAACACACTCACACCTAGGGTCAATTTAGTGTGCTCAATCAACCTAACCCCCAATGTTTTTGCCGGTGGGAGGAAACCTGAGCTCCTGGAGGAAACCCACGCGGCCAAGTGGAGAGCATGCAAACTCCCCACAGAAAGACCCTGCGCCCGACCCGGGAGTCAAACTCAGGACCTTCTTACTGTGAGGCAACAGCGCTAACCCCTGCGCCTCCGTGCCGCCCAAATAAATATTCCTCACAATCTAAACGTGTTTAAAAAGCAAAAAATGCATATCAAGGTTCTTAAGATCTTCTGACTAGTATTTATGTGTATGCATTTGCTTCAGACCACCAGATACACCTTGTTCCCTGTTGTTCGCAAACAGATGATTTGTGAGCACTAACAACTGTGGGGAGTAATTGTGGTCAGCTTGATTATAGTCAGCTCAATAATTGGGGACAATGTAATATGGTGACAGGCCTATTTTTCACTTGCGGTTTTACACAGTCCTTCATTGAGAATTTGCCATGTTCTATTCATGGTATTGTAATACAGTGCACTGGCTGCTGAGAAATGCAGTCAGGTTATCCTGCTACAGCTGGACACTTCAGAACTTGCAAGCAGTAGTTGCTAAACAGCGTATTACATTGTTTCTTTGCTATAATTGGTGAGGAATAAACAAATGCAGCTCAGCAGTCTGTGAGATTAGTATGTTATTGATAGGTTAGCCCTTTTTTTCCAATCTTATAATCGATACACCTTACTATATTCCAATACTACCATGCAACGCTTCACTTCACCTGTAAACTCTGATAAAGATGCTGACTGGAGAGCCTATAATAGGTGTTGAAATAACTAGGAGGCTTTTTACCAATTTTCTGGATAAAAGCCCTCAGAAGAAAAAAAATAATAAATTACCTACGTATCATCAGGAGACCACTCTCATTAACCAGCCACCAACTGGCTTCTAAAATAATCTCCCTGCTCACTTGTCTCCAGCTCACAAGGGTCTTGAAGATAAAGCCTTGGTGCAGACAATCAGCCTTAGTCTCAGCCAGGCCTTAAAATAACTGCTAATCTTGAGTGAGCGAAAGAGGCAGCCGCACATCAGAAAGCACTTTGTGGAGGACGGCCGCCAGGGGCCTGCTGGGCATGACCGACAACTTCCTACCTCATTTCAGACTCAATGGCCCCATTGTTGGAAGAACACAGGGTTTAATTATCCCAGGACCTTCAGCTGCACATCTCTCAGCTCTCAGGGAGTGATAGAGCTGAGGAACGAGTGGGGCCACGGAGGGAACGTGGCTGCAGCTGGTGAGGGAACGCAGCAGGTCAGAGCGTGGCTATAGTGCCATGTAGAGAGCTTCTGGACAATGGTGTTTGTGGGTGAACATGGAGCTTTCTGCCAGATGGTGCTTCAGTAATAAATATTTGGAGGAGGCTCCTTTAAATAGGATTACATTAGCTTAATCTCCACAGCTATTTTAAGCAATTGTCAGTGTGCTATCTCATCACAGGGCCTCTAAATCCCCTCTTAAGTTTTGATGGTGTTTAGATTGATTCTTCATGCACAAATGCACATGGACTGATCAGTCACTCTCATTCTCTAGAGACCACTCGTTGATGCTGGAACTGTGCGAATACAGACACATGGACACACACCCACACATTTTCACACACCACTACTAATGAAAGGTGAGCATTTTATAGCATTATGGTGGCATATTGTCTCTGCACAGTCAACAGTGCAAGTGGCATCAACAACACAAAGGGAACTCCTGTCCACACTAATGAACCTCACACCCAGATGTTCAGCACCAGTGTTGCGGACAGCTCCAGTTTTTTGTTTGCTTGGTGTGTCCACTCTGACAACACTGTGATGTCACACGAGATGAAAGAAACATATTACCGGTTGAATCTGGCCTTCAATCAATGTGCCTCCAGCAATATTGATCCCTACCTCCATCAACCATCCTCTCAGAAACTGCAGCCTGAATACACCTTAATGTCAATAAAGCATGCCTTGAATACCTAGTGATAAACAGACCCTGACAGAACTGTGAAATACAGTCTAGTAAAAGATCTGGAGAATGTTGCAATAGCCTTTTAGGGTATTTTTAACACCACAGTGACTTTACTGCCATTATACTCATATGGCTCACTATTCTTGACTTGACATGAATGCTCTGTCTTGATTTGCGTGGTCTCCAGGAGAAGCTCCATAAATCCACAGGAGGATGCATGCAGGAGACACTGTATCAATCATCTGGAATATGACAGGGCTGAGAGGCTCTCCATCTCCGCCATGCAAGTCTTAGGGAAGAAAATTATACAATTTCACAAAGTCACTCTCTCCTTTGCCCCTGGCATATGGACACAATCTCCTCCTACAAAATCAGAGCAGGAAATATTAATCCATGCAACAGGCAGATGGCCCAGGCTTGAATTATGTATAGCAAATGATCTAGGAGAAGGAAGACAAGTCATTTCTTCCAGTGGGGAAGGAGGAACATGTTTTTTTTTCTTTATGGCTGATAACCATGAAGTCCAAATCATAAAACTATTATTAAAAGAATTATTAAATAATTCCATCCATTAATATTTTGTGGGTAGCAAAAACGGTCATTCGCACAAATATAAAGAGTCCAAAGTGAAAAGGGATGCTTACTGGAACACAGTCAAAAAGGAAGTGAAACTGCACGTGCAGCCTTAAGCTGCCCAGATAAGGAGCAATGGACATTAACTACTCCCCTTGAAAGGTTGGCAGCTAAATCAAGCTGAAGAAACGTAGCTGGCAGCAGAACTGACCACAGGCTGGGTGACCACAGGGAACTAACATCAATTTTTTTCTACTGCCTGTACTGACAACTTTCTTTTTCCTGTTTAAATGAATGAAAACACTTTGAAGTAGAGTTGAATTTTATAGATGAATTATTTGTAAAAGGTTCATAGCATTCACATGCACTATAATTTACACAGTACATTTATCATAATATTATCTGAGTATCGTGGGTGAAATTAATTTGATAAAATAACCAATATGTTGTGTCATAGATCACAAACTGTTGTTTGAGTCAAGCTGAATATGATTTGTAGCAAACTAGTCCACTCCACAGTTCTGATTTGTCTGGGCTGTTTCCGTCTTTTGACTTGCTGACTGTGTATTGTACAGGGCTACATCTGTTGTAATGAACCAAAAATCCTCAAAGGTTGAAAGAGAAAAAGCAGAAATGAAAGGACAGTTCAGGGAAAGCTGCCCCAGCCAATAAATCTTTAGTTTAAGTTTGGAATGACTTGGAGGCACACGGCAAAACTCATCGTCAAGAGTCGAATGCTTAGACAGCACAGCACAGGAGAAGGACAGGGGAAAGACAGACTAAACGCTCAAATGACTTTAACTTAATTAACTTAGTCAACTTAAATCGGTAGTTGCTACACCACTATTCCTTTGCCATTTGGATTATTGCTCAGGTACTGGCAAAGCGCTAAAAGGCAGCCTAAAACAAGGTCAGTATAGTTCTGCTTGCAAACTTAACAAAATGAATCAACTGCCCTTAGTCTTGGCTCACATTAAATATATAACTCAAGCTGTCTCATTTTCAAAAAAACATTTTCTGATCAAAAACGTGTTTCTAACTTTTCTGATCAAAAACTTGTTTCTGTCTTTCCTGTTCTTTGTAAGTGTGAGGTTCACTACAGCACTATTACACATGCTGTTTTAAAGGACAACGAATGACAATATGGAGCCATCTTAAACATCTAAATATCCATTTGAGTAACTGTCAATTTTAGCAATAATGTGGTGGACAAAAGTACCTCAACATAAAAGCATTAAACATTTGAAAAACAATCTTTACTAACCTTACAGGCAATTTCATAATTTTTTGGTTAACCAGCAGCTCAGAGTTAATGCTTTTTTTTATAATTCTCTGTTAATACTGCTCTATGTGAACCTGACTGTTCAAACTCTTAATCTTTTATAAAGCTGCGCATTGGAACCCCTTGTTTATGTTTGTGTTTATTGTTTGTTCATTAAAAATGTATAAGGATCTCAAGCTTACATCTTGTCTGTCTTGACCCTCGCTCATTACATAGGCCTCAACACACAATGATGAAACTGAACAGTTTTAGCTGATTTTATGTAAATATTTTGGAGTTTTTGAACCATTACACTATCCAGGCTGATTCCTTTTCCATGTAAGTCAAGTCTAATGACAAAACTATAACTTCTGCTGAAGAATATTAGAATTAGTAATAATTAGTTATTGATTTAAATGAATAAATGTGTTGCTTTGGTCTAAAAATTAGAAAGGTTTGTGAAATCTCTTCCGTGTAAACATGTATTTTGGCACTCTCCTTCCTTCCTTCCTTTTTCACATATTTTCTGTCTATAAAGTGATTCCAAAAGGCTGACCAATCATTTTTACTGTTAAGTTTAATGATTTATAGAAGAAAAAAAGAGTGAGCGAGATTCTGACTGTAGAAAAAAGACAATGATGAAGGGCACAGGGGCCCCCACAAAGATGGACCTCTCTTCCCAACCAACACAAATACCTAGAAACCTCTTATCGTCTCCTAACACCCAAGCACTCTGAGACCAGCTTCAGGCTGTGCTATCTAGAGCAGATTGAGGAAAAAATACTCTGGCTTTAAAATGACCCAAGCAATTCCTCTCCAGACCCTCCAGCCATCTTTGGCTTTAGGGTAAATATTTAGAAGTCAGCAGTGGGAATGCAAGGACAGTCTTTTCATCTCTGGGCTCTGCCATTTCCAGAGAGATGAGAGAGAGGGAGCTGCTATGGCAACCTCATAGCCAACGCCATCAGAACTGCCTAAGTTTAGCAGGGAGGTTAACTAGGACATTCTTCACTTTTCACGGTAAGCTCATTCAAAGTATGTTCAGGGCTAGGAAGGATCGTTTTCTGTGACAAACCTAATGTTAAACGGTTGTCATAAATTAGGAATAAGGCAGAATTCATTCAAGTAGTCAAGTCATTGTATACTGTGAGTGATGAAAACGTAAACACACTGCTGTACACGTAAGCTATGAGGTATTTTACTGATTGGATTATAACTCTACTTTCATCAATATTCTTCCAGATGAATCGGTATAAAGAAACCAACAGCTCAATGTGACAAATCCTCATTTTATTAGGCTGTGATTTATGCCTGATATCAATTCCATTCATTTTTTTTAACCTCATTTAAATCTGCTTATATTGGTATGGAAGCCACCAGCCAGTTGTAAATAATCCTGATCCTGTTGTATTATGAAATACAGACTCTCAGTTTTTCTTCCAGCAAATTTACCTCTATGGACACTTAGTGGTTCCAACTCTGTTAGCTGTAAACGGCTTATCTGTCAATAATCTTGTTCATGAAGACTTTCTCTTATTATTCAACCCCATAAAGACTCTCTTTTCTTTCTCTCCAGGTCAACCAGAGGAGAATGGATTCCCCTTTTGAGTCTTGGGACCTCCCGAGGGTCCTTCCTCCAGATGAGGGAGTTTTTCTTCACCTCTGTTGCCTTTGGCTCATGCACTAGGGTCTCAGACCTGGACTCTGTAAATCTGCTTTGTGACAGCTTGGTTGTAAATGGGCTATATAAAAAAACTGAATTGAAATATTTCACTGAACAACATGTCTGCAAGTGGCAGCAGATATACCATATGGTAAGAGTTAATGTCACGCTAGAAGGGGCCACCATACCATAGACAGACATAGGAAAGACACAGTTCAATGACATGTACACAGTAGTTAGGATTACAAAATAAGGATGTTTTACATCCATCAGACACTGAAAGCTAGAGTTTATTTCTCAGTAGAGAAAGAGCCTGTGCGTGTGCTGAAATCCCGCAGAGTGCTCCCATGCAGCTGTGGGACAGAGTGAGGCCTTGCCAGAGAACTCAGGTGCTGTGTGCTTCTGCCAGGCCAGGGCCAAAGAACTCAAAGAGCGCACGCAAAAGATGTGGGCCATCTCGTCCTGGAACCCCGGAGGGGGAGGCTGAAACCATTTTATATAGACACAGACCCCATCTGAGGCTTGCTGTCCCAGCAGGCTGTAGTCCGACCACATCTACTCAGATGTGGACGACAAACCCCTTGAGTGCCCGGCGTCAACCCCACCATGACCCCTCCAACTATGACTCTATGCTGTGTCGAAATATTTGAAATAAAACCACTGTCTAGAATGACCTCTAGCGAGGATAATGTGTGAAAAGCAAACTGCATTCAGTATTTCGTTTTTCTGATTAAAGTTATAATGGACTCATAATTTAATTGTGAAAAAAAACTTGTCAGCTACACCTCTATATATTTGTGAATAATATTTTATTTAAAAAAATAGGTTATTTTAAGTTATAATAGAAAGTTCTTCATAATTTCTAGTAGCCAGAATACCTCCAGACTAAACAGTGTTTACATAGTACCATGAAGCACATAAGCAAGTCTACATCTGGGTAATTTTTTAAATGTGCTAAAAACAGGTGAAATCTGAGAAGCAAGAATGAGCCCAACCAAAACATAATTCAAAATAAACACAGGCTTTTTTAGGTTGAGGGTCTCTTGTAAAAGGATTTCCACAGTAAGGTTTGTGTTTTGGTTTACAGATCAAACAAGTACATGTTACTTAAATCTCATGTATAGATCTACAAATTAAACTCATTTGTCACTAATCTTATTTTAATTCTCTAGATTTTCTAGGAATATCCTGGAAATACAAACCGGCATCTGTCGCTGTGACTGCCTCACAGACAGATTTATAATCTTTCCTCAAAAACAGCTTTACAGGTCAACAGGAAATTAGACAGGCCGTGTTTATCATATTGTGTTATCATAAACCATAAATACTAATTAAAAATGTGGGGAAAATCCTGCATTTCATATAACACACAAACATTTACAAAACATAGAAACTGTGAATGGATTTACGTGGAACAGAGAAAACTCATAAAACAGTAAAATATATACAAAATTATAGTTAAAGAAATATCTGTTCAATCTAGAATATGACTGATGGTAATTTTTTTTTCAATTATCTGCTGATGTTGTTTTACTTTTGATTTAAATTTTGCATCACTTCCCAGGAGACTAATCAGTCATGAAAACTGGCTTGTTTCAGTTTTAATCTTATTACGTGAGGCTTCTAACAATTCGACAGCTGATCATGAAGAACAAATTTAATCCAAATAAATCCAAAAACGTAGTCACACCTAAAAATTAATATTATATCCTACTATGCAACCATAACTAAAAACTAACGGACAGTCAGCATACCAACTGGCTTTTATTGTTGTGCAGACAGGGTTGGTGAGAGTTAGAGCCATGTAATTACAGTGTTTTTACAGTGACGGTCTACATCACTGGCTTTGCAAAAAGTCAACAGTGTGTGACTCTCCTTTACTTAATCCTCTTTGTGTGTGAGCGAGACTATAGGGGGCAGAGAGGGAGAGAGTACATCACAACATTAAGTGTTTAAACCAAGACCTCTGCTCATGGTCATATAATCAGTCCAGTGGAAGTATAAAAAGGTCAAAATTAATCCCTAAAAAAAAGTTTTTTGGACTCTTTGCAGGTTAAATACAGTCATTATATCTGCTAAATGCAGTAGATATATACTCAAATAACAATTTAAATAATTAAAACCTTCTTTGCCTGGTTTAGTGTTCTTCTTTAGAAAGCCAAACTCTTCTATATTTTAAAAATTGCTTAATATTAGAGGTCGACCGATATTGAATTTTACTGATACCAATAGGTTGGTCCGTACTTGCCGATAACCGATTAATTAACCGATAGGTTTTAAATGGATACTGAATCATGAAAATGTGCTGTATGAAATAAATATGAATATATTAATGAATACTGAGGTAAATTAAAGACATGCTTTCAAACTGAAACAAAAACTAACACTCCAAATTTTAAAAAAGTTACATACAAAATGAATAATCAAAGGCACTACAAATAACAACAAATTGTAACTTGTGAAACAGGAGAAACTTAACTAGTCCTGTTAAAGAACTGCAAGAGATTCAAGTGTAACATGGTCCAGTTCTAGTTCTAGTTCTTCAGCTGTGACGAACTAGAGCTGAAGAACTAGAACTAGACAACAGCAAACAACAACAACAACAACAACAACAATAATAATAATAATTAGGACTGCAACACTCACGTCCACGAACCCGCATCGTGGTGTGAGGAGGGTGAATCGCGACACAGACACACCCCTTCCAACTCTTTCCCGTATACAGTTCCTACTCAGAAACATGCTTTTCGTCGTAATTTTCACGTAATTTCTTGTCTTTAACCAATAGCTGAGGGTCTAAGGGTTTCAAAGAGCCTTCCCACAAGTTTACAAACACGGACCCTTTGTTTGCTGAATTGATTCGTGGGAGTGCAAGTAAGTTATGACACTGGGCTTAAAAGTGTCTATTAGCTGGCTGGGTTGTGATAAATCTGCGCTGTAGTCTCTGTGTAATAGTTTTTATTGTGTTTTGAGCGAGTTTTGTGGCTCCAGGCAGCAGTGCGTAGTGTTTCTTTTGTTTGAACAGAGCGGTGAACTGAGAGAAACATGTCAACTTCTCCAACTCGACTTCTCGTGCAGTTCAGCGAAGACTTGTCCTCAGTATGAACGGAAAGGAAGCAGTATTTAAGCCAATATTGTTTTATAATTTTGTGGTAAATATAAGAGATGTCTCCAAACAAAATGGCGCCTCAGAACTTTTCCTCTCCTCCACCACAAATGAATTGTGATACGAAGCGAATTGTGAGTCAAAAATCGTGAAACGAACTGAATCGTTACAGCTCTAATAACAATAATAATAATAATAACAATAAAGTATATGCGTTAGTTTCTGTTGGTGTTAAAAAGTTTAAAAACATTAGCAGATTGTTAAAGAGATTGTTAACAGATAGTTAAACTGTTAAACCTCTGAAACTGTCCTCTGCTCCCTCCTGATTTAACACATTTAAAGTGTCTTTAAAATCAGATCTGGATTTTCTGTTCTGATTTTTAACTGCCATAACTTGAGATAAAATAACTCAAAACATGATTTGTTTGCTGAAGTTTGTAACCAAATGTTGAAACCTATTGACTCATATTGACCCTTCTTGCTAAGAGTTTACAATGAGTTCTTCCTATATCACACATATCTCTGCATCTGTTCATAGATGTCTCCTATTCAAGATTTGCATTTACAAAAAAACACAAGTGTCAATTCTAACCTTTCTTTAATCTGTCAGAAGAAAGGCTGAGCCAGCAGCAACTGTCTGAGTAGTCCTGGGACACTTCTTTAAAATAAAGAAGGTTGTTAATATCTCTGTGAGGACAATAACATTCAGAAAGTTCTTTCCTAAGCTGTGACAGGTGCTACAGTCTCTCAAATCCATAAGCAAAAGGTCACTGGTTCAGATCCCTTCATAATATATCATAGAATTTAGATTAAATGTCAGGTTCTACTATCTTATCTCTCGTGTTTGGCTATTGCGTATTACCTCCTTTACGGATTGGTCATGACACTTCAGATGCCACTCATTGGTGGTTCATCACAGGACCTTGAAAAACAGGGTCTTTGTGTTTCTCCAACATGGACAAGCTCAAAATGCTTCTGTCTTATTTTCAAGAAGAGCCTGCGGACTGCAGATATATAATATTTTACCTTGGACTAGGTATGAACAAGAAAGTTATTGCTCGTAAAACCTGTGGTTCATGTGCTTGTATTTCCCTGCAATCTGTGAAAGACACAGTGATATTCAAGCAATAAACCTCAGTGTCACTGTTGTACTGTTGCTGAACCTTAAAACTTCATATTCATGCATTTATTCATAGTATCATTTTCCTCTTGCTTTTCCAGCAGAAACATTGTTTTAAAGCTGCTGGAACTTTGAGAGACTGCAGGTGTTCCTTATCTGGTGTGCCTATCAACCAAGATCGCCACACGCCAGACACGATTCCACTGAGAGAAAGGAGTGTATGTTAGAGCTCCTGCAGAGCTGTTTTGCTACAGGGCAACTCAAAAATATAAACAGAGCATACAGCTCAGCACCTTAGCAATAGGCATTATGAATTTGCAATTCATATGTTTTGCTGAAATACAAAAAGACAAAGTCACATCAGACTGTTATCAGTTTGTTTTCCCAGGGGTGGAACAGTCCTCATGTGATGGGGCTCTGGAGGGAGCATATAATTCAGTGAACTGGTAACAATAGCTAGTCGCTTCTTATGATTTTTGTGAAAATTTCAAGTGACACGTGAAATAATGTTGACTGAGGAACAGAAAATTGTCCTATTTTCTACTTGAGAGGTTTGAGAGGCTAAAATCCCTTAGACCAGAGGTTCCCCACCACTAAGCCCACAGAAAGACAGAATAGTAGAGTCTGAAATATCTTTTATTTAAAAAAAAAAGCTCATTACATCAAATATTTAGCCACAAGCTAGCAAAAACATTTTAAATGCCACTCCGTGGAAATATTCTTTTACACAAAACTGATCTGTGGTGCAAAAATGGTTGGGTGCTGCTGCTTTTGGCAAAACATGGTATTACAGAGAATTAACCACAACTAGCAGTATTTTTCTTTCCTGCATTTCTATGTCCTTTCCCTTTCACACAAACTGGCTGATTTGCCATAACTCTGGCTTCAAGTGTTTAGAATATGTCATGTATAGGTTCAAATCATGCATGTTTAATGTATGCTTAGTGAATGTGATTGAGCAGAAAACCAAACCTGTCTGGTAAAGCTGAACAATATTATTATTATTATTATTATTATTATTATTATTATTATTATTATTATTATTATTATTATTATTATTATTAT
>JBBMFX010000001.1:16319364-16347624 GCA_037832545.1 Rhabdalestes septentrionalis | reverse complement strand
TATAAACAAAAACAAACAAAAGACGTATGAGCAACTGCTTTTATAGTTGATTGCTGGAAGCTGCTTGTGCCTACCTTGTGCTGAAGAAGGGTTTCCACAGGCGCAGGCCTTTGTACGCAGTATATTCACACTATATTCCTATTCAGAGAAAGTGGATGGATAATAAAGGGCTCTAGGCACATCTTATGATTATTTAGGTTCAGCTTAGTGGTGGGGAATATTGCAGAATCACAATACTCACTTTATTTGCAATAGCACTTTTATTTGTGTTATATCTTTTAAAGTTGGAATGGGCCAATAGTTAAATGTTTAAAAATACTGTCTATGAATACAAGTACAAAAAAACATTTCACTCACTGCCCTGCAATAATTGAATGAAGCAGGACTAATTTTACTCTCTTTGTAATGAAGCGTGTTTTGTCACAATAATAAGTATTGTCCAACCTTAGGTCAGCAAATGACAGCTGTAAACCCCCCTAAAATCAATATCACCAATGTTGTGATATAGGCAGTGAATGGTCAGTTTTGGTGTGGCTGTATCAACCCGTCTGGGGAAAAGGAAGACACCAGCTCCGTATCATCCGTCTCTGTATCCCGGCGTGTCCCCCTGCTGTGCCTGGCTGGCCTTGAGCATTAGTGGAGACAGAAGCTGCTGGGCGCAGCAGGGTTTTGAAATACACTTTATAAAGGATGCCTCTGACACTGTACACACAGCAAAATCCCCAGTGTTGGATTAACACCCCCAGTGCTGAACTGACACAACGTGTACATTTAATTCCAGGAGGACACAACAGCCTCTGTAAGAGTTAATGGGATGTTGTACCGTTGCGGAGGTGCACACCATGTGCTTTGTTAAAGTAGTGGAAGCTTCAATTATAGCATGCCACAAGGCACGCTGAACTGTTGCCAATTCCGCGTTTTAATAAAAGAAATGTGAGAAGTGCCATTTCTGTAGGTGGATTCTTGCAAAAACATTTTTTGCGACAGGCTTAAAAGAGGTGTGAAATAATGGGGGCTTTCATGGTCGTGTTGGTAAGCGATGAGTAGACTGCTCTGTGGACAGTTGTGTTCGTAGTTCAGACCATACGTGTGTATATATATATATGGTACAATGGAACAGTGATGCTTCTTACACCAAGGACCTTTTACTGGCTTGTGTTGTGTCTTGTGAACTAAATCCTTTTAGTAGAGTATTACATTATTTTAGGGTATGCTTTAGGGTAAAGCAGTGGTCTAATATACTTTTCATCAGACGTTCCATCAGATTGATATATGTAATGTCAGCAGTTTAATGTGATGCTTATTCGACCATTTTGTAGTGCCACCTCTGTGTATTACATCATTAGACCTATATAAAATGTCACACTCCAGTCATTTATATAATATGGGTTTAACTGAGTGTAGGTAAAAGAAAGCCAAACAGTTTGTGTCATTCAGTGCCTTAACGTCCTCTGAGGGCGAATGGTCTTCCTCGCTTGAGTGGAGTAAGCAAGATAACTGCATTTTAAATGGCGATTGGCATGTAATGGACAACCTTTCCCAGGCAGAATCTGTCAGAGAACACATACATCTATAATCCAGTGTTATTAATGGATAATTTCGATGTATGTGTTTGACCACTCTATGCCACGACATGCGTGCATAGCCGACCTTTTCCACAAACCGTTATTTTCCCTCGTGTAGTTTGATTAGATCTGTAGCAGACTTCTTTACACAACATGGCCTTCTGTTGCACAGCCCAGTGCACACATACAGGCTATTCTTGTCTAAAGCAAAACTTCTTTGGAGAATTACTCCCTCCCAGCCTTCGTTTTCACAGCATATTAGCATAACAAGTGCACATACGGACCCCGAGGTGGGAGCGGGTAATGCACGGCTAATGTTTTGTTAATATTAATTACTGTAAAACATTACATAATGTCATCGCTTGTAGTCACGCACCAAATATAACTTGCATTAGTGGTATTGCAGAGGAAGAGTCAAGTCTCTCTTTTTTTCCTCTCACCAGCCCCATGCTCGCCTTCTACCAGAACTGTGTGAAAGCTTTCATCAAACAACAATTGAAGTTCGCTGCTGGCGCTGTAGCTCCCAAGTTTAATCCCAGTTGGTTCTGCCCTAGTAATTTTCCCCCGGTGTTGTCAGAAGCAGGGTGTTGTCATTCATTACGTCTGCAGAAAAATGTGCCTTGAAAGAATGAGATAATTGATGCAGACTGGTACCTTATAGTTCACGTTTATCACTTCGTAAAGTCCATATTTTACCTTTCACTGCGTAATCAAATAACCACTATTAAATGAATACCTACAGTGTACACTGTGGGTGTTCAGATTCATACTGTCAGCGACCATTTAGAACTGGTGGTCTGAATGTGTCTTTTTCTGGCCAGAATTCACTGGCAGTTTACTATTTTACCTGCCATTAACAATAGACGGTTCACCTTATTCTGGTATGAAAAGATGTAATGGGTGTTTCTTAAATATTTGAATATTTGAATAAGATCCATCCCTCAAAGACAGGAACAGCAATTATATAATGCCCTGTTCCTCATCTTTTTTTTAAAGAGCTGCTCCTCTTTGTCTGTTCTGCAGCCGTCAAGAGTATGAGCTCATCCTGGAGAGACACTGAATAATTATCCTGTGCTCTTCCATTAGAGGATGTCACACAGTTTTCTTTTACTCAAGCATAAAGGAAATACTTCAAGCGTTCAGGTTAAAGAAAAACTTTGTTTTATTCAAGGTGCTGTATCACACACAGACACCATGAAATAAAACAAAAATCGAATGTGTTTCGAAAAATCTTCAAAATCTTCCTCAGTTTTATGAAATATATATGCAATGAAGCAAGTAAATAATTCATTTAAATATAAGCCCACTTTTTTCATACTCCTAAATGACCCTTTTCATATGTTAGATAACTTAGATATTTGTAGGCTAATAATATGTTTGATGAAGAAAACAGACCTGTCATTATAAGTGTATTCTTGATCAATTTTCAGTGCTATTATCGTTTTCTCAACGGTGCCATAGCAACGGTCAAAACCGCACAGACCATGTTCTTGGAATGTAAGAATGTGACATCTCAGGCATTCTGCCTGTGTTAGAGGCATCTTTGTCCATTTAATCTCAAGGTAAAACCTACTATTCTGTCCCAGCTATACAGGACATAAAAAGTAATGTGCCTAGGCATCCATGTATTGCATGTGAACTCTTGAAAGCCCCCAAATTCAAAGCCATGACCCACACCGGTAGCCTCTTATCTCCATCTACAGAGTCCTGCACTAATGGGTCCCGAGAGGAGGAGTGTGGTGGGTTTTCCAAGCTTCCACCCCCAGCAGTAGCCCTGCCAAACCCAGCCCTAATGTCAGCTTCTTTTAACTTCTTCCTTTTCCCTTCTGCCCCTCTGGAGTCTCCGAAAGCTTAACAGACGCTGAGTCATCAGCTCCTCAGGCCCCTTCCAACACCAGCCATTAAGAGTGTATTCTAGTCTTGTTTGGTTTAAAGTCCTCCGAATCCCGCTGTTCCGTTTTCTTTTTAACTTCAAGACCAGTGCCTATCTGAAGGATGTATAAAGTGCAATATTGACTTCAAGAGAGACAAATAAAAGCACACCTTTACACGTAGGACTCACGTCTGATTTAATCACTGCCTGTCAGGCCGTTTGAACGTTAAAAGCTTTCCACCCAACCAGGCTTTTCATGTTGCACTCATGTTTTCATACTGCACACTTTTCAATGTTGAAATATGACAACGAGCACTTTGAATAGTCCCACTCGATCTCCTGCAGGGTCTCGGCCTCGTCTGGAGGACAGTCCTCCTCGGATTATCGAGGACCCTTCTGATCTGATCGTGTCCAAGGGGGAGCCAGCCACACTGAACTGTAAGGCAGAGGGCCGGCCCACGCCAGTGGTGGAGTGGTACAAAGATGGAGAGCATGTTGAAACAGATAAAGATGACCCACGCTCGCACCGTATGCTGCTGCCCAGTGGCTCACTGTTCTTTCTGCGGATTGTTCACGGCCGTCGCAGCAAGCCGGACGAGGGCGTCTACACCTGCGTGGCCCGCAACTACCTGGGAGAGGCGGTCAGCAGGAATGCCTCCCTAGAAGTAGCCAGTAAGTCCACTTTCCATTTAACTCCAATCTATTGTGGTGATACAAATATTCTAATGTACTTTAAATGTGCTTAACCCTACCTTCATTTACCCCTGAAAATACGCTAAACCCCTTCATTTGAATTAAGTGGCTGTTAATTTCAAACCTGACCCCTTAATTTGACCTTAACATTTGATTTTAGGTATGAGTGTGAACCCCCTTTATCTTAAATTTAAGAAGTTAATTGTGCAGGTTCTATTATTTAAGGGGCAAATTTGAAAAAGTAAGGGGAAACTTCTTAATCTGTGCACTTCCCCTTTACCTTTCATTAATTTAAGGTCATTTTAAGGGGTAAAATGAAGGTGTTTGGTTTCAAGAGTCTCATTTACCCTGTTTGAGATCTCACAGATTTTTTTGATTTGCTTACATGACCTTGATAGAGTCAGTGTACATTTAAAAAGGCAGGGACGCTCCTCCTTGGGGTTAAGTGCTTCCTGGTATTAGTCATTAGCTGGGTGAGGTCATAACCAAGTTCTTGGTTCTCATTTGACCTACTTAGATGAAAGCACAATGAATCAGCAAAGTTAGTTTACAGAGCATCGATTGATTTGGCTCTGACTTATATACCACACATAGGATGTCTCAGACTTCATTTTCACCTTATTGTAGGTATTATGATGCCTGTGCAGTGAAAAGGTCCATAAACTTGTTCTTAAACATCTACACATTATTGTACCAAACACTGTATTGTAATTTATCTTTACAGTATTTTTGATTTGTAAATGCCAGTTCAACTGCTGCACAGTGCAGTGCTGTTGTATTCTGATGTTATAATGTTATATCTTTGATTAAGCAGCATTAAACATTTAACATAAAATACCATTAATAAACTCCACATTTCATAATTATTCATTTGGACCCCCCCGCCACTCTGAACTGAAGACCTGTATGTCATACTATGTTAGTCTTTTTCCAGTGCATTGTGAGCTTCTCCTACTTGTTTAAGACACTTCTGTGGTGGGCCCTTTGCCCTGTCATTGCCCCGTTGTCATAATCCCGTGGATGTGACACAGGGGCCGCTGAGCTGCAGATCTGCTGACAGAAGAAACTGGATTAACAAATTTGTTGATTAGGAAAGAAGCATAACAGATTAGCGTGGCAATGTGTCCTCATTAAAAACACAAAACGTCAGTTTAGCATGAGCCCGTCTTCTGCTTGGCTGCCCCCTCTTAGTCACCAGCATTGCTCATGGCTTCCTGACCTCATTAGGAGGTTACATTAAAAAGTTATATTTCGAATGATGAGCAAAGATGTAAGGCATTCTACTGCTACACTATAAGGTCACAGGGTCCTGAGTAATTTTGTCCATATGTATCTGCTGCAAATGGACAGCTCTAGCATCTCTGCTAAACCCTCCCTAAAGCTGTGTTCAAATCAACATTCATTGTTGTGCTTATCCTGTAATCTCCATAGCTCATTGCACAAACCATCAGTGGCAAAATGTCAAGTTGTGAAAGGTCATAAAACTTTAGGTTTCTCCGCTTGAGTATTTTATCCAGAGGATTTAGGGTTTAATTTAAGATTTTAGACCGTAACCAACCTGTTTAAGGCTCCTTCACTTCTTATGCGCCAAGGCTTTATTAGAGGACAAACATCCAAACAATAACTCTTCATATAACCCCACCCCAACCCCACCCCCACCCCCCGGACAGAAGAGGCTCTTTTCAGGATCGTGTAATCCTCCAGTCTTTTTGAAGGATTATATAATTCTGTATAATCCACTTGATGAAGTGCAGTGATGGTTTTAAAAATCTGGTCATCATGTAACAAAAATCATTTTTTACAGCTTTGTATTTGAATTCATTCTTTCAAAAACAAACCCAATATGTATGTAGTTTTGTTTTCTGAAATCTTATTTTAAAACAATCCTCTTTTATGTATTTGAAAACATTATCTTTAACTTGTGAGTAATTTTAAAACAAAGCCATTTTGGCCTAGCTCTGTATTCCTAACCATTATTTAAAAATCCTGATATCAGGAAAACCTTTGGTGGATGCAGTACCAGACATTCATAAATTGATTTTGAGAAATTATGTTACTAAGGCAAGAATTCCCTGTAAGCCGTGCAAATTCAGTGACAGAATCACGTCACCTCTGTTCATTTGAGCGTGAATTTTGATGAATGAGTCTGAATGAGTCGAGGTACAAGTCTTATGTTGACTGCCACGATAGGCTCATGGTATGTCTGTTTAACGAAGCCTGTGAGAACAGTTAATTATTCATATTTGCCTCTTAGAGACAAATTAAAATCTAGTCTTAACTGTATTTAACCTTCACACCGCATTCAGCACTCCTACCTGCTACTTAGAAGGATGTAGGCCATGTTTTTAAGACTCACTGTACAGCACAAAGCGACTGAATGCTTGCGGATGATGAAATCATGAGAGTGAGGTCATAACAAGGGAACAAGGCACACT
Source organism: Rhabdalestes septentrionalis (assembly GCA_037832545.1). NCBI lineage: Eukaryota > Metazoa > Chordata > Actinopteri > Characiformes > Alestidae > Rhabdalestes > Rhabdalestes septentrionalis. The sequence continues at coordinate 16,341,058 of JBBMFX010000001.1, read as the reverse complement.
GCCGCCTGTCTGCTCTCCATGATTCATGTGCTAATTGGTGCTGGACTGGGGCCAACAAGCCTTCTGCCTGGGTTCCGGAGGGGTGCACCATAAGAGCAGGAGCTTCTGCGGGAGACAACAGGTGGAGGAAGAAGAGAGTGAGGGCTTGAATCCCCCCCTGTCTTCCGAGGCCCCACTTTACAAATGTGTTTACATCTGTGTGACTTCGGATCCTACGGCTTAGATTACAGCAGCGGGAAGAATTGTGTTCGTGAAAAATGACGCTGCCGTACATGGAAGCATTAAGCATTATGTTTTAATAAGTGAAAAATATTCAGCACCAGAAATCTCCTCTATTTGTTGTGCAGATGTATAAGCTTTTCCAGCATTAGGAAAACAATGCAGAGCTGTCAATCAGTGCCTTGTTTATCATCTTTTGTTGCTTATTATTGTCTTGCCACTGAGTATGAAATACTGAGAAACCTTTGTGGAAGTGATCGCTCACCTGGTAAACTCAAAATTAGTCTGTAATCTCTGCGAAGTAGATCTCAAAAACCTGTATGATCATCAGGGCTGTACATAGCTATCATACGGGTCATGTTTGGACTTTTTACGTATCTTACACATTGGGCTAATATCACAGCAATAGCACAGTGAAATGAATGTATTTTTCCTGTCCCTTTAGTGGGTTGACCACAGTTTATTATAATATACTTAATGTCTGTCGCAGAAAGATTTTTTTATATTAAGCAACATTGAGAATTGCTTGAATCTTGTTCTTAAGATTTTACACTAAGCCACGCATATCTAGGCCATGTTGCATTGAAGCATACATGTTTTTCTATGTAGAGCCTGCCTGTCTAAGAACAGAGACTTAATCATATAGTGTTCAATGTGGCGGTGTGCACTAGTCATGGGAATACCTGCAAAGCTGAGTGCTACTTGTTGAGCTCTCTAAAATATTGACAGCACACTATATTCTAAACTTAAGGACAATGTAATTCTTTCATATTTTCCAAAAATAGCAGCGTTTGTTTGCCAGCTTTATGTGGAAAAGAAAGCCTGTATCTCTTTCATAGCTATCAGTGTTACAGTCTGTCTGGGGGAGCAAAATGACAGCACTCCCTGAGCTGAGATTAAGATAAAGTAGGACAAATAAAAAAAAAATGAAACTTGCTTAAAAGGCTTTTGAGCCAGCTGTCCCTCTTTCTCTTGGTGTGGGATTATGAAGTAATGACGTATTGAAGGCAGTGTTAATACGGCTTCCCCTGCTCCTTCCAGTCTAAAACCCTTTTAGGGGTGATTGTGGGATGGGGTGTCCTGAAAGCACATCATGGACAAAACCCTGTTTTTGAATGATTCACATGTTCTTGGTGTCATCCATGTACATTAGGGTGGTCCAAAAAAAATGAACATTAACAAACATGTCCTCCAAAACCGTATTTTTGTTCTATGTTTGGACACAAAGGTTTGTGTAAGTTTTTAAGGGAATCCATAAATATTTAGAGGTCGCTCAAAAGTCCAATTTATGAATGTACCGCATAAATAAAGATAATTTTGACATATTTCTAAATTAAACACAAAGAGAGTGCACAAAAACTGTTTTATCATGTTCTATTTCTAGCAACTGAAGCACTTTTATTATGTACATAAACAATCGCCATGCTCCATGACTAAAACTTTTCAGTGCACCACTGGTGGCAATATAAAAAAAAAATGCTTTTGATTGTTTTGGTATTCTTCTTGGTTGATTATGTCTTGGTCGCTGTTTCTTGAGCGATTCTTCTTCAATTTTATGTATCCATCATATAGCTTCATGAGGATTCGTATCGCGGCATCAATTCTCTAATGTGGAATGCGAGCATGTTCCTATTGCTCAATAATGCATGACACAGAATTGGCAGCAGCCTCTTTAACTGTTAATTTATGTTCTGTATGAAAAAACATCAAAAGTCAAAGTGCCTCTCCATTGGTTGGGAAGTGTGATCCAGATAGCTGGTCAGTACCTTTCCCTATCAGCTATACTTCAGGACTACTTCTTGTTTTCGCCATGTGTCAAAACTGTCAGCGTAACACAAAATGAAACATTGCATGCGCCAAATGAACTTTTAAACTGTCAGATCTGGAAAATATCTGATTATTACTCAGCAACTGAAAGTAATTAATAATAATAGCGCCACAAAATAAACAATTAACATGCAGAGCATAGCTAAATATTTATATATAAAAGTGATACTACTAATCAACTGTATTACCGGTATCTAAAAAGCTAACAGAAAAAGCAGACCTACTCACAATATATAACAACATAATTATGCCATAGTGCGTTTTCAGGATTTTTGGTACTACAAAAGCACAGCTACATTGAGCAACCTTTAAATGTGTAGCAGTCTGCATCAAATTTGCCCTGTTTTTTTACTAAAACACATACAACAATTTTTAATTGTGGAGCCCGGTTGCTGTGATTTTTCAAAATGTTCTTGTTTTTTGGACCACCCTAGTGTACATTGATTTTAGAAATTCTTTTTCAGCATCAGTCCAGAACTGTGCACATAAGACTGATGTATTAAAGGTTGAGGAAAATATAGATCTCCAAAAGGATTGTATAAGATATTGGTCATCAACCATCATCCAGAAGAAAATGAGTAATAAATCAGATACTAATTAAAATCTTCAACTGATTATGATAAACTGGATGGGGTGGTGTGAGTTTGACTTGGGAAATATCCAAGAAGAGCATTGGTTCACACTAAAGAAGGCCATTCCCGAGATTGTCCTTCTTGTACTTAAAAAAAGCAAAAAACCTTCCTGACAAGGGTCTGCCTGACCGTTTGTAAACACAGATAATGTGGAGATTAACCTAGTCCCTTCTCCCTGGAGGCCACCACTCCATTAGTTGATACCAAGGGCGGGCGACAGCGTTGTGTCGGATTAACCCACCTCTGGAGTGGTCTGAAGTGGATTTATTTATGTGGCTTTTAGCCACTGAAATGAACATCATTCGTACCCTGTGACACCTCCAGCATGCCAGTAGAACCTCTGAGTCAGCCTGCTAGCCCCCTTGCAGTACAGTGTGGAGTTGCATTTGGAGCCAAGAAATTAAAGGATCCCATGCTGCATATAGTTTTTGTGTATCTAATGGCCAACTGGCTGCTAGTGTAGGTGTGTATATACTAGTCACTGCATTTTTGTTTTAAGTGTTCTCAGCCCCCACACTACACTCACACATGCTTACTCATGGCCTCTTGCTAAAACACGCACACTACAAAGAGTGAAAATGTGCACTATGTGCTTTCAAAAATGCTGAATGAGTAAGTTTCACATTCAAGATTGTACTTCTACAAAATGTGGTTATGTAAAATGAGCCATAAAATGTGATGGAAAGAAAAGGAGCGCATCAAAATTCAGCATTGGCACATTAATAATGTACTATCCGACAGGCTTGTCATTTAGTGTCCCCCCGTGATCCCTATAGGGGGCAGAGAAGAAAGTGCCACTGGCCTTTTGAAATGAGATCAACCTGTGTGAGGTCCACCCACAAAAATGTTTTTTCATTCCTAGACCAGTGTTCCTTATTGGGCTACTACCATCAATCAGCGACGCAGGTTTTCCTAACACCTGATATCTGAATTGATTCTGTAAAGCACGTCTGATTGGTTGGTTGGATGATTATTTGACTTGTACCCACACCTTGGAGGAGCTCAGTATTGATTAGGATTTGCATACATATGAGGGATTTCATGTTATTGAAACAAGTAATTAGCTAGACGACCACAAGCAATCTAAACGTGGCCCACATGCTGCCGGGTCACGTGACCTCCCTGGGTTCTTGCATTGGCTAATGAGGCTCTCTGAGCATGTCGCTCTGTCGGATGGCTAAAAATAATCCTGCAGCTTTGCTCTCTGTCTCTCTCTCCACTTTGGCTCCTGAGGAGGAAGAGGGGAGAGAACAGGAAATCTGAGGAAAGGAACCATTGTCTCGTATGGTCTGTCCTGGTCCGTTGCCAAGAGGCAGGAGCAGTGACAGGGTTGAGTGAGTGTAGCTCTTCCCCTTAACTAGGCTTAGGGTATTGCCACAGGCCTTGTAGGCCGGTCGGCTGGAGGTAAACAGTGACACTATTTCCCCACCTTCCTTTCTCTTTCTTAACCAGAGCTCATGAATTACTCATGGCTCCTGTCTCCTGAAAAATGCAACGTGCTGGGGGGCTGTTTTGAAACAGCCTGTCCTTGTCCTTGCTTGTTCACGGGCCTCATGCAAGTTATATTTAATTCAGTAGGGCGATTGGCGACTGCATTAAAGCAAGGAGTAGAGAGTGACAGAAGTGTGCCCACTGCATACATAGAAACTGATGTCTTACAGTATATGGGCTTACTACAAAGATCATTTTGTTCAGAACCGTGTGGCTAGTCAGTCACGGTATCAATGCTTACTTCATAATATACATGACATATATGAGTTTAATGTTGCCTGTTTTGATTATTATTTAATTCTCTTTCAGTTGCAGTACAATTTGTAGCCAGTTACTTCTGCACACTGAACTGCCTGTAAATAAATCTGTTTGTAAGAATAGAACATGGCTGTAAAAAGAAAGTGTATTGTTGTGTTGTGCCATTTTTAAATCTTTGCTCTGTGTCTAAAAGTGAGAGAGGTTATTGCCAGGATGAAGGGACTGGTAAGGAATCTTTTGCTTGAGACTACACACGAACTGATAAAGCGAACATGAGTCAACCTGAAATCAAACCAGACTTTTTTGTTTATGTATTTATGTATTTATTTCTACTTATTTATTTATTTTACTGTGTTAGGTCATGCAGTTTGCGTATTTATATATATTCCACTAGTTTTTAGATATCGGAACATTGACCAATAATTCCATTGTTTTTCCTCACTCTCCTGGAGCTATGAAGGGTGTATTTGGTCTGAAACATTCTTTAGGTACATGTCAAAGTGACAGCCACATCAATTCCAGTAGCCAAGGTACAATCTCATTTACATTTGTATGGTTTCTAAAGTGAAATAAGCTGTCAAATCGTCTTCATCTGTTTTACGAAGCCTGATGATCTAAAAAATCGAAGCCCCTGACCACAAAGTCCCTGTACAGTCAGTCAGGCACTGCATTAAGAGTGTGAACATTTCTCCCTTTCAAGGTCTGGATGGGTTCTTTGGGATGGGGGGTATTCTGGGTGACTACCCTATCACTCAGCTCCCTCTCCTTAAAGCCAGTGGGACATCATCTCAGTGAGATCCTTTTAGAAAATCTGCCCATACACACACACACACACACACACCCCGCTTCTTTTGCTCTGCAAGTGCATGGTCATAGAGAATGGCCAGAGGGACAGAATGGCCACTCAGTCAGCAGTGAGCGCCAACCACAAGGGAATCAGTGCCTTATGCAGCCACAGGCGCAAACGCACAATTGAATAAATGTTATACTCTGTTGGGCACATTATCTGCCTGACCTCGCGGGTATGTCTAAGAGAAGATGCTTCCTCTTGCTATATTAATTCCATCTTCATGTTCTTTTTTTCTTTTCTGTCTTTTTTTACTGTTTGTGGTAGATGGTGGGTGGTGATATTTCAAAAGTGAAGAAGTATATTGTAATAAAAAAAAAGGCATTATTAAAAAAACCCTGGCTGATTGTCTGTCTACCTTTTCAAATTCTACTTTAACATTTAGAGAAGGCGGTGTGGAAGCGACTTTGAGTGAGAAGGAGCATGACAGATTGCATGTGGCATATGAGGGGCAGTGAAGTTTGTGTGTTTGAGTGTGTGTGTGTGTGTGTGTGTGTGTGTGTGTGTGTGTGTGTGTTTGGTGAGGGGGTTCGCAGTCCACAGACTGGCAGATGACCACTTCAAATGCTGTCATGCTATTGGAGACATAAACTGCTTAGAGACAGCCCCCCACCATTTGTCCCTGTTGTACAGATTTTAATATTCATACTTCAGAGAAGATAAGTGTGTCTCGAAATGGCAGAATGGATATTCCAGGGTCTCAATGTTCCCTCTAGAGTTTGGAGTTTTCAATTTTTATTAAGTTTTATTAAATATGCAAAATAAATCCTTGTGCAAGTGGAAGATCTGTTCAGGGAGCATATTATAATGGCACAGCAAAGCAAGCCTGGTTCTAACTGATGAGCCTGCTAAATTTGTACTGTAATTAAGAATTGATTGAATTCTATTTTGCTTCATAAATTAAGGTACGATTCAGTTTCCATTCAGTTTTCATTTGCAAACAGGGAATGATAACATTAAGTCTAGTCATGCTTCATTGATAATTAATATGCTTACAAAGCACAAACACAGGACAGGCAATAATATGGCTGTTAGTTTGATTATTCGGGTTTAATGCGTGTAAAATGCCTTTGATAAAATGATTAGCAGTTGTGTGTGTCTGTGAGGCATTCTAAGGGTTTTGAGGGATTTCAGCCTCAGAAGGGTTTGCACTCTTTGATTTGAGGAACCTCAAAAGGCCCCCTTAGGCACCAGCCATAGGGCAGAGTGCTGGGTTTTAATCTATCAGTCTTTCACCAGAGATTTGTAGTCATCTTGTATTGCTTAGCTGTGCTTCACTTAGAGCTGAGGTTTTTCCTTTATTCCCAGAAAAGAATGAAGACATTGTTTACTACTGCATTTGTGGTCATGTCCTTGGAAAGCACTTTTATTTACTTCCATCAATTTTCCTTCAGAAGTGTGTTGTATCACATTGCAAAAGAAACTTTGTTATATCATGCTTCCTCCAGTGAAATATTCAAGTGTTTCAAGTGAATACATTGTTATGAAGAGAGTTCATTATTGATAAGCTGTGGGGGCAGAAGCGGGGAGGAGCAGGAAGCTGGATATGCAGCATGAGACCACTGGGAGACAAAATGCAGACAACACTTACAACCATCACTGTTTCCACAGCCTTCCACTCATCATTATTTCCATAGACACAGCTTTCATCCTTTTTCATAAAGATTTGGCATTAGATACTAATGGAAAGGAATGTACAAGTCTCTTTTATTTTAAAAGTGCATATTCTACTTCAAAACTTGGACATTCCTCAACCTACTTCACTTAAATATAAACATTAATTAGTTTGATTAATTTATTTAGTTTTTTTATTAATATAAGCTTTATGTGAGGATTAGACAGCCCTTGTCAAGTGGCCCGTTTTATTGAAATTAAATAGAATTTAATAGAACCCCTGCGTGGAACTTAAATACATAAACATATTTTCACCAACTTTTTTTCTGTAATTGGGTTCTTTATTTGCTGACATTAATGTAAATATTTAATAATCTTCTCTTCTAGATTCAGGATTTTTTCCGCCAATTTTTTACAGAGCACTTCTAGGTCACAAACAGTGATCTTACATGAACAGCATGTTTAAGACTTAATCACAAATATTAAAGTTTGGGAACATCCATCCGCTACCCCTTTGTCCCGCACTGGAGCCTATCCCAGCTGCCACAGGTAAAGGCAGGGTACACCCTGGACAGTCGCCAGCACGTTGCAGGGCAACACACTCACACACATCTAGGGGCAATTTAGTGTGCTCAATAAACCTATCCCCAATGGGAGGAAACCAGAGCTCCCAGGAGAAACCCACACAGAGAACATGCTCCACACAGAAAGACCCTGCGCCCAACCCGGGAGTCGAACCCAGGACCTTCTTGCTGTGAGGCAACAGCGCCAACCCCTGCGCCACCGTGCCGCCAGTTTGGGAACAATGAAGACCATTTCTAAACCTTAATCTTTAATAGTTCAAGGCTGACTTTGGTGCATGTGTTTGGATCATTTTCTTTTAAAATCCAGTCTCAGCTGTATTTTGTTTCAGATACTCAGCTGCTTAAATGGACCTATGATTGAAAACCCTGAGAAATCTCGACAGTTGCTTCATTTTTTACATTATGAACTTGCTTGTCCCTGACTTGGATTAGGGCCCAATAGGTCAAATAAGCTCAGAGATCTTATAAGTTATACGTATTTATTCATTTCAGTATATTAAATTGAGCAAATAAATAGTTATCATGCATTAAAATGTGTAGAAATATCTTTCCGTTTGTTCCATACACAATTTGTACAAACTACTCACAGCAGCAAAACATGTCACTTGATCACAGCTACCCAAACTTTTACGTAGCACTGTACCCACTGCTTTCCATTCTTGACAGAATTGGTTTGGGTGGGTAGAGCTGGCTGACAAGGGGAATGCTAGGTCAGTTTCAGTGGGGAAAGCCATGTGAAGAAATAAAGGAATAAAATAATAAATATCTTATTTATCACTTGGGTATTAATACTATGTCTCACCAAATAAGATGTTTAGAAAAATCTCTCTATCTATCTCTCCATCCCCCTCTCAGCTCTCAGAGACGACTTCCGCCAGGCTCCTAACGATGTGGTGGTGGCTGCGGGTGAAGTGGCAGTGCTGGAGTGTATTCCCCCGCGTGGCCACCCTGAGCCCAGCATCTCCTGGAAGAGGAACAATGCCCGTGTCAGTGACAGAGACGGGAGGATTTCCGTGAGTCTCCTGCTGCCTACTAACAAGAGCCTGCAATGCGGGAGACAGGCAACACTGATTGCTGGGTGCTGATTAGAGCATGACCACTAAGCCATCATCTGCCTCTCTGTGCTGTCAGGATTAGCTCACAGGATGCATGAGCATCTTTAGGAGTCACTTGTGCCATGATTTTACCTGACATACATGGGTGGGAGTTGACAGCTCCTATAGCCTTTAAACCTCAAAACACACTTCCAAATCAGCAACCAAATTACTACTGAACAAGGAATCTTGACTGACCCTCAAACCTCCACCTTCAGATTTAGCCTCAAACCAGATTCGATTTAGCTAATCAATGATTTCGGATGACAGTTAATGTCTGCATCATATTACGTGTGTAAGGACAAGGTAAACTCTTGCCGGTGGTTTGACACACTCTCAATAAATTCAACAAAGTAAGGCTGAATACATTTTACTGTTCTCTCAGTATTTACAATGACATTTGAGTGATGAAAAAACATGTCGGCATTCAGCTGTGGCACATTTTAGTTAAAAGGGTGTGAAAGAGAGAGAGGGTGAGGTATGTGCTGGACTTGGTTGTTGATTGAAACTGGTTGAACACAAGAAACAATGTAGTAACATCAAATATCATTTAATGGAAAGCTTTATTTCACACAATAAGCATCGTGTTCACATTTATATTACAGTACGTCTATGTATTGTTAAATCAGTAATACATATGTATGTATTATAGTTAGAGCTCTTTTTCAAAACGTGGCTAATGCCAAATGTAAAAAAAATGAGCTTGCAATGCCATTCTGCTGTGTACTGAACATGCTCTCTGTTTTTTGCTCTCTGTATTTCCTTGTTGAAAATGGATTGAAAATTGCAGTTCTTTCCCAAACCATGATAAGCACTATACCTGTTTTTTTGCAAAACGCAGCAAAAAACTCTCGACCAATCAGAGTTTAGCTGTTTATTACTGCATGTTCTCTTGCTTTGAAAATAAATATAATAGATTTTGGATTTCAACAACTTTGTTGAAGTATTTTTGAACATTTTCAGACAAAGCAAACAAACTATTTTAACAGGATAAATTAAAAATGTGCAAAAAGTGCAGGTAAATTCATGTCATTTTTCTTACAATTATTCAAATGGATTTATAACATTTTGAAAAAGAGCCCTTCATATATTCTTGCAGAGGAAATCTTTTTGAAAATAATCCAAATTAATGAAATAAACTAGAGGTTCTTTGTGCAGGCATGTGCAAGGGTGATAATGACTGGGGTAAAACAAAAGACTGCCTCAATTAGCAAGTGACATGATCGCACGTTTGTTGTCATAGATGCGGGGTGGCAAGCTGATAATCTCTCACACCCGGAAGAGTGACGCAGGCATGTACGTGTGTGTGGGATCCAACATGGTAGGCGAGCGGGACAGTGATCCAGCTGAACTTGTAGTGTTCGGTGAGTTTTTCCACCCAGCTGCAGGTTGTATGGTGTGAAAGTGATGGTCAGTTTCTGACTTGCTGTGTCTCTGTCTGTGTCTGTGTGAGCAGAGAGGCCAGTGTTCATCCGCAGGCCAGTGAATCAGATCGCACTGGCAGAAGAGACAGTAGAGTTTCACTGTGAGGTGCATGGAGATCCGGCTCCCACGGTCCGCTGGCGGAGAGAGGAGGGAGAGCTGCCTCGTAACAGGTCAGATCTAAATTCAATATGACCGTTTTATGAACTGCAAACTTCTTGTCTACATAATTTCACACTTTACTTAAACCTCATTGAGCTGTTAAGTTTTATTCAAATTGTACATTATATCACACTGTTGACTGTAAAAGTTGACAGAAGTTGCTTAAAACCATGCTAATACTAGCTTAAAACCATACTAACAGCCACCTTGAACCCTGTTTTCTATTGCTAATAATACACCATCGTGTCAGAAACCACATAAGAATGTATATTTGAGATTACTTGACAGCTTTATGTGATTTTGCGAACATTTTTTTGAGTTTGACCTGATCAGACTCCAGAACCATGTTTGCTAAGAAGTGTGCAAAATCTATGGTACATGCTTTAACCAATATAAAACATCTAGTGGAGAAAGCAGAGAAATGGGTACTTCTTCCTAGAGGAGCTTAAAGTTCTGAGACAGTTAAGTCAAGTTTGAGAAAAGAAGAGCTTGCTTTTATGTTTATGTTTTTTTTTTTTTGCAATTGCTTACACACATTTTGTGATATTCTGGCTCACTGTGTCTAATTTTCTTGTCAAACTGAAACTCTGTAATCAAACCAAACAATACTTTTTCAAAATGGATTTTTTGCAGCCAAACAATTCACAGATGCACTATTTGAATGGTGCACATTCAAGTGTGCAACACAGATGTGCTTTTTACAAAAAAATGTTCAAAAAACATGTGATCTTAATGTCAGAAATATCTCTTAGTCTGTATTCCCAGCTCCTTTCTTTGCTTTTGTCCTCGTCTGTCTCCTCACTGTCCCTGCCTCTACCGATTCCTCTTCCTCTCCCATTGCCTCCATGTGTGCAAACTTCTCACAAAAGAGGTGAGCTTAGCTGAGGACTATCTGAACTGCTAAGGCTTCATGTTACTGTCTTTTCATGTGTGTGTGTGTGTGTGTGTGTGTGTTGGAAAAATATTTACGTATGTTTAGCACGCTCATTAAAAGTGTTTTTTATTTTTCCCTAGGATTGCAACATGTTTTGGATTTTTTAATTATGTAATGTAAGAAACAGGGATGAGTGCTTGGTACACTTTCACCGGTTCATGAAGGCAGTTCTGGTCAATAAACTGATTCCTAAAATTGCTACATAAAATTTTATAGAAATGTTAAAATGTGCAGCTCAATAGTGACCCTGTGATTGTTCATGAAAGGCCTTTTCACACAGATCAGTCATGGTTGCTTTCCTGCTGAAAGGATCTATTACCACAAACTTTTAGTACATTTGGCTACAAGAAGCGTCACAACCCTTTGTCCAGATCTTGCCTCAATTTGATCATCAAACACTGAATAAAAATTGCCCAGTAAAGTAGCAGCAAAGACAGCCATCTTCAAATAAATTATTGATAAGCAATTATCAACCATGAACCTTTAATTTAAATTCCAGGTAAAATACAAGACAAAATCCATAGAAGGTTTAAGTAGGGTTACGGGAAATCCAAATGTGAAATTTAAACCCAATTTGAGCTTGACAATAAAGTATGTCTGAACCTGACCAGACCCCAAAATGAATGATCAAGTCCTGTTGGATTTTGACAGATATTTCTGTAGTTGATAAGAAGGCAGGAAGTTCACATTTCATTACATGTGAGACTGACTTTCAGCACTGTAGCTGTCCTTGCTTTTCACAAAGTAGCTTTTCAGACATTCCTCCCCCTGAGCAGAGTCTTGTCAAATGATTTAAAATGTTCTGAAAATAAAACAAGCAAACGTCCCTATTGTAATTGTAATAACACCTCTGCACAGCTTGGAAGGCTTTCTTACCGCCTACACTTTTAAGCACTCAAAACAATGAGAAGCGTTGATGAGATTGTTGTAAACTTGTTGCATAATTTCATAGAAATTGATTGGTTTTCATTTCAGGCAGTAAAACACGAGCACTTGTGTGTGTTAAAGCTCTGCCAAATATATTGAATATATTTATTCAAATTGCAGGGTAGTTAAAGTTATTGTTTTGACCTCTGACAACACTTATGGGCATGCTTATATAATCCTCATGTCTGGAAGCAACATTTTGAAGTATTCTTGCTTTAAATCGTTCAGATGTTCTCTCAGCTTGTGTATGCTAAACACAGCAGTGTGGGCATAATCTCACCGTGGTTAAACACAACAGATTGCAAAAGTAGAATGGCGTTATAGGCGACATGTGCAAATCCTCACTAAATTCCACCCATGACACAAAGCAGTGACTTGTCTTTGTTTTTCCTGGTCTGGTAGGTTCGACATCCGCAGTGACAACAGCCTCCATTTGCTGAAGGTGCGAGAGGAGGATGAAGGGACATACACATGTGTGACAGAAAACAGTGTGGGAAAAACAGAAGCATCAGCCATGCTGCAGGTCCACGGTAAGAAATCTAAAACTGGACACACTAGGGGTGTCACGATTAACTGGTTTCATGATTAACCGCAATTTAAAATACCACGATTAATCAATTGTAATAACTCCTCAACACCCTGTTTCTGTCGGCACTCTTTAAAACCTAGATTTTGGCAGTATCAACAGGGTTGGTGGGACTTGAAAACGTTTCACCAGTTGTGCACACACAGAAAGTACACTCAGCAAATCTACTGACCACATTAAACAGTGGCAGAGGGAAAAAACTGAATATGATTTATTTCCACCAAAGAAGCAATTGAAGTCTGACATATAGGAGGTTTTTGGATACCCCACCAATACAGAGGGACATTCAAGACGATGGGTCGGTTTGGTGTCTTTTTTTTTATAATAAAAGGGAAAACTTCTAAAGAATGTGATTGTGTACATTGTGAAATGAATACATGCCAAATAATCTTGATAATCGGGAAACTGTGATTATTATCATGACATCCCTAGCATACACCCGCACACGCCCACATATGTGAACCCAAAATTGGAAGAAAAATACACGGACAACACCAGAAAACAGAACTTTTATTATAGCCATGCTCGCACACACACACACACACACAGATCACAAGGCAGCACATGTGCAATCGCACACACTCCAGCACCCAAAAGATATGAATCAGAAGTTGGTATTCATGGGTTTATGCATATGCTCATCTTTCATTTCCATTAAGCTGATCTGATCACGGCTCTTTGAGCCTGTCAGACACCATCAGTGCCTTCTGCGTGAACTGAGACGTAAGGTTCGTGATTATCAGCCTCCTGCGCACACATACACACAGACACACACACACTACATCAGATTGTAGTGCAGAAAGCATATGGGTTACTGCATACGACAGCTGTTAGGGAAACAGTGTAATGGCAGTAGTAATGGAAGATAATGCTTATGTGCTTTTGTGAGCATGTTTATATTTAAGTAAGTCACCATGTTGACTGGGATCTAACAACCCACCCAGAGGAGGCAGCTGAGGCAGTCCTGATTCTGTTTATCCTCTGGTTATTTTGCCAGTCTGGATTAAGATGAAACCACACAGGCCCCCCACCACACACACACACAAACACACACACAGACACACACACACCTTTCGATATGCTCTTTTTTCTTTGTTCCCCCTCCTCTCTCCTCTGCTCTGTTCTCTCTCCTCTCTACCTCTCCACTTCCTTTCCGTTCTCTCTTTCCTTCTCTCTCCTCTGTCTCACCCACCTCTCTCACTTTCTCTCCTCACCCTTTGTTCTCTCTTTTGCCTCTACCTCGCTGTCTCACTCCGCATCCATCCTCTGCTTCTACATTTCTTCATTCTCTCTTCTGCCTTGTGGTCTTTTCATAATGGCTAATTTGTCACCTTTCTGATTCATTTGCTTTGATTTTGTTTCCCTTTATCATCTCATCCGTGCCATTCAACCTTTTTTCTTTCTATCTTTCACACAAATACACACACACACACACACACACACACACACACACACTGCATGCTCAGGCCTTTCTCACTCAGTAAGGAACTGTTGCATGTTTATTGTCAGCATGCAACATTGCTGGTGTCAGTAAAACATAATCTTGTGTGTGAGCGAGAGTGAGAGAGAGAGAGAGCTTGGAAGGCTTTTTAAACCATTACTTTGATATGACTATAAGACTCTAATGGAAAAAGCAGCCCATTATTCTTATTAGATTTGAGCTGGGATACATTTCAGTGGAGATTCAGCTCTGTGAACAGACTGTATGAAATTACCTAATGTTTTGTCCACTAATATTCGTCCAGCCACCATCAAATCACCCTGAGATGAGCAGAGACGGAAGTTCAGAGACAGAGGCTGTTAAAAAAGTAGAGGTTTTTCTCCTCTTGCCTGATGCTTGTGTCATCATCCTTAAAGTGTCCTCTGCCCAGCCAAGCCCTACAGTAAGCCCCGGAATCAGTGACTTAATGTCCTCCAGATTATGGATTGACCACCCACACATCTGCTGTTTTGCATTTATCAAATGAGAGCCGGCTGAGTGTTCGTTTGAAAGAGAACGTTTAAAGCCTAGATGAGAAACTCCTGTGATTGAGTAGTGACTCAAAAACATCCCCTCTCTCTTGGTCATCCAAAATTTATCCTGCATGAAACACCGAATGAGAAATGAGACATGGCCCTCAATATTTCATCCTTTAGGGGAAGATTTCATCCACAGCTCGTTATTTCAGTCCTTAAAGCTGATGTCCAATTCGCAGTTTTGTCTCCGCGTTTCTGCACTTGAGGTTTGACAAACAATAGGTTTGAACTACTCAGTCCCCTGTCACCTCGCAGCATCCAGTTATTCTCTTGGCGTTAAGTTTTCTTGGTTGCCATCGAAGTGCGAGTGCTTATTTGCGTGGGAGTTTTCTAGTTCGCTCAAAAAGAGTGTGAACGGATGAGTCAGATTCTCTCTCCTTTTCTTTCTCTCACATTCTCCCTGTTTTTCTCCGTCC
Organism: Rhabdalestes septentrionalis; assembly: GCA_037832545.1. NCBI lineage: Eukaryota > Metazoa > Chordata > Actinopteri > Characiformes > Alestidae > Rhabdalestes > Rhabdalestes septentrionalis. The sequence continues at coordinate 16,326,029 of JBBMFX010000001.1, read as the reverse complement.
CTCTATCTCTCTCGCTCCCTCTGGAACCTAGTCTGCTGTGTTCATGTGCCTGCTGTGAAATTTCTTGAGCATGGTTATCAAAACAAAAGCCTGCACTGTCCTCGGATTGGTAGCTTCTGAAGAGCCGTGAGGGAAATGGCTGGATTTTTTGCTGCGTGCTGTAAGCTCTGCTCTGGAGCCTGGCGGAAAATGTGAGAAAAAGCAGTGGGCACCTCCCGTGCCCTGTCTTGTAATCTGCTGTCAGCTCACGATTGGTAAGACTGCCCTGTGAACAGATGTTCTGACTGCAATATAGTAAGCACAACCATCCCAGTAAACTCCCAGCATCCCCTTTATCCAGAACCAGAGAACCTAACCCCTAGTTCCAACTAATTAATTCCTCTAATCCCAGATGAGTGCAGAGGCAATATGGTTTAAAGCCCAAGCTTTTTGTGGTAATGAGGAAATCGCAGCACTGATGACGCTTAGTGTAGAGGAGTAAATAACTGGATTGGAGCGATCAAAGATCATCTCTGAGAACCTGTAAAAATGCCAATTTATGAAGGATCAGTGTGAAGCCATCGCGTTCAGATGCTGTTATATGATAGGGATGGAACTATTATCAGTTTCAGAATAAACCACAGTAAAATTCCTGCGGGAGCATGGTTGCGAAAATAACAGGAATGGTTACTAGGCGTATTTGTTGTGTTGAGACAGGCGCATGTTGTTAATGCAGGGAAAGTAATTCATGTATTTTGTGCACATTGATTTGTTGTAACCAGAAATAAAATTCATGTATGTTGCTTATGCTGTCTTCATGAAAAAATTATGAAATGTATCATCACTAAAATTATAAAATAATTTTTAGTGTGTGGATCAGTACTTTTTGAGCAATGGTTTTACAAAAAGTTCTTTTATAAAATGGAACAAATAACCTGGGAAATTTTGGAATGGAATCATGTTATGAGTCATTCACAGCACCGCACTAAATTGTAACAAAACATGAAAACAGTCTGGTTGGTTTATGCTAGGTTCTGGCTGATTTGTCAAAAGATATATGAAGTAATGTGGCAGCAAAATCTCTAACTTTTCTGCTCCCCTCTTTTGCAGTGCCCCCACAGATCACCGTTCAGCCAGAGGACCAGGTCTCTGCTCAGGGCCGAACCGTGACTTTCCACTGTGGCACTAAGGGCAACCCCCCTCCAGCTGTCTTCTGGCAAAAAGAAGGGACTCAGGTAGGAGTGCTGCTCCCACCGCTACACGAGTCCGTGTTTTGCTTTCAGACGCCACTTCTTGTTAGCGCTCAATATCATCCTCATACAACACAACCTTGTTCACTGATTAAGTATTATGTGTGGGTTATAGAAGCCTATTTATTCAAAGCTCTTGATGCAAATCTGTTTCATTTGTGTTGTGGCATGTTTATCAGTGATTCATTAAGTTCCTTGGCTGCATGAAAACAAGCCAGAGCCCCTCAATAGCGATTTCTGCCCCTCCTTGCTGGCTCTGATTAGCTGCGTCGCACTGATTGCGATGAAGAGGCAAATCAGAACATTGGCTCATTTGAGCTCGATTCGCAGATAAAGTGGCAGATCTGTGTTCTCGGTAGCATAATGGGAATGTGTCACGGATGGCACTTCCTCTGAGAAGCCAGGAACATGTGAAATAAGGGGAATGGAAGTAGTTCTGAGGAACATCAGGTATCAGAGCTCCTCCTTCAGGCAGACACAAGCCACACTCCTGCCCGAGGGTGGTTTAGAGCATACTATCATTCTATAAATAGAATTCGGACATGGCAGCAGGATGATGAGGACCATCATGGTCCTAATGACTGTGAATTAGGATGTGGTCTACTAAATGATTTCACTCACAATTCCCCCACTTTTAGGTTGTCTTTGCACCATTTAAAGCTTTTTAACCCTTCCACTTCTGACCAAAATGAAATTTTAGGACATGTAATGCAGTATAATATACCCGTGCTCAGACAAAGCGGGAGCAAAATCTCTCGTATTGATTTTTATCCCTCTGGATTTCATTGTACATTGTGTTTTAATTCAACCCTGTAGGTGTTACTCTAGCACTGGGTGGTTTTGAGTGTATTCTCCAGCACATCTGATTTGAAATGCAGTAGCATCCAGAATGTCAAGGCTGTTTGCATTTATTTTTATTTAGACATCTCTTTTTTATAATAGACTTATTTGGTTGTGTGGTAGTATTAATGACCTCACATATTGTCATTTCTGGCACAATATCCAGGTATCTATGTTAGTAATGCACTAAAATGAAAATTCTTAACACTAACTGATACTCGAATCCTGGGCACCTTGGGCGAAATACAAATGGAAAAGAAAATAACAATAAATAAAGAGACTTTGCTTAAAATAAACTCACAAAAAGTGAAATTATATTTACAGTGTGTAGGTTTACCACTAATTATATCGTCCTTGACAACAGAAGAGTTAGTCATCCATCTAAAACTGTGGTCACAGATGGTGTTCGGAGTGCTTTTTTCTTTGTTGTTTAGCTGTATTGTGAGTATCACGGAGGATGTGTTATCAGATGTAGTAAATCCTTGAGTGTTTCACCCATTCTATACACAACGATTACAGATCGCCCATCTGCTGTCCCCCAGTGCAGTACGGTGAAGAGAAAACACTCTTTGACTGTGAAAATGACATCCTAGATTTTGACCATTTGTTGTAGAAATGTTTCCTTTTTGCTTTCTCTTTCATTCAAACCTTTCACCTTTTTGTCCTCATAGCCAATATTTTAGTTTTACACATTTTCTCAGCCAAATCATTGTCACGGTTCTGAAGTCAGTGTTTTTGAGATTTCCATTTAAATTAGCAAAACATCCACAAAATCTTTTTTGACCACAGATACGATTTTGTTGATTCTGATCCAGGAGACCCCAAAGACCTCTTTCAGGGAAATTATAGTATAATAGACATCATTATTTATTTTCAAAAGAAAGAAAATTATTTCTAATTTTGAAAGATAAAAGAATGACAAATGTTAGACCAGAATAAGCAGCAGCTACAAAACATATTACTTCATAAACATCATCAGATGCCTTGCGCACCCAGAAAGCAAGACAAGGTTTTACAGATATTCAGATCCAAGAGGTGTCTGGCTAAGTTTATTAGAGTAAAAAGAGTCTTCTCCATATATAAGGCTTTAAAATGCACGTCAGTTACATCAGTCCGTGTGAAACAGTGATAATGGAGTTGCGCAATGTCTACAAAGTGGGTGATGTGTGTCTTTCTCTTCTGCTGCTGTTTCTCTCGTCTTGTTGTGGTTTTTGTGTTTAGATTCTCAACGTGCCAACGGTTTTATGAAGGGACTATAATTATTGGTTAAGTCAAGGAACGCATGTCAGCGTAAGCCAATCAGAGGCGTTGACTTGTGCCTCTAAAGTGGACTTTGTCATTTTCCCCATGCTTTTTATTTTTCTATTATAAACTATGGAAACACTTCTTCAGTCTGCTTGCTGTGTTCAGCTGATGATCTATAAATGTACCAATACGGATAAACACCTTTTCTTTGAGACGTCAATCAGTACCTCACAACAGATTCTGTTCTATTGTATATAGTAGTATATGTCATTTATCATGTTTTAGTTTTGTGCGGCAAAATAGTCACAAAGAAATGTGTGTGTGTGTGTTTGTGTGTTTTGTAGATGCTGCTGTTCCCAGGTATGCCTCCCTCTCAAGCCGGACGCTATTCTGTGTCTATGAGTGGAGAGCTGACTATTAAGGATGTACACAGTGAAGACTCTGGCTACTATATGTGCCAGGCCATCAGTGTGGCAGGCAGTGTGATCTCCAAAGCCCTGCTGGAGGTGGAGGCTGGTAAGAACAGTGGACGAGAAAAACATTGCATTGCACTCAAGTGTATGATGACGCTCAGGACTTTGAGGTATAGCGCCAAATCTTTTTTTTAAATAGCCCTGAATCTTTAATGGAGCTAAAATGTATTCATATTTATGGCAAAATTTTAACAGTAACAGCTCATTGTTACTGCTTACTTGGCTTGAAGTGTGTTTGCTTTCATAATGCAGTTAAGGGTTTTAGGTGGTTCGGCAAAGCTTTAATCTGCCATCTAGCTAACTGCTTTTGTCTTAGCAGCCAGTTCTTACTGGCTAGTCAAAAGCTGTTCAAAGCTGACATTTCGATAAATGGTATCGCTTCTCAAAATTATTAAATGTGCAGTTGTGTCTTTTGGGAAGGGCACATTTTGCCCCTGATTTGCGCACCAGCCAATCGCTTAAACAGAATTCAACCTAGAAGTGGTAATTGCTGAGTAGGATAAACTTTAGAATTTCGTGGATCCAAATCATCACAATAAAATCGAGATGATAACTAACTTGACAACATTGACGGACTAGCAGTCAGGATGATGAAAACACAACAAGGAGAAATGCAATGCTTTCAAATTACTACAGAACATGTTTCTATATCTTTATATACTGTTGTGTTCTGTATGCGTCAAAATGAATGAGATGAGTGACAAGTTATTTTTAAAAGTGAGCATCGGTTCATTAAGACTGTACCTGCACCAAAGCTACTGTATGTCTGTAAACTTCAGTAACACCCTGATTGCAGCTAAAAGCTTTCACCATGTAAACTTTTATTACCCCAGATATAACACATATGTTTTACAGAAATTTTAAATAAGACATAAGATAATGCTGTTGGAATTAGTCTTTTTTACATAATCTGAAAATGTAAGTCAACAATAAAAAGGTCTAAAATCTGAAAAGGTCTAAAAGACCAAATTTTGTTGTTTGTAAATTATTTTGCACACATTTGACTCAAGCAAATTCAACATATAATTGTTTTCAGTGTTATATGTTTTTTTTTCTCTGGTGGTCATTGTCAGTCTCTCTGCATCAGAGAGAAGGCAGAGGTGGTGCTAGGCACTTTCAGGCGACAGGAATCTCAGGCAAACCCTCTGTGCTGTGTGTCTCGCAGGCCCATCAGACCTGGTTCCTCCCATCATCCGCCAGGGCCCAGCCAACCAGACGCTGGCCCGGGGCTCCAGCGTCCTGCTGCAGTGCCATGTGACGGGCAGCCCTCCCCCTAGCATCAGGTGGGAGAAGGACGGACAAAGCCTCCCGGGGGACGGCGTCCACATAAGCCTAATGGAAAATGGCACTTTACACATCAGCGGCTTGCAGGTATTTGACGGACATTTTGGGCCAAAACATAGATTGTTGGCTTTCATTAGTGGGCTAGAAATTGAAAGCACTTTGGACAGATAGGCCCCTCACTGAACATTTCAAATCGAGTGAGATGTTCACAAAAATGCCTCAGGTAATGGGCCTTGCTTGAAGTGTTTCATTTGCCATGACGTGAATGCAGTTGTGGAGAGCAGAAACACTGGCCTAAACAACTTTGTAACTGTACATCTTAACTGTTCCTAGGATAAGTTTTTACATTTGAATAAGTTCGTAAATCATCATAAAGTTACAGCAGTTACAGCATTTGTTTCTATAAGGATCTAAAGTTAGGATGAAAAGAGTGCCTTATATAGGCAACATTTCCAAGATAGAATGTTAAGGAGAGATTTTCATTACTTTCAGTATTATTCATTTAATCAAAAAGGAGTTTTTGTTGTTAATGTCAGTGGAAAAGCTGTTATGGTAATTAATGACCTCATTTACAAACATAACATAAACAGTCACTTTTGACAAAGTAGCACTTTTCTCTTGATTCACCTTCCGTTTGCTGCCTTGAACAGATTGTGTAGGTTGTATTAATTAATTGGGACAATGCATGATTAATGGTCGCCAAGATTGTAATTAGAAACTGACAGGTGAAGAAATTGTTTCAGCTTTCTTCTTGCAGCAAGGTACATTTGCAGTGGTGAACAATCAAAAGAGCTTTCTCTGCACCAAATGAGTGAAGTGAAACAAATCTGTCATGTCATGATAGTGTTGAAAACGCGAGATCCATTAGCCTATAAAAGCCTGAAGATAGAGAAAGAGGTCTTTCCAGCACCTAAATGTTTAATTCACCATTGCACTGCAGAGCTGTTCTGGATGCTGAAGCTCCCTGCATGACAAGTGATAAACAACCTTTAATCCTAAAAACACGCCATTTACCTGGATTTTGCTAGTTTCAGTAAATGAATAACAATTATATCATGCACAGTGATGCATGATGCTGATAAAACTGGCTTCAGTTGTACTCTGCTGCAATGTATGAATGGTATATGTGTTAAATACCACATAAACACACACTTGGGTTTGAAAGTATTCAGGAAAGGGCTGTCGTATAAAGTTGCCTTTATTCCATATTTGTAATTTTATGCTGTTAAACAAAGTTATATGCTCACATGCAGAAACGTCCCCTAGCTGTGTGAATTTGTTTGTGTTTTTGCCACTGTGACCTCAGGCTTTTAGCAGGCAGGCCGGATCAGCTGAAAACGTCACATTTGATCCGCACCACTTGGAGACAGAGCACCGCAATTATCTCTGTCCTCTTTCATCCATAAAGAGAGATTATTTTGCCTTCTCTGTTGCTAGGAGACCGACTCAGGGATGTACACCTGCGTCGCCTCCAGTTCCACAGGAGAGACGATTTGGAGTGGGACCATGACCTTGAGAGGTGAAGAACAAATGCGGTGTTCATTCAGATGTTTTTTTACTTAGCTTTTCATGAGACCTAGTTTCGGTATTACTC
>JBBMFX010000001.1:16295232-16310076 GCA_037832545.1 Rhabdalestes septentrionalis | reverse complement strand
TATATGTGTGTGTTTTACAGATGGAAGTCCCAGTGGTTCAACAATTGATCACAGGCATGTACAGAAAGATTTAGCTGAAGTTACAGTGTATCTGCAGCCTCCAGAGATCCTTACTCCCACCAGTGTGCAGATCACATGGACTGTGAGGACATGACTTAATCATCTGAATAAACACACTCTACCACATAAAAGTCTAAAGCATACAGTGTCATCCATGGTGAATGTGATGTGTTATTGCAGGTTGAGCGCGAACCAAACTACATTCAAGGCTACCGGCTGCTGTACAGGCCAGTGGGCAGCACCTGGCTGGTTCAGGACATAAAGGCTGGGCCCAAACACACAGCTGTCTTATCGGAGTTGCACCGAGGCACTAAATACGAGGTCAAATTGAGGCCATACTTCAAAGATTTCCAGGGATTGGACTGTGAGATCCTAATGATTAACATCCCAGAGATGGGTAAGGATTGCTATTATACATTGTAAGTTACTTTTCTTGCGTCAGTTTGTGTCTACAATTGTAGCACCTCCTTTACAAAGAAATACTGCCATCTGACAAATCACCTAAATGAGCCCAGCACCATCAAAATTCTTAAAGTTTATCTTACGGTCATATCTTGTATTTAGACTATTCTAACACACCAGAATCAGCTCAGAAAGGGCTCCATAGTTAACATGTATAAGTTGTTATAAATCGAACTATTAATAATAATAAATAATTTGGAACAAGCATAGAAATCTGTTGAAAATATGCATTAAAACATTACAATCATTATGTTTGTAAACAACATCATATTATTAATTATAACCATAATAATAACCCTGTTGTTGTTACCGTTCAAAAAGATTTTCAGAACATAAAGTTAAATGATCAATTATAGTTAAGGTAACAACAGTCTAAATTAAAAAGATAAACAAATTAAATGTTCCAACTGTAGTTCTCGATTGCACATTAAAACATGCAGGCGGACAAACAGCGGCTCTATTTATAATGAATGACTGAGAATTGAACAAAAGCATTTTGCTGCGATATTGTGATCGTGTGTTAAATCACGAAAAAGATTTTAGAACCTCCTGTCATTCTTGGTCCAATCATTTACTATATTCCTGTCTCCCAGTGCTAAGTGGTCCCCCTCAGGCTGTGAGTGCAACTCAGCTGCGCAACAGCTCCACGGTGCGGGTGTCCTGGGAGCCTCCCTTCACCGATGACCAAGATGGGCCGATTCTGGAGTACAGGGTGAGAGTTTTTTTTTTTTTTACATATGCTGCTGCTGAGACTGAGTGTGGGAGCTGGGGCACTAACACTCCACTCTGTCGCCCTGTGAAGGTGTGGTGTGAATGGAATGAGTCTGGACTTCTGCAGCAGTTGAACCAGACCGTGGATGGGGAAATTCTCTGGGCATTGTTAGATGGCTTGATGCCGGAGCTGCTGTACCACGTGCAGGTGGTGGCCGTGACCAACGCAGGAGCAGGGACACCTAGCCATCCCATCTTCTTCCTTCTCAGTGAGTGCCTCTTGTGCTCTGGATGACAGATTTTAATGTGACAGACTGAACCACATGTTTGGTTAAAAAATAAAGAGGTCCATTTCAAATGTCAGGAATAATTTCCAGGCTCTGAAGGAGAAAAGAAGAGTTTCATTAATATTTTTCTTACAAGAGACATATCAAATTATAATGTCAAATATTTATCATATTTTGAACGATTTGAACATTACAGTCAGGTTCTGAATTATTTGTGCCGCCATTATTTGCGCAGTGCAGTCAGGCAGTAATTGGACATTTTGTGTTATTTTTGCTTTGTAATCAACAACCTGGTGCTGGAATACTCTTTAATTACCAAGGGCCGTTTTACTGGATAGAAGTCACTCTAGGACAATAGTAAACAGTGGTGCTTTGGGGTTTGTGAGCTCTTTTCTATATTTGAATTTTCTAAGATAATAGAATTTCACAAATTCTCACAGACAAAAGTGTTATACTTAAAGATTACAATGAACAAGAATGTTCCAGTTTTATCTGTGAGTGGCAGAACTATGTGAACCTTTCAGTGTTTCAACACACTGTTCAGTTGCAGTTGTTGCTACACAGGAGAGTTCCTGTGCAGCAACAACTGCAACTGAACAGTGTGTTGAAGTACACAAAAAAAACCACAAAAATGGTGTCAATTTACAATTACTTATAAACCCTGTAGTTGTTCTCCAATTTTAATCATATTCAGTTACCATATTTTGCCACAGTATGTGATAACCACTAATTTGATGAACTTTCAGCCTGACATCAAAACAGCTTGAGAAGTATCCCAGTCTGCTCAGCAGTATGGCCAAACCGGTGGCCAAATATTTCTCATTTGACTATAAATGTCACTGTTGGTGTCTCATGTTATCTCCATTAATCAGTTTTCAGCAATAAGCCTGACAGATATGACAGGACATCTGCATTATATTTACTGAGATATCCTAAATGTCACACAATTTTTTCTGTTATTTATTTCTCCTTCTCTCTCTCTCTTTATTTCACCTCTCTCTCTCTCTCTCTCTCTCTCTCTCTCTCTCTCTCTCTCTCACTCTCTCTCTCTCTCTCTCTCTGTCTCTCTCTGTCTCTCTCTCTCTCTTTCTCTGTCATTCTCTTTCTCACAGAAGCCCCTTTGGGTGAGCCCTTATTACCAGTGCTGAAAGACGAAAGCATCAGTCTCTCGGAGCAGATCTCTGTAGTGGTCAGACAGCCCGCCTTCATTGCTGGGCTTGGCGGTGCCTCCTGGTTGGTGCTGATGGGCTTCAGCACCTGGATCTACTGCAGGCGCAGGAGGAGAAAGGAGCTTGGCCACTATGCCACCTCTTTCGCCTATACACCAGGAGGTAGGAAACGACTAAATAACACGCTCCTATTCTCTGTTTTATTGTCAGCTTTCAATCGAGCTGTGACTTAGCGTTACTTTTGATTTTTTTGTCCTAAGTTGGACTCCCCCATAGCAATGGATCAGGACTTATCAATGGAAGGTATGGATTAAATGGGAAATTCTGCTGACTTTTATATTTGTACATGATTTCGGATTTGAAAAAGTGATATTATCCAGTTATATTCAGTTGAGAGGTTGTCCATTGTCCTTTCTTTCAGGCCATGCCTTCTTGGATCAAATATGGGTAACTACCCCTGGTTGGCTGACTCATGGCCAACAAGCAACCTCACACACACCAGCAAAGACTCCATGACCTGTTGCTCTGGTCAGCATGACTCCACAGACAGATACTACAACAGTAAGAACTTTCACATATCAAGAGAAATATGTAGCGTTCCCTTAACTTCACCCTTCTGTATAAATAATTATTCTTGTCATGTTGATTTGCACGATTTTGTTTGTTACCCAGCTGCTGGAATCACCAACTTTTTGGGACAGAATGATACCTACAGCCCTTCATTCAATGATGGTCCCATCTATAGCACTATTAACCCAGCTGATGAAGAGCACCATGACCTGAGCAGCCTGTACTCCCAGGGTCCAGACCCCTACAGCTCACCAGTCCTCTCAAAGACTGGCCTGTCCAGTCTGGGACAGGATCTAGACCAGTGGAGCCTTCAGTCTGGCCACAGCACAGCTGAATATGCCAAACTCCAGTACCCAAGGATGAACAAAGGTACTATGGTTTGACCTCATGTTTAGGATTCAATTTTATGGCTGATGAGTTGAGACGTGTTTTTAAATGCAAAGTTTATTTTTAATGTTATGTTGGGCCTTATTGCAGCCAACGTGGGTATGCAGAAATCTTGTGGCCCAGCTACTTTTACTTGGTCTGATGTCCTGTCCCTACCACCACCAAATACCAGAGAACAGAGACACCAAGAGAGACAGCGTACCAGGTCAGAACTACATTAAACATTGTTACAGATTATTTTTAAATGCTGTAATAAAAATTGCCGTATTTATTCAAAATATTACATGTGCTGAAAGGATTACAGGGAATGTACCAAACACGGGTATATTCATCAGCCAAGAACAGTAAACCCCTGACATTCAAGTGGGTTACGTTCCAAGAGCACCTGTGAAATAGTGAAAAACTGCACATTTGTGAGGTGGTAAAAAAATTGCCTATTTTTTTGTGTAAACTCTAAATATGCCCCCAAATATGCTCCTAAAACACTTAAGTTTCATTTTAAGCTTAAAACTTTACTCTAAGGAAAATACTTTACTAAGAAACTGTACACAGTTACATTTTTAGGGAAATGGAGCTAAATGTATATATGTAATTGGTCAATTTTACTTTTCTTAAGTTAGCATTATATGCATTAAAAATATATATTGCCATGAAAAAAGAAAACAAAAATGCAGATATATGCAGGTTCTGCAAATTATTTTTGGTTGTGTTTGCTGTACATCCCTTTCCTAAGCGAGTGAGACAAAACTGCTGTAGGCTGTATATTGTAAAACTTTAATAATATAATTAAAGTATAGTTACACACAAAGTAAAATTATTGTTTTGTCCCTTTTAATAGAATTTGTAGTTTCAGACATTTTTTATTCATAACTCCCCCCGTGTGTTCTCTCCTGGATTTATTTCTAACATGTTGTTACCCAGCTCTTATGCGAACCGCTTGTTGGATACACTGCAGACATCAGAGCCACAGTAACCGAGGCTAATGAAGTTAGTGCTTAAGCCAGTCCTTCAGTGTCATGCCGGTGGTGCAGGACACAGGCCACCAAGACCTGCCGAACCTCTCTTAATAGCAGCTGTCAGAATCATGTGCAGTGACACACATCAACTTGCACCTTTTTTCCCCTCACAATGTATTTGGACCCTCAGGGATGAATCCCTTTTGATGAGTTTTTTTTAATTGTATTTTTTATTGTAAAAAGGTCTCCGCATTGAGGATATGTGATAACTGATCTATTTGTTGGATTGTATTTTTCTGACAAGCATGCTTTTGGATAATTACTTTGTGATTTTAATTGTGTCTGTTGTATTTCACTGTACTGTAGTTTAGAGGATGATGAGGACTGGTGTCCTCCTCTGCCAGAGAGGACGTATCTGTTTGAGGGTTTGGAGAATGCAGCCACGCTGCCTCTGAGAGGGGAGCACTCTGACCGAGGCACCTCCTACAGCCAACAGTCTACAAGCATCCTCACCATGTCCCCTAATGAGGAGAAATCACCAGCTATCCCACGCCTGCAGCACCCTGATCTTCTACCATGGTACATCACCCTAATGCATGTCCACACACATAGTTACATGCAGCCTGTACACACACAGGCTAAATTTCTGTTACTGTGTTTAAATGTTTCCAGCAGGTTGCCAAAATGCACACCCATGTCCCAGTTACCACTGTCCAACCCTAACCTGCTAAATCACCTGGAATCTCCGAGTGGTAGTCTGCCTCGTCTGGCAGGCCACTGGAGGAACTTGGGCCAAATAGAAGATCAGTTGTCAGACAACACTAAGCATTTAATAGGTAAGATTTGGGCTAACTTGTCTCAACACTAAATAAATATTCGCAAACTTCTTCTCTTTATCAGAACTAGCATTGACTAACAATACATATTTGTCTTATTTCTTTGTCTTGTTGGTCTTTAAAAAGGAGAGTTTGCCTCATTTACACTTGAGAAAACTATTCAGTCACCCATTCACCAACCAAAGCCGAAAAAGAAATCACCCCGTGATGGACGGAGGAGAGAAGTCTTAAAACCTGGGGGTCAGTAAAGTAGTTTCTGTGTTGCTGAATCTTTCAGTAGAAGACAGTATTATACCACACACAATTTCCCCTGCTTTTGACTTACTGACCCTTGTAAATCTCTTGGTTTTCCTCATAGACCTGCCCCCTCCCCCCGAGCCCCCTCCCGCAGAAGACTCCCTAAAGCAGCTGGCTGCTATGCTGGAGAGCAGCAGCAGAACACCTCCATCCTGCCAAGAGAGGAGAGTGGAACGGAGAGCTGCCAGCCGGTGGAGTACGGAAGGTTTGCACTTGCACTGCATCTTTTATATATAGGATTAATCTGCTGTGAAGCTCACTGACATAAATGAAGAAATACATGTCTGCAGATGAACATGAATGGGTTTGTTAATTAAGAGAACTTTCACAGGCTACTATACTATATATTGACACTATTTAATATAAAATTCATGATGTTTTGTCTTTCTCTAAAATCATTCATTTGGATTGTCTGGGGCTTGTGTTAAGTACAGATGAGGAGTTGATCCAGTACTGTAAGATGAATGTGCCATCCAGGAGACAGGTGTCCAGTCAGTGTTCTCCAACTGAAAGCCCCTCCTCCCGCTCCTCCACTGCCTCTCGGCCCTCTGGAACAGCCAGGAGGAGGAATGAGGTAGGGTGGGGAATTTGGTGCAGCTGTGAGTGAGTTTTTGTGTTCATAAACATGTTGTGACTCCAGACTAATTTTTCTCCTTTAGGCCTTGAATCAGCGTGCTTACAAATAAGCGTTTTTCATACGTGTACACACACTCACAGTTTGCGAGCCTGTTTTCACACAGCTTGCGTCAATGGGCCTAAATTAGTTAATTACAGTAGTCACAACTCACTCCGAGACAACTCTGCAGCAAAGTAGCGATCAGTAAGCAGCAGGAAAACAGAAATTGTTCGCACAAAGCACACTTTATCACTAGGTTCGTAATTGCATTTCCGTTGTTAAACAACATCTTTATGAGTTAAAGAGCTCGTCAAAAGACCATCAACACTAGAAATGTACTATCCGAAGCAGGAGGGCATGGAGGACAGTCTGTCAGCTGTTGTGGTGTCAGCTGTCTTACACCAACAGTTTATGTAATCATGTGCTTTTGTTTGTTTGCAGAACATGATATGAGAGGAGGAGGATGATGAATTTGTCCATAGCTGTGCCATCTCTCCTTAGAGCTCCAACCTGCTTTCATTGAATCAGAAGCCAGTAGAACACAGGAGCCATACACGTGTATGTGATTCCCCTCCACATCATCAATCTTATTTGTTTGTTTGTTTGTTTATTTATTAATGTATGTATTTATTTTTAATTAATTAATTAATTTATTGTTTTCTTTATTTATTGTTTTTGTAAGCTCTACTTCTACGTCCCTTTAACGCCCTGTCCTTTTTTATATATATATATATATACTGATCGGCCATGCCTCGACAGCTTAAAGCTGTTTATTGTGTGCTATTGTGTAGGCGGCACAATAATGACCCACACAATATTAGGTTTTAATGTTATGGCTGATCGGTTTAGATATGTTTTTTTATGCAAGGGTGTCAGAGGAGAAATAAAAGTCCAGTCAGTATATTTGTCCAACAAAATATGTTTTGAATGTATTTTACATGTATACCTTGATGTTTACATGTAATGCCATGGTGTTTATGTTGTGCTTTACAATAATACAAACAGTATTAACATACACAGTCTATGCGATCAAAGGCCATCAGAGTGGTGTAGTAGAGTAGAACAGCAGTCCGAAGTCCTTTCCTGTGAATCTCCACCATCACTGAACCTCCTGCTTCAAATCCGTCCACGCAGTAAAACTTCATCTGTTCAACAAAAGAATCTCGCCTGTCCAGCTCCACAGTTGCACGTGTGTGCTCTACAGATGCTTAGAAGAAATAGTTCCGTGAAAATGCTAAAGTTGGTCACACGGGGTGGCAGTTACCAGGGCCAGTTGGTATTATGCAAGTACGGTCACTATTCACTGTTAGCCACATTAGCATTAACCTGGTTATGTCCTCCAACATATTTTGACTGGAAAAGAAAACAATAAATCAAATGTGACGTTCTTTGTACACCACCATGCGTGTTCATTCTTTTCAACAATGGGTCTGCAGACTTCTGTGATCATATGAAAGGCATTTGGAAGTTTTATCATGGTTTTATCAGGTTTTTTCTCTGCTAATTGTACCAATCCTGCAACCAAGACCCATCATAGAAATAAGGCTTTTCAGCAGACAAAATTTAGGTCATATTCTCTCTTTTCTTCAGGACTTAAGAAGCAATCCATACTAAAAACCTCATAAAATCTGAAGTGGCGCCCTAATTTATATTGAGTGCGTGACATAAAAAATAAAACTTTCATAGTAACTCAGTGCATTACTGCCATTTGGAATTTAGCTGTACACTTCAGCACTGGACTGCCACTACTCTGCGCTTCCTCTTTTCACTCAGTACTGATGATAAGGAGACTGAAGAAAAAGCACAAACACAAGAGGAGACTGTTAGTTTCAGATGACAGCTGAATGAGGATGTCAGTACACACCACAATGAACAGAAAGACAGATGGCCGCCTTAACTTTTCGTAATATCTGAAAATAAGAGAAGAGTGGTTTGTTGTTGACAGCTCAAAAATAAGCAGAGGCATGACAGAGTGCTGTTCTGCCTACTCGGGCTGACTGCCTCCCTCAGCTTGATGTGAGACATTGCCGGGAATTGTGACAAGCGAGAGAATGTTAGGGATCTCTTGATTGGGCCACCTGTTAAAATTGATGTTGTTAATGTAAACTTGTATACTTGAATGCATAAACATTTTCTTTTAATATAACACTGTTATATTAGTAGTAATATTGGCAATGGTTATAGTAGAGCTGTATCTTTGTCACGGATTGCTCCGCGTTAGAGGGAAGGGGAGGAAGACACAGTACTATTTACAGAGTTTAATGAAAATCCATAACACAGAATCAAAAACGAAAGAAACACAAGCCCCGGCTCCAACCAAAAACACAGAACAAAATCTAAACAAACAGGGCAATGACAATGAACGAACAAGGCCCGTGCTCCTCAAACGAACAAAATAAAACAAAACCAGAACTCCGGCTTGAGCTTTCCCAAAGTTCGACACGGCCGGGAAACGTGGACACGGGCAGAGGGTGCAAAAGCGTGCACCACCTCAGGGCAAAACGGGAGGAACACGGGCCTGAAAGACAAGACAGAAAAACATTAAACAAAGCAAGATCAATGAACAGAACCATCATGAGAGAGGAAAACAAATACAGACTCAAGCGACACGGGATCGGCTGGGGCTTTAAATAAGGGAAACAAACACTAACTAAACTAAAGGGAAATGAGGGCCAGGTGAAACTAATATACGTGACGCGATACAAACGGAGCAGACACACTAGGTAGGGGGACAAGGGAACCAACATAACTGGACACAAGTATGGGGACAGAAAAAATAAAGGGAGACAGGGAGTACAGACAAGAAAACTAATACTCAGGAGACGGGGAACGGGATTTAAATGACGGGGACGAGGGGGCTGTCACAATCTTATAGGGTGAAACCGATTTACCAAATTATTGTTTGGTCAACAGCAATTGTGTGGTGAGAAACTGACTGATGAGAAATAACGAAATTAAATGTTGCAGATAAACTATGATCATACAGACAGCACTCATGTACTATATTTCCAAAAGTATCCAGACTCTGCATCTAAATAGAGTACATGAACTTTAAGGAGCCCTCTTTGCTCACACAGGAGTTCAGCTGAGTGCACACAGCTATAATCTACAGAAAAACATTTACAGTAGAATGTGGTAGCAGTACATAAGCTTAAGGTCACCAGGTCAAATGTGAAGCATTAGCTACAATGTATAGAATTTGGGGGAACTCCATTAAGTACCTTTGGGGATGTATTGCAGTGATGGTAGTGATCACGAGCTCATCATGCAACATCAGGATCTGATCTCACTAATTTGTCTGCACAATAGAATTCAAAACACTGAACAGTTTTATTAACATATTTGATATGAATTTCAGATTATTAAGAATATTAAGACAGTTTGCACAGTAACTGTTTAAAAGTTAAAATGTTATAGCTCAACAATGTCCAGTACAGGTTAAAGCCTGTTCCTGAAAGAAGTACGGGACAAAATCCTGCCTTTGATCCCTTAAGAAACATTGGGCAAGCAAAGCTTTTGCAGTGTAGTTCTCTGTACAGGCACTTTTCCATGGGCATGTGGGAACCATGCTGTACCTAAACCAGGGGCGCCAAAAGCATTTTTAAAATGGGCGGCTGGGGGGGTGCAAGAAGCACTCTGCGTCTGCTCTGTATTCCAGGATTGAAAAAGAGGGGGAGATACGAGCTGCTCTTTACATCTCAACTGTTGTTGATGCATTTCTACATTTCATTTCCGTCAGCAGTGTGTAAAAAATCCAGGTTTTAATGAGCCCTGTGGTGTCACACCATTACATACTAAATGCAGCAGCATGTCCTGCTATCAAAAACTGACTCCAGACTTTTTAACGCCTGTTTTTATATCTGATTACCCAGCATGCAGTATTTTCTGCTGCATCTTGCCATTAATTTTCACTTACCACTTACCAATTATCACAATTACCAAGCTCAATCTAATTTGGTAGCAAGTTAAGCACTAAGTTCATCTCATTCTCCCTCTATTTAAATTTTATCTGAAAAAGAAGCGAGTTTCCTTCTGCCTTTTCTTCTTGTGCTTTTGTGCATCGGGGAGGGAAACAGAAGTAGAGACACGGGCTGATCTCCACGTCTCAACTGCTATCTGGGGCCACGAAACAAATTAGCCCCCCCCCCGCTCTAATGGTTCCAGCGCCCATGGCCTAAACCATACTGCAATGGCGCAGAACTTGCAGCACACTTTGCTTTGGCAGTGTATCTTAGCCTAGTAATGGTGTTTCTGATTTACTGGTAGCATAAGACTCTTGAATCTTGAATCATGGAGTCATAACAGAGTTTTTTTTATTTCTTTTGTTATTGTGGGCTTTTATTATTTACAGTCTTGTTTGAGGTTTTTTCTCTGCATTTGTTAGCCGTGTGATGAACACCTAGCCCAGCATATTTGTTGGTGATGTCCCGGTTAAGCTCCGCATTTCTAACAGCGCTAAATATAAAATAGTTAGTGCCAAAGAAAACTTTCACAATGTATCTTTATTCTATTTATTCACTGTTGTATTTTTGTGGGGCACTGTTGTGTTTTTTGTATGTTTTTCTAAGCAGAAACTGGTGCCGTGGACTCGGCTGCAGCCCACTATTAGCCCCGCCATCGAGCAGTTTGGGTACGGGTCGCTTTATCTGTAAAGAAAAAGCATTTATTTGTGATACAGCATGGTTCCTTTTGCTAGTGGAAAAGTGCCATAAGGTAACAGGACCTAATAAATAGCATTAGAATTAAAGAAGCAGGTGTTTCCAGGGTTTGAACTGAGTCATTATGGTTTGTTATGCCTTTAAACCCATTACCCATTTTATAAATACTTTTTAAAAAACTACTTTGAAACCAACATCCCTGTTTTCCAGCCAGTTTGGCTGTTTTAATGTACGGTCAAACAGGATTTCCATTTAAACATTTTTTAAACTTTCCAATAAACCAATAAAGTCAACTAATATGCAAATGAATCAGTTTCCATCAGCAACTGTTTACACATTCCTGAAGGTGACATTACATGGACGCAATGTGCCTGTCAGCTGTATAACAGCAACAGCTGGACATAATATTGGATGGGACAGTTAAAAACAGGACATTGGTCGCTCACACACTGTAGCACTACAATTGAAAGCCACATTACCGAAGTGAGGGCGATTCTGGGAGAGCGAGGTGAGTCATTTACCCCTTGAAAAAAACATCAAATCATAATGAATCACGCATTTCTACATTTCATTAGCAGTCGGTAAATAATCTAGGTTTTAATTTACACTGTGGTGTCAAACCATTACGTTCTAAATGCAGCAGCATGTCCTGCCATCAAATACTCCAGACTTTTTAATGCCTGTTTTTATATCCTATAGAACATCAGGACTGTTACCCAGCATGCAGTATTTCATACTTGCCAAACTAATTATCTGGCAAATTAAGCACTTAATTTAAGTGATTTTATCTGAAAAAGAAGTGAGCTTTCTTCTGCCTTTTCTTTTTGTGCATCATAGTTATCTTCACTATCAAACAGAGCAGTGACTCGAAAGGGACAGTTTTATAAAGGAAATTGCAATGGTGCAGACAGAGTTACTCACACTTTAACATGCTTGCTAGTTTTGACACTGTTGATCTAACCAAATACATCCAAATGCTTTTAGCTAGCAATCACTTCAGAGGACTGAAAATAGGGATGTTTTGTTTTAGGCTATCTTACGGTGTCTACACTGTTTAGTTTAGCATCTCTTCATGCCTCAGAGTTGCTGACACCTTGAGGAGCCCTTATTTCCTAGCATTAGTAAGTCACTTTCATAAGTGACTTACAGGCTCCAGCACCAGAATGTCAGAATGTCTTGAGATGAGTCACTGCCGCTTGCTCCAAATTACATTTAATAGAATTGACTGGTCTCTCTTGGTCTGAGGGATTGGCTGTGATTGGCTGGATGATCTGTCAAGAAGCCTGACTTATACTAAGTACACCAGACTGCAGGGAAGTGGAATGTACACCCTAATAAGAGGGGTGAATCTACGCCTGGGGCTAAAAGTAACTCCACCAAGTCCCATTTTTCTGCAACTGTTGTTTGTAGGTCCACTAACTTTAATAATAAAAATGTGGAGGCCAAAAATGTAATTACATTTTCATGTAATTTGTTCCATGAAATTCAGCCCTACTAGCCCATTTTTTCTAGCCGTCCCTTCAGTACAACAAACAATTCAGAGACGCTGGGGGATCACTGTTGCTGTCCCATTTTGCCATGGGTTCTATTCCTTTGTACTAGACTCACATACTAAGTTTCTTTTTTATCAGTCTGGGGTGATGCTGTTGGGAAGTGCTGTTGCCTTTCAAAGGTATACTGGTCTACAACAATATTTTGGTATGTGGCATGTGTCAAGGTAACAATCGCATAAAACCCAGCTTCATGAGCAGAACACTTTTCAGAGCAGCACACTGCCTCCACCATCTTGCCTTTTTTCAATAGAGCAGCCTACACTTCTCCAGGTATTTGATTCACACACAAAAGAAAATGTGATTCATCAGACCAGCCACCTTCTTCCATTTCTCGACGGTCCAGTTCTGTTTCTCACCTGTCCATTGTACTCTAGGCACTTATTACAGTAGACAGGGGTTAACATGGGCACCCTGACCGGTCTGTGTCACGAAAGAAGCTGTGCAATAATGTATGTTCTGACACCAATCTATGTTCTATCACCTTTCATATTTTATCATGTTTTGATCCTGACACTTTTCACATGTATCAAATTTAGTCTATTTGCTTCTCTGTGGCACTGAATCAACACCTCTTGGGCGCCCATGAGCCTGTTGCCAGTTTACCAGCTGTCCTTCCTTGGACCAATTTTGGTAGTTGGTGCCTTTGGTCGGTTTGGAGACACATTCATCTTGTCATCAAAGTCAAGCCCTTATCAAAATTGTTCAAAGCCTTACACTTTGTCCATATGCTTCTAACACATCATGTTAAGGAACAGACTCTTCACTTGCTGTCTAATAAAGCCCACCCTTTGACAGATACCAAATGTCAAATGATCACCCAACCTTTGAAAGATTCCCTTGTAATAAATGATTTTACTGTTGTGGCTGATTGGTATATCTCTAGGGCATCTATACATAACAGTGACTTACAAAAATGCCATTCATTTTTCTCTTAGAGAAAATTAGCTGAGAGTTAAAAGATTTGTTCCTAGTATGACACACAGGTTCTACAAACATTCCCTCAGAAAAAAAGGCTGCTGGGTTTGATCTTACAAGACTAATCAATAAACAGATGTAATTAAAGTTAAAAAAAAACTTTGAAAATGAAGTTACCTGAAGGGAGTGCTCAGTTCAAGGGGCACAAATGAACAGTAAAACAAACAATTGATAAAAGTGGATCAGAAAACCTGCAATACATTAGCTAATAGGTTTCAAATCCAGCATCTATTCATGAACTCTTAACATTTACTAATAGGTTGGTCTTTTTGCTGCATAGTAGATGAATGCTATCACTGCAATAAATGCATACAGACACTGCAGTACTTCCTAGATTAGATTCAATGATTCATTATAATCAGTCTCTAATCTAAATGGGCCATTTGTTGCGAGTGCGTTTTACCGCTATTGATTCAGGTTTAGGGGGCACGCACGGAATTAACAATGAACCAATGAGCCTACAGGTAGGCCTTGATCCACAACACACATGGAAAATGCTACAAGCAGATGCTCAGTAATTTAATTAATTCATGTATACTTTTATATTAATTGGCTCACGTAGTGACTTACAGGCTCCAGCACCAGAATGTCAGAATGCCTTGAGATGAATCACTGCCACTTGCTCCAAATTACATTTATTAGAATTGACGTGCTGTAGGCAGGTTTGCAGCATCTTTCTATAGAGATGAAAATGACTTAAAATTACCCTTTTATAGGAGAGTATATATAGTATGTGATTTATCGAACACGCTGCCTCTGTGCTGCAGAAGATAATCAGTCTCTTTCTTATTCTACTATGCGTTTCTTCACTGAACGAGCATTTAGAAGATCTAGAGTGGGTGGCATACAACCCAGCTGGCTCGTGGCTTCACTGTCGTGCTGTTCGTGACATTATGGATGGAAACGGAGATGTGTGTAGATAAGCAGACTTCTAATCTGTGTTTGATTATGCTTAAAAGCTCAGGGTGAATTAATTGCAAATGCCCCTTTAGCCACATGGGCTGGTGAATTGTGCGCATTTCTGTTCGGCTGAGGAAAAGCTGCCATCTAGTGTCAGTTGGTTGATTTGGCTCATTGAAATGTAGGAGTGCTTGATCAGCTGAATACAGGAGCCAAATTGAAGAAAAAAACTGAGAAAATAAAGTGGAGGGACATGGAGCCCAGATGTCTCCAGAATGTTAGATATACAGTTAATACATATGAATGATACTGTGGGGCGATGGTGACCTCGTGAGTGGGATACTTGCCTCTGGACCAGGGGTGGAGCTTGGGGGTGGCTTTGGGGACTGAAGCCCCGAATCTCACTT
>JBBMFX010000001.1:16246498-16278687 GCA_037832545.1 Rhabdalestes septentrionalis | reverse complement strand
ATATATGTGTGTGTAGATATTATAGAATATATAGGTATTTTATATGTTTTACAATTGACATTCTATTTTCTTCCACTTATGGTTTGAATTAAATTAGAACAAATAAAAGATGACAAAATGAGAAGATGTTAAAAGAACTGGCTTTAATATTAAAATATGAAAATAAGCTTCTGCTTATCAGACTGGTTATCAAGTGAATTTGTGGTGCTTTCAGGATAATGTGGTGCACGCTGGTGTGTTTGAGCACACTGTTCGGTCACTGTGTGACTCAGACGGGCTACATTATTTGCAGCCTTCACTCTACTTTCAGACGAGCAGGTTAGTGTCATGCTCTGCTGTTTTTTAAGTTACTTTGAATCACTGTTTATCTGGTACTTTTTATTATACTATTACATTTTAATTGTTTATGTGTTGGACTTAAAAAAACCTCAGTCATGCAACCATTCAGAATTCAGTTTATTTGCAACATTTGAACATCTATATGAAGTTCTAGATAATGAATTTAGTTGCCTTGAAACATTAACAATTGTATGTATCTAATACTTAGATTTTTAATCTAGAAGTTTCTGCATATACATGTGTATATTGGGGGCTCTGAAACAACACTAACATTTTGGGATTTATTTCATTTACACCTTCAAACACAAAGTTTTAGAATTTTGACAAAATTTGTGACAAAACTAGTTTTTAACAAAAAGATCCATATGTGAAACCTGAATTTTCTTTAATTAAAATGCGTATTCAGACATTCAGGTGGACCTGACCTGCTCAATAGAGGCCTTTTTAGAGGAATGCTAAGAAGATTCTGCTTTTCAATGATTATCTCATAAATTAAAGCTTTAAATCGAAGCCTTTTTTCCTAAAATAGAAATTTTAGGGATCATATTTTCTTCAGCATTGCTTCTTGTTAGCAACCCATGTCTCATTAGCATAAACCATTTTAGGTGATCCTTGGCGGTTTCTTTGACTGATATTTGATCAGGTATTAAAATCATGTAAATGCACAAACACATACAAACTGGTACATAAGAACACCTAGGTTCCCAGTTTAAAAAAACTTTTATACTGTATAAATTACACTGTGCAGAAAATGATCAGATTTAAAATAAAAGATTTTTCTTAGCGTTGTATTTATCCTCCTTTAAATTTCTGTTTCAGACTGGGCTAATTTGAATGTTTCAGACTGGACTACTTCTTAGGATCAGTTTTGAGATATTGCATGAATTAAATAGGCCAGGCCCCATATTCTTAAAAAATAAAAGTTCCAAAAAGGGGTTGTTGCACTATGCCATTGAAAGAACAGTTTTTGTTTCAATATATAAAGAACCTCCACAAAATGTACTGGTTCTTTGAAGAATTGGTGTAGAATCTCATGTGACATTCAAAAGATCACCCTCTTTTTCAAACATGGTTCTTTGGAACTCCTTAGGAATTCAAGGAACCCTTTGTGGCTCCTTTATTTCTGACATCGTAGCTGAGATTTAAGGACCATTATGGTGAATCATTGTGATTTGTTTTCCTGTTAAATAAATTACGCTCTGATTTCTTCCAGTCAATACGGACATCACAGTGACGTGTGGACCTGAAAATATTTACCTGAGCATCTTACTGTGTCCGATCTATTTTGGAGGCTACAACGAATCTTCCATGGCCCTTAATGAAAGGTTTAATGTTCCAGCCTGCCTTGGAGTCGCAGATTTTGGAGCCAGCACGCCTGTCCTCAACTTCAATATCTCAATTTCTCAGGAGACCATCTCCACCTGTGGCAGCTCCCTAGAGGTATGAGATAAAAACCTAAATCTCAGTTGTGTAAAACAGCTCACAGTTGGAGGTGTGAAGAAGTAAGTGAAGCAATCAAGCAATTCCAGAATTCCCCAAGTCTTTGTTGTCTGTTAGATTATAGACCAAGTGGATATTGGTCTGTTGTCAACCTTCTCGAGAGACCAGTTTGCCAACATATCTGGAAGTGTCAGCACTCAAGACTATGGCACAGACCACCAGGAGCTGCTGTATCAGTTCTTCTGCCGCTACCCGCTCCAATACATGCTCAACAATACTGAAGTAAGCATGTGAGTACAGTTCAAATGCTGTAGTTCCTAATTTCTCTTTCAAACCATCATATTAATCTGTCTGTTCTGTCAAAAATCCCTTTGTGTTTTGACAGATCTGGGAAGAGTTTGACTGTTAAAGATAACAAAGGAAGCTTTGTCAGCACATTGTGCATGAATCTCTACACCGTAAGGGTCTTTCCTTTATTTTTCAACCTTGAATGCCATACAGTACAGAACTGACACAGCAGAGAGGAGTTAACGCTCCTGTTTTTACTCTCAAGGACC
Organism: Rhabdalestes septentrionalis; assembly: GCA_037832545.1. Lineage (NCBI taxonomy): Eukaryota > Metazoa > Chordata > Actinopteri > Characiformes > Alestidae > Rhabdalestes > Rhabdalestes septentrionalis. Next base: position 16,276,351 of record JBBMFX010000001.1, on the reverse strand, counting down.
AGCAATACACAGAGCCTCTCCAGATACCGGACGGCGGACTGCAGTTAGAAACTCGAATATACGTCCAAGTCAAGGCAACAAATCTGACCAACAGGTATAACTATACATAACTGATTTCTTTTTTGAATTACAGTGTTTTCTTGGGTCGATTTTCTTCAATGACCTTAATATCAAATCTTTTAGTTCAGTAAGAACCATGAATTCTCTGTAATGCACTACAAACAGCAGGATGCCCCTTTTTTTGATTCCAAAAATAATACTGAAATCGTTAGGATGGGTCAACACTGATCCGTTTTTTTTCTTTAAATAAAAGGCTTAAAATGTGCTTATTTTCACAACCATTTTACTGAAGCCAAACTCTTAAAATGCATTACACCAACAATATCCTCAGGAAGAACACACAGCTAACGGTTAGAATTGTTGCAGGGCATTGGCTGATTAGCAGAAAATGCTGTACTCATAGTGACAGGAGTGACTGATATGACATCATACTGATCTGGCATCTTTTAGTGATCGCTATGTTTAAAAGTGAGAAACTGAAGTTTGAATCCACACCTGGACCCTTGCAATTAAAGAAACACATTTTTATTATGTTATTTTCTTTATTATTGAGAGTTGATATGTAACTTTTTCTTTCCTCAACATTGACATTTTTTAAGCCTCAATGTGCTGCTCGACCGCTGCTTTGCAACAGCGCACCCATATCCAGCAAACAGTCCATCCTATGATCTCTTCGCTGGGTGAGTTCTTCATAAACGTGGCAAAGCACAAGTGGAAAGCAAAATATCAACATAAGAAAAGGGAAATGCTGAGAACAAAATATGTGTAAAACTGAGAACAACTTATAAGTATAAAGCAAAGAAGCAAGCAACTGTTCTTAACAAAAAAACAGTGTAGAGCAGAGAATGAAACATCACTGTAGTCAGTTTGCTTTAGTTTGAATAAATACCTGTTTGTCACTTTAGGTGTAACCATGATGATGAGACAGTTGTGGACTTAAATGGAGTTTCACAAGAAGCTCGTTTCTCCTTTGAGGCCTTCCGCTTTACTGAGCACCAGAACGTGTCCCTCTCCACCTTCTACCTGCACTGCATCACACGACTCTGTGAGAATTCCACATGTCCCTCCATGCTTCCGGTAACTACACGGTTTACTGTGGGCACACAGAGAGTCATCATTTTCTCTACTGTTGATGTGGATTTATAAAATGTAGTATTTGTAGCATGATTTTTATAATTCTAGACTTTAAATACTGTCTTGTTGCTATAGTGGTTTATTATATTCTGTTGTTCTTCATTTTTGCTGCTCATTCTTTTGTTCTGTCCACTTTCTGATGAGACAATGCAAATTTCCCCTTGTGGGATTAATAAAGGTTTATCTTATCTTATAATAATGATAATGATGATAACAACAACAATAATAACAATAGTAATAATAATAATATTAGTGATTATAGTGGTAATGGTGATGATGATGATGATGATGATGATGATGATGGGATGAAAATCATACAAATTATGATAATTATAATGATGAAAATAAATATAAACTTTTGACATATGCTGATACTTTGTTAACTCCCGATACCAAATATGCAATACAAACCAATACAAGTCATATTTATAAAGTTATAGATGCAAATTTTATTTATTTCTATGAAAAGCACACTCAAATTGATCATATATGATCATATATGCTAATTTTCAAATTCATTAAAAAAATTGTATCAATATACATTGATGAATATCAGTGAAAGCAAAGCGAAAATGTGTGTGTGTGGATTTCTGAAAGAATCTCAAATTAAAACATAGTTAGATTTTTTTTGTTTCATTGTCCTACTATGTGGTACCAAAAATCAGGAAAACTATAAAATTGAATAAAAACTGTGTTGTGGCTGTGCTGTGGACGAGGGTAACTGCACCCACATCATGCCACTTGAAGAGAAAGATAATAGGAATATTATCTGCATATTAATGTGTAAATGCTGGAGTGGTAACTGATGACTATCAGATTGCAGAACTTCAGAAATTAGTATTTAAATTTCAATAGCACGTGTACACCTGACCTGCTGCCTGTAATTTGTTTTTTGTGTTTGCAGAACTGTGTGAAGATGAGAAGGGAGGCGAAGTCCAGCCAGAATTCAAGCAACATTGAAATTGTTTCCTCAGGACCCATCAAGAAACGAGATGAAAGTGGTGAGAATTTCACTGGCACACACACACTGACCATGGATATTAGGCCACCTTTAACCTTTTTTGACCTTTTCTGAGGTCAAACAATACATGCAAACATAGAGGTTTACTTAAAACATTATTTCATGATTGATAAAACTCATTTTGAAAATGTGTTTTTCAGAGTTGGTTTTCTGTTTTAAAGGCTAATGAGAAAATACAGTATATGGACAAAAAAATTTGAACTTTACATTTACTAGATGTATTTATCCAAAGCGACTTCCATTCCCTAACTACAGGAGACAGTCTCCCTGGAGCAACTTGGGCTTAAGGGTCTTACTCAGGAACCCATTTTTTTTCTGAAGTAGGATTACAAGTGTCTGCTAAATGCCGTGAATGTAAATATTCAGGGATGTCTGACAAACCCATGACCTCTTGGTCCAGAGGCAAGTATCCTACCTATTGAGCTACCACCACCACTTTAATGACAGTGCAAGCAAATAAACAGTCTTCAGTATGGAGTTGGTCCCCCTTTGCAGCTATAACAGCTTCCACTCTTTTTGGAAGGCCTTTCACAAGATCTTGGATGGGTTGGATGAGTTTGAGGTCAGGGCTCTGTTTGGGTCACACACTGAACTCATACAGCCGTGTCCTTATGGAGCTCGCTTTGTGCACTGGGACGCAGTCATTCTGGAATAGAAAAGGTTCAACCTCAAACTGGGTTCACAAAGTTGGAAGCATGGTGTTTTCCAAAATGCATTGTTATGCTGAAGCATTAAGATTAAACTGTTAACTGGAAGTAAAGGGCCACCTAAACTCAATCATTAAGCGGTTGTCAATATAAGGTAAAATGGGTGGGGTCAGGCATTACTTTCATCTGTCATTTTTAACAATGGTTAGTTATTACACAATGAGAGCTAAACATCCATGAATGCATTCTTTACTTCAGTTAGTCTCAGCACCGTAGTCTGGGTGGTGGTGGCCTAGTGGGTATGATACTTGCCTCTGGATCAACAGGTCATGGGTTTGAATCCTACCTTCAGTGAACCACCACTGGCCTCCAGAGCAAGACACTTAACCCATGGTTGCTCCAGGGAGAATGACCCCTCTAGTTAGGGAATGGAAGTCGCTTTGGATACAAGCGTCTGCTAAATGCCATTAATGTAAATATTCAGGGATGTCTGACTTGCATAGATCCAGATTTAGTTAGACCCACTAGCTCATGATCTCCTGATGACAGAATCAATTCTTGGCTAGCTGGGCCACTAAGGAGCCCATAGATGGTGCAGAATCTTGCTCCTACCCAACTCCAAACACATGGAGGGAAGGCATGAATGTGGATTGTCTTGGGGGTCGGTTTGAGAATCATTAGTTTAGTTCATGCAGAAACTGTGAAAAGATAATTGTTCCCAAATTAGTAATTTTATTGTACTTTCTTTGATGTTTCTTGCCTCTTCTAAGGTGGGGATCCATCATCCTCCACTCAATGTCAGGAGTACACTTTAATAGGATTACAATATTCTTTTCTCTCTACAGCAACCTCATCAATCTCTGCAGCCAGAAATACTGTGGCCGGAGTTGTTGCGCTCATATGCCTGTTGATCATCTGCAGTAGTGGACTGGCTGTGTTTATCATGGTCTATAGAACACGCAGATGTGTTCTCCATTATTAGGTGACCATCTGTCTGGACTCCTCACATCCATTGACAAATCAGTGCTGTGAGAGGAGTTTGTCTGCCTTTTTTTTTTTACAGAATCTTGAAATTCATGATCAAGATACTCCATATTCAGTTTGTAAAAGTGCAAGCCTGTATATACATGTAATGTGAATTCCTATGTAATATTAAATTAAAATATGTTACCAAAACTTCATTATGTCCTGTTATATATGTGTTTCCATAGTTTTTGGTGCTGCGGAAATGAAGCAGATAAATGAATATGGTCTTCTTGTTTGCTCGTTGTCTGCCCTTGGACCACGTTTGGAAGGTACTAATCACTGCATACCAGGAACACCAAGAAAGTCCTGCTGTTTTGGGGAAGTTCACCTAGCCATCACAATTTAGCCCGTATCAAAGCTGCTTTAACCCTCACGCTTGTCCATTTTTTCTGCATCCAACACATCAACTTCGACAACTGACTGTTTACTGGCTGCCATATTTACATTTAATTACATTACATTACATTACACACTTGACATGCCACAGAAAACAGGTTTGTTGGAGCCCATGTCTTGACGTGTAGTGTCCTCCATTGCTTTAATGATGTACTCAAATGTGAGTTTGGGCAGAAGACTTTGACGAGCAGATCAGATTTACCTGACAGTCTTCTGTTTACACACTTGGGTATGGAGGAAAAAGAAAAAATATCGAAAGAACTTTTTTCGTCTTCCTTCTGTACGTTCTCTTCCCTATCGCTCTCTTTAGCTCGCACCCACACCGAGGCTACTTTTCTTTATACAGTGCTGTCTGAACTGTCTCCACTAGCTGTCACTGTTATCCCACCTATTACACAAAATCAGTAACACACATGGAACACGTCTCTCTTTGTCCTTCAGTGATCATATTGTGTTTACATTTTGGTGTTTTTATGATTAATCTGTCAAATAAATTCCATCCTCATATTTATCAATATTTTGGTTGGAGCGCTACTGACAACAAGAAGAGGGATTGGCAATGCCAGTTTAAATAAGAAAAAATCACACCAGATGCTTTGTGAATTTATTCAAACATATTTTTGAATCTGATACTGAATATAATACAATACAATATGAGTATGGAAGTCTGTTTTTTTAAGAAGAGTAAAAAATGTAAATATATAGTAATATATTAAAATTGCAGAGTAATATAAGATGTGATTTATAATCCTTCTTTATCAAGTGTGGTTTTAAACCACATTATTTCCAGGTGTTCTTAGCTGTGGTCAACATTCTCAAAGGCAACACATCCTCTACCCATTCATTTGGCAGCTCCATCATTCTTTCCCATAATGCAACCTCCTCGGCCGTAGAGTCCATCCAGTCCACACTTACTCCATAGCTTTTGCCTATAAAGAGAATCAGCATCAGAAAACTTTATTGATCCCGGAAGAAATTACGTATGTTATGACTGCAAAGACCCAGAGACATGAACAACGTAAAATATGAAGTCTAAATCCAATAAAACTCAATATGAAATTATGCTATACACAAAGACACTGGGTGTAAATACTATAGATAAGTAAAATACAGTTAAGTGAATTACTAATGACACATGTTGTATAGCATTTTGCATATAGCATGTTGTATAATGTTATAGCATTTATTGGACGTAAGAAATAATATTGACATTTGTAGTGATACTTTCATGCTAAGACACAAAAGATATTGCACCTAATGATAATTATTTTTAGCACCCAAAGCATGAAATCCTTTTTTTGCACTTTCAACATTTTGTACAGTGCTGTGCAAAAGTCTTAGGCAACCATGCAAATAGTTTGAAGTCATTTTGTTTCTAAATGCAAAGAAAAAAGGAAGCAGTAAAAAGTGTCAAGGTTCCTTTTCAATTAATTGATATTCATTTTACTTAATTGATATTTTGTGAGCTGCTTAGAACAACACAGGAATGGTTACAGATTTCTGCTTGATGCCTCCAAACATTGCACGGATTTAAACAATTCCATAATTAACAAATCTAAGTTAATATAATTAAGTAAACAGAGCAAACCAATGTGTTTGGTGCTAGCTACAAGTAATACTGGGCTTCCATGAAGAAAGAGGTCTAGAAATGATTAAATAGAACACTTTGCCATACATTAAACCACTATTTACTATATTAATTTTATATATATTTCTTGTAATATTGGTGTTTTAACACTAACATAACACTATTGGCCAGTAGTAAACAGCTTTTAAGTATAATTTTCTCAGGGGCCCAAGACTTTTGCTCAGTACTGTACATCCTCTTTAAATGCACCATAGAGAATAATCAAAAAAGAAAATGTATCAATGTAGAGAACATAAATCATGAAATCATTAAACCCATGAAAGTAAAAGCTCTTTTAAAAAAAGGAATGAGCGGAGAAAGCAAGGAAAAAAGGTCAATTTAATTACTGTTCTAATAATAACCACACAATCTAATGAAAAGCTAAGGAGAAAGAAGGATGTCTTCTGGTGCTTTTGTAACATAATGACTGAGGGTGGCTGAGAACATTTCCAGAAACAAAAGGTTATTCACCCACAATTTAATACTCAATTATACTTAACATACTGATCTTATGGGACAAATGGGAATGTGCTCAGAAACACACTCAGAAATGTCAGCTACAAATATAATTTGTAATTAATGCTGCCTGCCCAGTTAGAAAAGATTTTTGCCAATATCTTTGTCTCCAATACAGACTGGATCTATCACACAGTGTGAGGCAGGTGGGAGATGAGGCCTAGTATGTTTCTTCTTCTGAAACTTATTAACTGCCAGCTAACACACACCTCGACTGTGGGTTACAAAGTCTGAGGTAAAGGTTAAAGTTGGTTCACCTGTTCCCAGACCCAGTCGCAGCCCCCCTAGCAGATGATTGGCCAGTCGGTCGCGGTCCCACACGGTAAGCTCTACACATGCATCCTTCAGGTCCTCTGTCCTGAAGCCATCATACACCATGGTGTGGTTGAACACTGGGTTTGTGGTCCTCTTTAACACCCGTGTCTTCTGACGGCTCTTTTTGCTGGTGTCTGGCAGTACAAAACTGCACACACACACACACACACACACACACACACACACACAATCCCACAAGATGTATGTTTGTCATAGAAAGAAACTGTCACACTGTGAATATTTTATTTGTATGACTATATGTATGTAAACAAAATGTATGTAAATCAACAACCAGATCAAATGCTTTTTAACCATGCAATCATTGTTGGGCTAATTACAGAAAAATAAAACCCTAATATCAAATTCACGTCCTTGTTTTCAGTATTTGCAAGGCCTTATATGACTAAAGTAATGTTTATCTGAGAGACATAGTACTACATGGCATAGAAGGCAGTTACATAATAATTATGTAACATAACAAAGAAACAGTAAAATGATAGGCATGCTATATGATAGCTCTTTATTGATGTTACCATTTCACATATGGGTCTATAGTTGCACCCCTGATCAGAGGGAGGTTCTTGCAGTCTTTCACCCAGATATGCACTTCACCTGAGTTGGGCATTGCCTTTGCTGTAGCAGAGAAACAAGCATAACACGAGAATATAACTTTAATATGTGACTCAGAATTCAATTCGCTTTGAAAGTTCAACAGAAAGCAATACTCCGTTATGAAATCACAGATATTACAGTGGGTGAGCTGGGGTAAGAAACGTATCGCCAGTCTCATCTCGCCTCTGTCGTCTGCAGGCTGGACGCTGCTCGTGGTCTGTGAGCAGAGATTCAAAGGTCAAGACAAAATATCCAGCAATGCACTGATGCTCATTCAAAGTAAGTAAGTGCAAATGTGTAATCTTTATTTAAATACAGGGGTTCCTCAGGTTACAACAGTTTTGACATGGCGTTCATACTTCTCAGTTTATGGTGCTCAAACTTCTCACTGCACTGGCTTAGTTACTGTTTTCTGTGGCTTAGTTGTCTTTTAATGATTTTACAACTGTGTTGGTAAGTGTTGGTAAGTAACTAAGACTAACACCGAAATTCAGGTTACATCACTGTCGAAGGTACAGATCTGCCGTAACTCGAGGACCCCCTGTAGTATATATATAAAGAATCATGATATACCCTTGATTTGAGGTATAAGGAGTTAATCTGAGTGTTTCCAAAATCCCATTGGGAGAGGTCAACCTCTATCTCTCCTAGGAAGCTATTGCGCCCAAACGTGTCATTGTGCCAAACGGAGAGGTTGAGAATCTGGGTTTTCAAATACTCCATTCGAACTCTATACTACATGAGGGGGAGAAAAAGAATTAGGCCTATATTTAACAAAACAAACATTTATGATTAAAGTATCTATCGTTGTATATTATGCAAGCGCTGAGTGATGAATACATAAGTCAGATGCTCTTCCAAGAAAACTGACATGGAGACTTTAATAAACAGCATGTTCTTTACCCTTAAAATCTCATTGTATGTAGGATTCAAGGTCCTCTTTTTCACTGCAGTTTTTCTTTTTCCCAGATTGGAAGAGTCAGGGATTAGGTAACTTTTCACATACCTACAAAATGAACATTTATCTCATTTTTTAAACAGCTCTTGGCCACGTAAGTATTTATGTAAATGATGGTCATGCCAATTACGAATCTTACAAACATGAATACAAATGGGGCAGCGCAGTAGGTTCTAGGCTACTCACGGGTCAGATCGGTTCCTCTTTGGATCTACCGCGGCCAGATTTTTGCACTGAACAACGAAGATGTGGAATTCCCTCAGCTTCTGCACATAGTTGAGTGAGAACTGGATGGTCCCTTGGACTTCGACACTTGTGAAGTCCCCACTGTAAATACTCATCACGCTCCCACTAACCTGTGGATTTTAGGTGCATTTGCTTAACCAGTGAGGGGCAGGTGGCCCCAATTGTACAGCAAGACGTTATTTAAGCCATGATCACACAGATAGTCAACAGAATACCAGCCAAAACATTTATAAACATGTATTAAAGCTGTTAATTGTATGTAAAGCAAAGGAATAAGAACATACAGATGACACAGAAGGCGAGATACTGCTAATGTTAGTGCGGGATCTGCCATTTCTCCAGCGCATGCCGCTATGGGAACTGTACTCAGAGGTGGAGTCACTTTCCCCTGCATCATTCTGGACAACAGAGGAAACAAAGAATGTTTTGTGCCAGGGTTTTACAATACATGTTTCCAGTACTGACCCTGCAGTACTGATACTGCAAAAAGTTGCAATCTGAAAATGCTCTCTAAGCAGGAGCAGGGTTTAAGCTTCTCTTCCTCTCAATTTGAGGCACTTTGAACTGTGCCTTTAGCAATAGCTGTAGCATGAGAGATACACATTCTCAGACACACACACACATATACAAAGTAATGTAATTAATGTACTATAATTTCCAGTAAGTCAGTACCTCCTTCTGCAGGAATGAAGGGACAGATTTGCTGAGATTCCTCAGGTGGTCCGGGTCTGAAAAGGAGGAGGAGGGTGGGGATGGAGTGCTGGAATCTGAAAGAGAGGATTCATTTACAACTGCAGTCTGATGCTTATAACAAACAATGATCATTTACCTTAGCAAGCAATGACGAATAAGCATCTTTGCAGTGTAGTGCTAGATCTCAGGAGGGTTGAAAAAGACTGGAACAAAATCTGATTGACAGAGGTTGTTCTACTGGTGTACAAAATACAAAAATTCTTACTGTCACAGCTATTTGGCGAAGACTCATCCATTTGATGACCTTTTCTGTTTGATCCTGGAGAAGACAGGTATGACACAATGGCAAAACAAAGAGAAAGTAGAGCACATAACTGTCACCTGAACCATCCATTCTAAGTTGCACAAAGAGACATTTTAACCAGGACACAGACAAGGGGCATATAACGTTACTGCATGATAAAGGGGCATTTTAGTAAAAAAGAGAGCTGAATGTAGGTATGGTGGACAGGTGCTTTTGTGTATATAAAAGTAACACTCACTTGGTATTGCAGTAATGTCTTCAAGGCTTTTATGGTACACAGGTCTAGCGGCAGCACGCCTAAGTGCACTCTGAACGAGACTCTCTTCATCACCTACCAGCCGCAAGAGTCAGAATTACAAAATGATTATTTACATCAGAGTTAGTTATAAACATAGTGGAGGGGCTGTCAAAAGCTAAAACATGTTGTGCCTATTTGTGGTTAGAACCACTCATTAAATGCCATGTGATGTCCATCCGCCCCAGCTGCATTCTTGATTTTAACTACGGGAAATTCCTAAGCTGATTTAAGTCCTTTCTGATTTATCATGTCTTTAAAAAAAAAAAAAAATACAAAAAACATTTAAATCTGCTATATTGTAACATTCCATGCTTATATCTACAGATTTTCGAAAGAAGGGAAAACGTGCATGACTCACGGTTTGAACTTGCTCGAGAGCGGGACCAGGGGTCTACTTCGTGTGAAGTGTCAGGGCTGAGATCTTCAGTGTTGTGTGCAGTGGGGCGCGGCCCCAGGCTCCCTCTCCTAGCCCGAAGCTCCGCAGAGCCTAGCGGTGTGCTGGCCTGAACAGGAGAGCATCTCATGCTGCGGCCCGTCTCTGGGGACGTCTGGAACGGCGTGCAGACGAGTTCGCTCTTCTGCTCAGTGACCTGCGGAGGAGTGAACATGCCTCTCCTCTCCCTGATCCCCAGGTAATGCTGGTAGTCCCTTGGAACAAAAGATCTGGCGAGAGGTTGGGAATCAGAGTCTTCAGAAGTGCGTGATGGTCTCCTCTCATTGAGTTTTTCTTTATTCTTGACCATTTCTGGAGATTTTTTCACTTGTGAATTAGCTTCTGGGGTCTTTCTGTATGGCGACATGCTAACTTCGGTTGATTTTCTTTGCTGTGGGAGATTCGTGTCCGGAGCTTTCTTGGACTGCGAGTATAAATCTTGCCCCGTGTCTTCAGTATCTACGTCCAGGGAGAACATGCTGATGGCTCGCCGAAGAGAATTTCCTCTTCCGTTCAGTGTTCCTTTACCGCTCCTTCTAGTCTGCTGCCTTGGTTCTTTATTGAGCATGCCTGATGGTTTAGGAGACACTGTATCTTTCAGAGGTGAATGCGAACCTCTCTGTGGCTGAGAGGAATGAGACAACCTCAGAGAGTCCAGCTCACCTGAAGTTTTATAGAAGAAATTTCCTTTGCCATTAGAATCAGATCTAGTGGCGGCAGATTTCTCTTTTAAAGATGACTGGGGTGCTCGGTCTGACTTTGATGGTTTAGTACTTCCACTGTCATTTCCGAACCCTGTAAAACTGGCTGACTGGTTTGGGGGAAGATTCTGGTTCAAAGAAAGCCTTGCCTCCACAGGAGAGTGCTGGTATATCTCCCTGCAGGTATCTGCTTTGACATCTGGGCTCAATGGTCTTTGACTTTTGTTTTCAAGAAATGAAATCTTGGCGGAAGACCCTGCCCAGAAGTCACGGAGGTTCTTGAACTGCAAACTGTTCATGCCTTCTGCTGTGACTGACTTTTCTGTTCTGTCTCGTAGAGGAATAAGAGTAAAATTTGGAGACTGTCCTCCCCTGGGAGAGGGTATATTGTCCTCAGGTTCATTATCTAGCTCTGTGCCTATGGATCGAAGATCAAACTCTGATTTGGTAAATCTTTTGTTCAGCTTTCCAGATGACTTGTCACTTGCTGCTGCTGATCTGACATATATTCTGGGCTCAAAATTTTCTTTCTCCCAAAATAATTTGAGCTGTTTTATCCTTTCCGCCCGGGTGTCTTGTTGCTGGCCACTCTGCTTTCCTAATGTCACTGTATTTGGCTGCTGCATGTCAATATTAGGCTTTGGTGGAGATCCAGGTTTTACCTGTAATTCTTTTTCCTCAGTCTTTGATCTGAAGTCCAAATCTGTTACTGCAGGCAACATGCGCTCTCCATCACTGTTGATGTTCATAGTTCTTCTCATATTTTCATTGCTCTGGTCTCCTAGAAAGGACCCATTGTCTACTGAAGGTGAGGGAGATTTCAGATGCAAAAGTGAGGTAATATCTATGTCTGAGGAAGAATTTGAATCAACTGTGTCTTTCTTTTGATTAGTAAAACTCCATGGTGGTTGCACACCTTTGACAATGGTCCCTTGTTTATAGTCAGCGTTTGACCCAGAGCTGACATTATCCATGCTCTCATCTATATTCAAAATCTCCTTAACACTTGCTTGTTGCTTAATCTCAGCTACTGGATAATCAGTCTTTAAACTCTCTTCAACTTTTGGAGTTTCCTCTATATAATCTGTCCTTTTCATACCAACATTGCTTTGGTTAATTGGTTTGTTGTCCTTTTCAGAATTCATGTTTGATCTGCTGACTAATATCTTTGGACCTGTGTTGCCTTTCTCCCAGAATGACTTCAAATTGGCCATTTTTGGTGGTTGACTATCCTCAGAATCTTCTGTCTCTTTCAGTTGATGTTGAGTACGTTTGTTGCCTGGGCTTTCTAACTTCTCAGCATTGCCACTCTCCCCTTTTTTGCTAAGCTTCTCTGCTAATTTTGAACCTGTTTTTTCAAAAATGTCAATCTTTCCATGATTGACATTTTCTGTCTGAAATGAAGGGTAAGTAGAAGGGTTAGATTCAAATCTTTGCTGTGCAACATCCTGAGTCTCACTAAGAAGCTCTTGTTCATCTACACTCAGCTCTTTTCCCCAGCAACTCTCCATTGAGAAGGCATCATTCACTTTTGGAGTGTTTTGAGTGTGGCTTTGTCTTGGGATTATCAAGTAAACATTGTCCTCTGATTTGGTTCTTGAGTTTACCTCCTCCTCAAAGTCACTGTCCTCAATCTTGGTGTCTTCCTCAATTTCTTGCACACTGACCTCGGAGTCAAGCTTATCGCTGCTATCTGAGCTCCTGCTGAACCATTCCAGAACTTTAGCGATGGAGTCTCCCTGTTCCTCGCTGGGGTTTGGAGCATGGGGTTCTACCATTAGGGGATGTTTGTGATCCTCAGTTTTTAAATTTTTATTATTCTTTACATTGAAGTTAGGAGGGTAGTAGCAACTGTCAGATTCCAGGGAAGCATCAGCTAGTTGGGAAGTATTTGCTGAATCAGCTATGCCGGAGGCTTTAGCTCTTTTGGTGGCCTCAAAGTCATGTTGATCTGTGGAAACATCACATAGCATTGAACGAAAGAAGGGGCATATAGCAGACATATTGATAAAAATGCACATTTTCAGTACCCTGTTTGTGCTACTAATCTATAACATTAATTAATTTGTGCTAAATATGCAACAATGCATTGGCATACACTGAAAAAATGTGACAGTGTGCATGACTCTGATGTGACAAGGTACCAGGAAGAATGGACATTCTTTTAATTTTGCCATTTGTTGAAACTGAATTGTTTGAACACACCAACAATTTAAACAAGCATGTTCACATCACATGTCACACTCCTCACACCTCCCAGCTCTAGTGATATCAGTAAGCTGTGCAACGTGACTGCCATCATAATTATAACACAGTATAGTGTTATATTCATAACACAACCTATATTTCTTTCCAGATAGAAAAGTTTTTAACCATACCAAAAGTATTCTGATGATGATCTTGTTGCTCTTGTGTTTTATCTTTTTCATTCTTTGACAGTTTACTGTTTTCTTCCTTCAGCTTTTGCAGTGAGACTTGAGGAACAGCGCTTTCATTTAGTGGACTTTTCAAGAGGGCTTCCATTGGTGACCTGGCACTTTTTCTAAGAATGAATGGAGGTTCTTCCTTCATCTGAACGGTTTTCTTTTGGTTTTCTGGATCGTCAGATGTTACCCAGTTAGGGGTACTATTATTGTCATGTTTTTGTTCAGCTATACTCATTCCATCTATAGTTTTTTGTTCATCGTCTGACCGTGTGTTGGAACTCAGACTCAGTCGTGGCTGTATTTTTGGCTTCTCTTGTGCTTTCTGTTCTGAAGTATTTAAAGGCACGGGGGATCTCACTGGCAAATGTGACTTTGGCAAGCTTGATTTAAGTGTCTCTTTGTCTATTGGAATGAGAGGGGACTTCTTGGTTATAGGTTGTTCTTCAAAAGTTTGCTGTGGTGTAATGTCGGTGGACACTGGCTTAAAGCGGTGGAGAGGTTGTGGCAGTTGGCTCTTGATGTTAGAGTCATTGGAGCTGTAGCTGGAGCTGTGCTTGAGGATACCTCTGGGTGGAGGAGACTTGATTTCTGAGTTTGTAGAAATGCTCTGAGTGGACACACTGGGGGTGGACATAGGGGAACTGATAGTGGAGCTTGTAGACACACTTTGCGTGGACACAGATGACCTAATGCCTGAACTTGTAGAGAAGCTCTGGGTGGACACCGAGCTGGTGGTGTCTGAAACTGCACTTTGAAGTTTATAAAGTTTAGTTCTCTTTTTTGGTACAGGTTTTTGGCGAGGGGTGATTTCCCGTAGAATGTCAGAAACTTCATTCTTCACTTCAGTTTCTGTTGCTGCAGGAGGCTGTATTTCTGCTGAAAACGTAAGGAGATAAGTATGAATGAAGCCAGCAATTATTGCAGTTACAACATATAATATTATTTAGCAATTATGAACGCTTCTGCATGCAAATATGCCTATTACATCTACTGAAAAAGTGGACAAATGAAAAACCTTTAACTGATGTTTTCTTATCCATAGGCTTTGAGGCTCCATTTGAAATCTGGTTGTTAACGTCCTCAAGGTTTAGATTCATTCGAATAGTATTAAATGGGTTGTGCCTTGGCTGAAGTGAAAAGAAAGCAAGTTTCAAAATTTTTTGGATGCAAATTCAAACATAAAAGATTAAATCACCACCAAATCCTAAAACACTGAATTATATGAGCAGCAAGAACTTTACATACTCTGGATGGCGACCTTATGGCCAAATTCAGTCGGTCTTGCTCCGCTGTTCCGCTGTTTTTAAAATGCAAAAGAAAGAACAGGAAATGAACAAATCAGAAAGTGACAATATATTTGAATTGCCAAAGATATTGTTTACAGTGTTGTGAAATTAAAGAAGGTAAAATTAAATAAAATATTGGGCTATAAAATGTACGTATTTCTACTAAAGATAGAGATACATGCATATAAAACCTCAGAAGACATGAATAGATTAACTGGTCGGGACAATGAAATGGCTTTATGTGTGTTTTAAGCATTGCCTTAGAGTATAAATGTTGTAATTAATTTAATGACTAATTGCAGTGTCCTAAGCTGTCGTGTTCTGAAATGTCCCTTGTGCACATGTTCCATTTTTCCTGTGAACTCGGTGGGCTTTTGATATACATGCATTGCAATAACAGGTAGGCCATTAGACTGAGGGCTTCTGAAACCATGCAATGCAAACACCCCTGTTAGCTCTTAAATGAGTCACCTGGCAAGTTTAATCATAAGATATCCACGCCTAAAAAACACACATGAACAAAGTAGGAGGGGAGAGACCTGCTCAAACAGAAACATTACACAGAGTATGAGGTGCTGGCAACAGGAAAGAGCAATAACTTTATATTCATCTGACAACACACAGCTACTGTCAAGCGCTTTACCCACTAATCCTGCAAATCTGTGAGCATTACATACATGAACCTATAATCCTTATGACAGCATCCCTTTACTGCATTCATCCTTAAGATCAGTCATTGCAAAAACAGGCAGGGAGGGAATGTAATGGGCACAAATGCTGATGTTATGCTGAAACACTGGATCACCTTTTCAGATTGTTCGCTGTCCCTGGTTTTGATGTCGAAGTCTCATTGTTGCTTTTACTGAAGCGATCTTTCCAAGACTGAGTCAAAAACTCTAAAGGGGAGAAAATGAGGAGATGTTACTGCAGATAAAGGAACCATTTTGGACTATATAAAAATGTATTAATATTTATTTAAATGATACCTCGGAAAACAATAATTATGCACTTTTTATGTTTTTCCATATTTCTATTTTCGAGGAGGAATAGAAACCTCTCAATCTAACTCTGTTTCCTCTGCTATTAATTACAGACTACACAGTCCTGAACAAAAATTCAACATGGGTAGTCAAAAGGAAATACACATACACCTCAAGATGACAAAAATACTACACAAATGCCTACAGGAAACCAGTGCCCAAATATCACTCGACTTTGCACATATATTCAGTCCTTAAGTGTTGGAGTCACAGTCATATCAGTAAGCATTGGCTCAAAAACAAACCAAATATCTTTAATTAATTGGCTTGAGCTCTTAACAGAATGTTCATTAGAAGAACCTCGGCAGCACTAAAAGACACATGGTCACTCCTTCTGCAGTGTCTTGGAGCTGACAGGTAGGCCCAAACTCTACATTAGAACACTAAAACACATGTGGAGCACATGCAGACAATTCCTGCAACCTACTGGCATAATTTGCCTTGTCGTTTCATTTAATTACATGTGCTGTCCTTTATAAATGATTTCACTTTTCGTCACATTTTTAACTTTTGTATTTCTCTCCGTTTCATTCTTGATTTTATATTATTCTGTATCAGTGTAGTTATGTGTTGCAGCATGCTTATACTGGGTATACGTCTTTCTTTACATGTTCTAAAAATTCTCCTGTTGATTTTTATAATGACTCACCCACAGTCATGGGTTTCTTCTGTTTCATGGATGCCATAATGATGTCCGAACCATGAATCCTGTCTTGGTGTCTTTTAGACTTCGCCTCATAGAACCACTCCCCTGTCATGTACTTCAGTCTGCCCTCTTCAGGACCCAGCTTCTCCAGATGCCTAATGTTCAGAAGAGGTAAAAGGTTTACAGTGGCACAAAAGGTGCTGAGTGGCATGAAATCAACATGCTGTCCATTTCCCTCAGGCCTAGAAATGCCAAACCACAGAAATCTTGGAAGATTTCTAAACATTAATTAACCACTGTGTTGTTTACCCCTTTGCTGCTCCTGAGGAAACTCTTAAGTAAAACATTGAACCCAATCCTGTTTCATTAAAATGAGTTAGCGAAGGACAAATTCTGTGCATTCCATGAGCCACAAACTTGTTTACTTCATCAGCGACAGACGTCCATGAATTATCCCACTTTAAAACTTTTCCCCGATTTCCATATTTATTGTTTAAAAATCATGGGGATTTATTCTGAATGCTGAATTTGGGGTTAGATTTAAGGGGCACTTTCCTTCCCCTGCCAAATTATTAACCTTTTCTAATTCATTCTTCATTATTCAATATTATAGAATATCTTGAACTGTAAATTCACTCATAACGTGACTGTAGTGGGCTTAGACCTGAGGTGCCATTGGTGCTACACTAACCTGCAAAATCAAGACTCCTTTTACGATGAGAGAGCTGCTGAGGTCCAAACACAATGGTCCCCTTTAGTAATGGGGGCTTAGACCCCGAGTTCACAAAACTCTAGTGACGCCCCGGGTTTCCTTAACTGTAAAGGCTTTGATTTGATAGTAAACCACTTAGCTACTTGCATCAGCCGTCCCATGCTTCAGCAATACCCTACTTCAGAAGAGTTGCACAGCAAGATTCTTCCAAAGAACTTCCCGCAAGACATAATTCAACCAAGCTGAACTCAACTTTGGTCACGCATTGTTAAGTATTACCCTTCAACCCTAGAACCTCCTAAATGACAAACATTACCTGTACTGCCTTCCACACCACACAGCTGTTTGCTTTATGAAGGCAGAGAACACTGATACATATTACACAAATACACAGAGCACCATCCTATTCAGCTACATCCTCATAACGTGTTGCCCTCCAGGTAACATTTTAAATATAAGCAATAGCAAGGCCATTCAATAGCAAGGACTCAGTAAATGTCTATTAGTATTTCTAGACCAGTTAAATGGAGATAGACCAACTTACAATTCTTTCCAGTTCCACCCATTTCAGTCAGGTAAAGTTAATATATGTGAATGATCATAAAACCTGTAAGTAAAATTGCAAAACAATGACTGAAAAGATCAAATGCAAGTAATCACATGACCAGTGATTGTGAGTCATGGCAGTAAATCAAAACAGTTAGATCAAAATCATGTGTCTGCTGCGTCCGATGGAACACATCTTAATTTTCAGGGGAACTATGCTGGTCATGTGAAAAGGGCAAGACAATTATTCCACAAGGATAGACTTAATCCTTTTATCCAAGGCTGAGCGAGGCCGAGGCTGAATAGAAATCATCCAGTCGCAGCTAGTTTCTACATTCTTCCTTTCATGTAGGCACTCATGCCCACAGACACTGCTTTTAAGGCATCTGAACTACATAACACACAACTTGAAAGCTCCG
Source organism: Rhabdalestes septentrionalis (assembly GCA_037832545.1). Taxonomy (NCBI): domain Eukaryota; kingdom Metazoa; phylum Chordata; class Actinopteri; order Characiformes; family Alestidae; genus Rhabdalestes; species Rhabdalestes septentrionalis. Next base: position 16,258,289 of record JBBMFX010000001.1, on the reverse strand, counting down.
TTGTGCTCATTCCCAAAATGCTCCATGACATGTGAAGGAGTTAACAACAGTCTGTTTAGCTTTGTGGTCTTTCAGTAATGTTCAGGTATGGTTCCTTCATAGCAGGCCAAACTGAGGGGAGTATCCATTCAAGCGATCCGAAATGGTGCCTTTTTCAACACCGCCAGAATGCATCTCTCTAAAACAGAGCTTCAAAGCTGAAGTTGAGTGGTAATGTCATTAGCTGACTCACCCTGAAGCTATCCTGTGAGTGATAAGGCACAGAATTTGCCTCAGCCTTTATTACTTTAAGAGACAAACATCACCTTCCCAATAATGTTTGTTCTCACCAAAATACTTGACAAAAAGCCCCGTTTTTATTGCAGTCTCGACAACCATGAACTTCCAAACACTGGAATGTTTTGTTTTATATTTAATTATGTCCAGTATCAGAAGGAATTTAGGATTTCACAATATGGATTAAGTATCAGATTTGCAATTATAATGAGAGAAACTGCCACTTGCATCGCAATATATGATACATCAATCAGCCATATTAGCAATACCACCAGTGTAATATTGTGTAGGGCCCCTCATGCTGCCAAAACGGTTCTGACAGGGACTTCACGAGATGCACAGTGGTATCTGGCACCAAGATGTTAACAGCGGAAACTTTAAGGCCAGTAAAATGTGAAGTGGGGCTTGAACATGTTTTGCAGCGAGGCAGGACACATTTGTTTACTCTTCCCTCGGGGAATAATGTTGATGAAGACATGTACTTGGTGCAATATATGCAACACTTTTTAGGTAGGTGGAACATCTCACAGTAACATCTACATGAACGCAGCATCCAAGATTTCCCATCAAGACACTGTCCAGGGAATCACATTACTACCATCTACCTTCCTTCGTCCCCTAGTGCACACTGATATCAAACCTTACCCAGGTAAGAAATGCATACACACTGATGATCCATCGGTCCAGGCCATCTTCCATCACCCCATTGTCCAGTTTTGAAGCTCAATTGGCCATTCTAGGCAGTCAACAATGGTCAGTCTGGGTACTCAGACACGTCTGTGGATACACAGACTCATATGCAGCATGAGGCAATGCATGTGTTCTGAGACCTTTCTTTCAAAACCAACATTATTACAGAAATTTGTGCAATAGCTGTTCTATAGGACTGTACCATATTGACCAGCTTTTGATGACCATGTGCATCTCAGAGCCTCACGATCCTTTCACTGCTTCCCCAGTTTGCCATTACTGGACCACTATTTGTAGGTACTGACCACTGCATCCCTCAAGGCCTGCCATTTTGGAGATGCTCGGATCCAGTCGTCTAGTCATCAAAATGTGTCCCTTGTCAAAGTCACTGAGATTCTTACATGTGCCCAACAAATCTTACCCCCTGTATTAACAATTATTCATAATTATTAATGAAGTAATTTGTGTTTTTTACTTTGCCTATCAGTGGTTTTAATGTTGTGGCTGATGGGTGTATATATTGGTAGATTTGTGAACCAATTATGTGACACAGCTGATAACTGTACTGCATTATATTATTTCATTTATTTAATTGAGTTTAATCTGGGCATTTTCCACCAGCTAGGTCTCATCCATCTCGCAATGCTACCAAGCTGGCACATTCATCTTCCAGAACATGCAACATACCATCACATCACACTTTGCGGAGAATGCTATATCACCTAACAGACAGCAGCATTCAATAGCAACACACTGAGTGTTTGGGGGGGGATCGGGGGGAACTGTCGGCATACTGGTGGTTTCTGTAAAATCTGTACTGCAAAGACCACTTTCAGCATAAAAATCTCGAAACGATACACAGTTCATCCACTGTAGACTCCAGAGTGAACTTACTTGATTCGATCCTCCTCTGACTTCTTCAAATCTGCATCCCTTTTTAATACTGTCATTATCATCTCCTGCTCCTCCTCATTTAGGTAACTCAGGTCAATCATGATGATCTACTCAGTCCTCCCACAGTGTAGCTCTGAACTACCAAGAAAGAAGGTCCAAGTGTTCTTCCGTTGTATGAGGGGACCAGTGAAGTCTTCTGTTGTCAGCGTACGTGCTGGTAGAGAGACTTGTTTACAGCCAAATCACTTACAACACGCCCTCTGGCTGTCTATATCCTTCATCTCCTACAAAGATCCAGATGTGGCTCCATACCTGAAAAACACAAAGCCGGGATATGTAGTGAGATATTATTTTTATATTATTTAGAGTCTCTCTTAAAGTCAAGAAGAAAAGAAGTTCAGGAGTGGTTTTTCAAGAATTTATTTGCACTTGTTGAATGACAGAGAGTACATTGGCAGAATCTAATTAAGTACTAACTATATATTGAACTGCCAGCTATTTGGGGTGAAATGTGATTTCCCTATATCTGTGCAATAAAACTAAGAGGTCCAGAGCATTCTTTGAATAGACTAAACCATGTGACGTCTGTTCAAGGGAAGAGACAGCCGCATTGTTCTAGCTGTTTACAAAAGCATCCCACTGCAACTGAATGAACATAGGTCTGATTCAAACAAATCGCACATAAAATGTTGTTGCAACATGCTTTCCTCTGTTCCTCTGACATCCTCAACATTCATTTTGTCTTTGAATATTTACATAACACATAACACATACAAATATCAACCGACAGTCTTTAACCTGCTGAAGCGGTCAAATCACTCAAACTCTCTCTGTTCAGACCCTGCTGAGCTCTGCTTATTCTCTAAACTTCCGCAGCGGTCATATTACGCAGCGCAATGCAGTACATCTAGTTACATATACAGCAGAACTCTATTGAGTGTGGTGTCAAATTCATAGCACTGTAACTAAATTCTTCGCCAAAGTGACCCAAAGTACTTTGTATACGCTCCCTTCTGTGCCCAGTAGTTTTCCACCACAACTTACACATTGAAGTGACTGTTGAGTAGATACACTCTGTTACTAAAACATTAATTATCAGCACATTAATAACATTCATGTGTGACACCAAATCCCTTATAACATATTTTTTTCCAAAACTGTCTCTTGCTTTGTTTCTCTAAGACAAGAGAATAAACTACACCTGATTCAAATGACCCTCACATGATCAAATCTAACACTCGTAACTACAACATGTCCGTGTTAACTGAGCAAATATTGAAGCAAAGATGTCTAAGATGTTGTTTACTCAGTTTTACAGCATGATCAAAACCAGACGCCCCAGCAAAAGAAGAGAATGGACTGACTTGATCAAAAACATTTTAAAGTGCAATAACTCAACACCTTACAAACTGCCAATACATCACATATGACAGGCCTGTCAGGAGTGTCTGATGACTGAGACCATTACTGTGCAATTTATAATGATACATATGTATAAATAAGGGACTGGTTTCATGGGCATGGATCAAGGCCAGTATTGAACCAAACTGCAATAGACCTACTGTTTATCTGAGGATTAGTGGAGGGGTTGGCAATATGGCACAAATATAACATCACGATATTTCAAGACACATGACATCAATTTTTTTACTTATTGGTTAGATCAGTTGGAAACGACATATAAAAAAACCTTTCAAATCCGTGAACACACTGATTTTATTTAACATTTCACCAACTGCCAATAGCATTTCACCAATAGATCTAGTTATGCACTAAATGTGTTTGTGGTCTTGTTTAAGTGGAACATACAGACTTTTAGTGGCCCTTAAACATTAGCTTGGTACCATATCTACGATATGCTTAGAAAAGTATACAGTGATGTAATGTGACATCATGTATCATGATAAAGTAATTGTTGCCATATTAGCCACCATGCACCCATGTGGGAAACAATGCTAGAGTCTAGTAGGACTTTGTGTCAGAATAGTTACTACATAATGCACTGCCAACTAGGAAGACCTGTCGTAAAGATATATACACACACATAATCAGACAGATGATTAGACAGACTGGAAGATGGATCGGCAGGCCTACAGATACAGACAGACAGAAGGACAGACCAATAGATGAAACAGACAGACAAATGATAGACATGGATGTACAGAAAAACAGACATATTAATGAACAGACAGACAGACAGACGTATGGACAGACAGAACACAGACAGGGAGGCAGACGGATAGACAGACCAACCAATAGATAAATAGACATGTAGATAACCAGATACAGATAGACAGAGAGACAGACAGGAGATACACAAACATACACAGACAGAAACAGAGAGCCAGAAATATAGAGAGACTGATGCATCCTGTTTTTCACATGTATAATGTGATAGCACTTCATACTTCACGCTTCAGGTTTGGTTTTTTACGTGAGTAACGAAGCCCTTCCTGAGAAATTAAATTATATTCAATTCAATAAGTCTCACATTATCGCAGGAGAGTTTTACACAAAGCAGTGAAACTCCTCAGTACTGCAGTAATTGAATAAGGTTCGTTGAAACAGAGGGTCACAAGGAACCTTTCTCAGAGCCGTGTTTCTGTACACTGTCTGCTGCCTCGTAATTAGGTTTCAGTAACAGGATAACGACGTTTATTTCTGGGGTGTAAAAACAATCCAGCTCTCTGAGACCTCCCGCTTTTCTGTCTGATTTTGGCATGCTGGTGCGCGTTCTGATGGGAAAGGGGACCGAACCCCCTCAGAATCCAAAGAGTCGGGGGGCTACAGGCTGCAGTGGGGGTCTGTTTCTGCATGAGTGTCTACTGATGAAGTGGTGCACACAATAACGACTTTACAAAATGACTATGTACCCAAATATAAATCTAATCGAGTTACCTCACACACTCGTTAAAATAATAATAACAATATTAAAGGTGAGAGGTATTCACAGGTGAGGTAAGAAAAAAAATGTCTGGATCCCCTTACCTGTCTCTAGAGGTTCGGGGGGAGCAGGTCTCAGCCCGGTGCTGCTGTGAGAGGGTTTGGAGACCGCAGCTCAAACTGAGACTGAACACGCCTATCTGTCAGACAGTCCCACTCCGTGTTAGAGCAAAGGGAAGGAGGGGAAGAGAGAGAGGGAGTGAGTTTGGGAGTACGTTGAAGTTCCAAACGTGTGAGAGTTAGGTGAATTCCTGAATGTGAGTGAAAGAGGCTGTGAGTTAATGAGTGAGAGAGTCAGCGAGACTGTAAGTGAGCGAGTGAGTGAGTTTGTAAGTGAGTGAGAGAGGCTGTGGATGGGTTTGTAAGTGAGGCTGAGTGAATGAGTGAGGCAGTGAGATATTCTGTGGGTGAGGATGTGAGTGAGAGATGCTGAGTGAATGAGGGTGAGTGAGTGAGTGAGTGAGAGGCTGTGAGTGAGAAATTGTAAGTAAGTGAATGAGGGAGTAAGTGAGTCTGTGGGTGGGTTTGTGAGAAAGTGAGGCTTAGTGAATGGGTGAGAAACTGAGTGAGGATGTGAGTTAGAGATGAGTGAGTGAGAGATTGAGAGTGAGTGAGTGAAAGGGAGGCTGTGTGTGAATGAGAGGCTGTGAGTGAATGAAAGAGGCTGTGAGTGAGTGAGAATGTGAGTGAGAGGTTGAGTGAGAGAAGCTGTGAAAGAGTGAATTAGAGTTTGTGAGTGAGAGTGTGTGATGAGGTAAAGTATTATAGACTGAGAACAGTGAATCACAGTTCAACCACTTTCTTTTTGTGATTTAATGTGTGAAATAATTTTTCGCGGCTCGGATAGTCACCCTCTTGTTTTCGCATTGCTGGAACTCTGCAGACATGCCCGAGATGTTCTCACTTTCAGTTACATTCGCTCAGTAAATATATTGATATTTATTTTTTACTTCTACTCAGGTAAGAAAGGTTAAGGATTTCCTTTTTTACTCTTTACTTATTAACTGATTTGTTTTTGTCAGTTTGGTTCAGTTATTTTCACGAGCTTCTGGAGCCCAACATCAGGTCCTCTGACAGTTACTGGAGAACTCACCAATTAAGCTACTTTCTCACTGCTATCCATTCTGAAGTTAAAGCTTCTTCTCCTTTGGAAAGATTCTTCTACTTGAGTCTGTATTTCACATATGTGACATTATTGTCACTTTACGACAGGTTTACACCACTATTCCTACCTCTTATGGTTTATAGTTGGTGGAAATACATCTGGTGTTGCAGATTTAGCTCGATTTAGATCTGTACTAGTGAATCTCCATTTTCCCTTGTTCTCACAAGGAACAGGGTTCTATCAAATCCAGCGGTCAGTTTTCTTTAACGTATTGTTTTAGAAAACCCATTAGAACATAAATCATTTCAGTCCACCGTACGAGTCGCTGATACTCACGCGACACGATTAACCCAGTCCAGAATCCTGTACCTCAAGTTTTGAGAAGAACAGAGCAGAGCATCTGGTTTGTGGAAGCTGCACTTTATTTGAAAAAGGAAAACGTTCACCAATTTTCTTCTTACATCTTTTAAATACGTAAACAAAAGAAAATGATCTGTGAGGACAACACAGAAAATATTCAGTAGAATGTCAGTAAATTCAGGTCTGACTGAATTGTTTTCATATTTCAAACCATCTCTTAACTATGCAACCAGACAAACAGTCTAATTTTTATTTACACAAAGCACCGGTCAACAGTGCTTAACTTCTCTTGGTCAAGTTTTTTTTTCTTTCAGTTTTTTTTTATTTTACATGATAAATATACAGTGATAATTATGACCTTTGCTTATGACCAATATCCAGTGAGCCAAGCTGCTCTCCTTGCTGGGGAAAAGGAAGCTGCTTGCTTTATTAAAGTCTGAAGCATGAGGGCAACTCTTCTTATTCACAGATTCAGCTCAGAGGCAGCCATTTCCAACAGTCCGTGTGAAACAATGGCATGCCATGCATAATGCAGAAACACATCCCTTCCCAAGTGCAACCACTGAAGTGCCGTACTAATTCAAACAGACGTTTCATTGCAATAAAACCCTAGGCACACTTATCGACTAACTGACCAACAAATCAGGTTCTACATTTTACCCGTCCAGTACTGTAGAGCTGCGAACGCTTGATCTACGAAGAGTATTTCTAGACACAAAACTTAAGAGAATATTTAGTGTTCTATATCATTCAGCTTACAGGTGTATTTTTTTTTTTACATAGCTATTTTAAAACTCTAATTACTCCCCTTATACAATCCAACATCCATGTGTAATGTTGAACTCTGTAAAGTTTTTCAGTTGTAGTTCATAATCATTCATTTTTGGAGTCAAAAAAGCATAAATAAATACAAACAACACGCAAGAGAGTTCTATCTGTGAACACAATTAAAAAGACAAAACTAAACGGAGAGGTAAAACATCACTGCTTCTTAATTTTACTATAGGAACTGCTGAATGATGATCTGAATTGGGGAGAATCCTGCCTTACTCTCTCAAAGGCTCCCCTGATTAAAAAAATGATTAATAATAATAAAATAAACAAAAGAAAAAAAATCCAGCAGGAAGGAAGAAATAAACTAGAACTTTTTCTACATGTAATAATAAATTCTCTCAGCCCCCTTTACCTATCTTTGCAGTTAATAAAATGCATGAGGAATCCCTATCAGGGTAAAACAGCAGCATCACTTGATAATTCGGACAAATTACAAAAAAAAACAAACAAAAAAACACTGCAATAAACTCTTGGTCTTATTACACATTCCGTTCCTGCACCACTGACGTTTTTAGACAGTTCCTCTGAGGAGCATGGCAGCACAGACAACAGGGCTTTGCTGCGTAGTGCTTTGACTTCAGGGAGCGACTTCATCTTGGGTTACATAAACTGCATCTGAAAGCAAAACCCAAAAAGTTTGTTTTATTGGATGCTTTGACTTTATGTAATCAATAAAAAAACAATACACACAAATAAAAAAATTAAATTATGACAGTTTATAAAGTTCCCAAATATTACACGTTTTTCACACAACAAGTGACAATTCTCAGTTTTCTGTAAGAAAGGTCTCAAAAAACACTTTAGTGGTGGCAACCATGGAGGCTGAAACACTAGCACAGCTCTCACTGTCTGGCGTCGACTGTTCCACTATTGGAATAATCAAAATAGAAATAAAAGCAAAAATTGAAATCGAAGATCAATCAACTAAACTGATTTCAATGGCTGACAGCAGCACAATCCCCTTTCTGGGTCACGAAGACAGTACATGTAGTCGGCAACAGTGACCCAGGTTTGTCTCGTGTTGGTTCTAGCCAGCTCTTGTAGTTACATAAGGGCATACACACTTCTGACAAGAAGAAATATACGTATTGCTGTTTTGTTTAACACAAAGTTTACATTTGTATAGGTTTTGGTACAATTTTTGATTGATATAACTGTGAACACTGAGAGAATAAAGGCAGGGGACCTTGGACCTCGACGTGGAATCTTCAACTGGTCCAAGAAATTGGTCTGAACCAATCATTTAGCTCACTTTACTGCATCATCCTTTAGTGCTATTATGTCTTAATCTTATTTCTTGCTTGTTATTTGGCCACCAAGTCACTAAACTGAAGTCACAAATCACCTACTCTCATAAGATTTGACTCATATATCGATCACTCTTTGTCAGCTGTTAGTGCGAATGCATGGTAACATGCATGTGCTCGTCTCCAGGATGTGTGATGGTTTATTTGTGTTCTGTCTGCTTCTCTTTGAGAATGAAAAAGACTTGTGATTGTCACTTGCTGTGTGAAAAGCCAACATTTACACATTTTTCCATTGCTAAGTACAAATCTCTATTATATTTTCCTCATATCGTGATTCTCTAAAGACACTACACAGTGTACAGCATTCAACTGAGAAAAAATTAAACACAACTTGCACAGAGAAATGAAACCAAAAATACAAGTTATTCAACTGCATGCACGGCTACGGGCAAGCACAGGGGCGTGCAGTACCTAGATGAAAGACGAGGTTCTACAAGAAATCCTTGAGAGAGAGCTGTGCAAAGGGATCTTGTCCTGGGGCTCTGAGAGGACTCTGACTGGAGGGGCTAGAGGCAGCAGAGGGCTAGTACAGAAAGAATGACACAAAGAGAAAGAAAGACAGAAAGGAAAAGCTGGGAGAGGAAAAGAAGACTACACACAATGGAGGACAGAGGTAGCCTGAAGTCTGGGAAAGAGGCCTAGTCACATGGCCCATGTGAACACAGTGGACCATAGGCATCAGAGTGAGTTCCCAGAGAGCTTCACTGAATAAAGAAGCACACATGTATGCCTCCACTCACTGAGCGAGCTACTACAGGGCTACAGTTGAGTGTAAACGCATACCTGCGCACTGGACACTGATCCAAAGGGGTTGGATGGCCTCATAACTGGTTGCGTGTACATCATTGTGGGCTGCGTCATCATGGTCATCGAGGGCAACTGTGGGGGCTATAGAAGTCAAAAATATCAGAAATAGGATCTCTAATTTTTTAATGAATTAAGTTTCTAGGCCAAGGGTGTTCCATGATGTCCAGCAATGTCTGGTGATTTTCCTGCTCACATTTGTTTTAACTCAACTGTTAATAGCCAGCTTTAGCAACTGCAAAATACCAGACGCCAGACTTCTAAGAATACCACTATTGTGCAGACTCACCATCCCATATCCCATCATGCCTGTAGGGGTTGTGGCAGGGAAGGCCATGACTGACGGAGGCTGTAGAAACAATGGGACTAAATAAGACCACGGACATTTCATTATACTCAGTTTCAAACAAACCTACACAGCTACAAAATTACCATTGAGACAGGGTTCCATGTAGTTGATGGGGCAGCCTTGGGCTGCCAGTTCATCCCACCCGTCAGTTTCTTCTCACCTGGCTGATTCCAGTGGATATCACTGTACATAAAGAGTCAATGAGCATTTCAACAAAGCCAAAACATTTGCTATAATTGTCAAGAATACAATTAACTTACTTTTTTGTGGTGCCATTTCCAATTCCCAAGTCTAAAATTAATTAAAAAGAAAGTTACAATTTTGTAGAACTGACTTTTGCAGAGCTGAATAACTACAGCATTTTAGACAGTATTTATTGAATGTGTAAATGTTTTTTTTTTTTAAATGAATCCTATGGATTAACACTTACTTCCAACTAGATTTGCTAAGGATGAGTCAAGGTCGTCTGATACAAGTTTTTCTGGGTGTTGAATGGAGGTCTGATTGGATCCAGCCACAGTGGGCTTTAAAATTCCACCTAGAAGGTTTTCAAGAAAGAGAAGAAGAAACAATCCCAGCAAGTTTAAATGTATGACTTCAGCAACAAAATCAATGAGAGGAAAAGTGAATAGCATTGCCGATCTTGTTGCAATGACACCTGTCGAGAGGTGGAACATACTAGGTGACAGTCAGAATACTAGGCAGGTATTTTTAATGTCATGGCTGGTTGGTGTATAATGATTCAATGTATAACAAGTAATGAAGTACAAAAAATATTGCAATACAAGTACAATACAAATATTAATTTGTAATACCATTACAAGCCTAAACTTATCATACAGCTATGATTTCACATACTGGGCTTTAGGGGTTAAGCAGTAAACACAAAATTGTAAGTTGTTTGCCATGCATACTGTGGTTCTATAAAGTCAAATGTGTCATACCATCTGTGTCCAGGTTACTTGAGGCAGCTTTGTTTCCAAAAACAGACTCAAAGTCAACATGAAGCTCCCCTGTGCTCTGTGGCGGAGGAACCTGTGGTGCACCATACCCTTCAAAAGACAAAAAAAGATCCTATTGAAACATGTTTGTGTATGGATACCGCTGCAGTTATGCTAAATTGTAGCATCAGAAAAATGATTTACTCTCACATTACTTTAAAAATAGCCAATATTCTACATTATAACCCCCCCCCCCCCAAAAAAAATCAAAGAAACAGAGATACATACAAACAGTAAGACTGACAACTGTTGTGCCATTTTAAATGTATAAAGTGGTACACACAGCTGCCACATCTCAAGTTAGATCAGACAGAAGCATTAGTAAAGCATGGGGGGAGTTTCAATCAGTGTGCACAGAGACAACAGAGGCAACCTCCAGCCACAGGCTCCCTACCTCGGAATAGGCCTGCTACATTGGAGGACTCAGATTGGAAGGGAGAGGGGTTTGGGAGATGCTGGACCATGGACGCTTGACCAAAAGAGTCTGACAAGCAGCCAGGGAGAAGGAGAGACAGCACAACAGACATTGAGAATGTTAAAGACACTCAAAGAACAAGACGTTTCATATTACTCCGAAGAATGATTATTAGAGCTGAGGGTAACACAGGCACTTAACAGCACACCAATCATCAGCACTATAGATCCATTTGAGTACAAGAGACAAACGGCATCCTGTAGAGATGACTATAGGTTTGTCATACATGTCATCCCTTTGCACTGATTCAGTGCCCTATGTTTCCTGAAGAACATAGTTGGGGATGGTTTGCCGTCAAAGTACCTGATATTAAGTGTTCTATCCGCACTGTTCGTTTGAAATTGGCTGATACAGATGAGCTTGAATCAATAAAGGGATTGTATTGATCTACAGTGGAAAAGGAAACAAAATCATTCACTTATCACTTTATACCTTACAACCAAATCTTATGTTTCTTAGTGAATAACCTAGTGGTTACATCTTGCAGTGGCACTTTGAAATGGCATAGATGTGTCGATGTATTTATTGCACACATTTCTCACCGCACTTGGTGTTCTTACTATGCTAGTCACACTACGTGCATTTTAGAACAGGAAAAAGAAGTGAAAATAGAAAAACTGTTCAAATTCCTTCCCAAACACACCCAAATGTTATGTGAAAAGTCTATAGTGGATGTACCGAATTTTTCGCCGTATAAGACCCCCCCCAACCCCCCCCCCCCCAAAAACTGGGGGAGAAAAGTTGGTGCGTCTT
>JBBMFX010000001.1:16216564-16227492 GCA_037832545.1 Rhabdalestes septentrionalis | reverse complement strand
TTCTATTCCCGAACGCGAGGGTGTACCGGCGTGCGGAGGTTCTACTCCCGAACGAGAGGGTGTACCAGGGGGAGCGGAGGTTTTACTCCCAAACGCGAGGGTGTACCATGGGGAGCGGAGCTTTTACTCCTGAACTTGAGGGCGTACCGGGGAGGCGGAGTATCTTCTCTCAAACGCGAGGCTGTACCAGGGGGAGGCGGAGTATGTACTCTGGAACGTGAGCATGTGACCGGGGCGGGGTTTCCCGAATACAAATATGTTTTTAAGTATTTGTCTGATTACGGTATTCGTAAAAAACACGTTATTTGTGCCTTTCTGAATACCGAATACAAATGTGATTTTTTTTTTTTTTTTCGAATAGGGTATTCAGACAAATACTTAAAAAAATATTCACACACTCGCGTGGTTAGGGCACTCGCTCTGCAATCAGAAAGTCATGGGTCAATCCTCTAGACTGCTAGGAACCTCTGAGGTACTCCGAGTAAATACCGTTCCCACACACCGCTCCTCTGTACACTCCCCACACACTGCACCTCACACACTGCTCCCCGGTACTGTCTCCCGCTCACCGGCCGCAGAGTTCCTGTCTGCCGCTGCTTCACCTGGTGAATGGATTTAAATGCAGAGGAGGAATTTCATGCTGTTCACACTGTGTGCAGTGGTGTGTTCACATGTGACCGATTAATCACTTTCACTTTTAGATATTCTGCCTCCCCCGCCCCTCCCCCATCACACGCTCAAGTTCAGGAGTAGATTGGGGGGGGGCGGACATTGTTTGTGCGCTGCATTATTGAATTTAACTCGAATACAAATACGAATAGGAATAATTTTCCCTTTTAACAAATACAAATACAGACACAAATACCGGCCACTCTGCACACCCCTAATATATATATATTTTTATATCATAAGCCCAAAATATGCCCCCAAATATAAAAAGTTTTTTAAGAATAAAAAGGTAAATCCATATCAGTATTGTACAGTGTACCCTGAACTGCTCCCACAGTACTAGAATGTAAAATGCTTATATTTCTCAGTTTATACCGCACTGTAAATTTCTTTGGCCCAAACAAGTAACTTCAGTAAAAAATTATTTTAATTTACATTAATAAAAATACAGGGTTTTAATAAGAACAAAATGAAAAAAACCACAAAAACACTCAAAGAAACACTCAAGATAGCTCTATGCGAGATGCATCACAGGGCAGGAGCCAATCAGCAAAAAGGAGGAATGAATAATGTTTTCAGATTGGCTACTTTCAAACAAATTCTTTCTTTGTGTTCTCTCAATGAATTTAAAAGTGTATAGTTATATTTTATGTGGAAATGTAGCTGAAATTATGCTAATAATTATCTTACAAAATTAGTAAATAATATTAAAAAAATAATTTAGCACAAAAATGCTTGAAAAAGCATAAAGTGCCATGAAAAATGCAAAAAGAAGCAGAGGATATCTTCTGCCTGAATAATTATTAGTTTTTTTTATTATTAGTTCAATTATTAGAAAAAATCTGTGAATGACTTCTGAACCGCGAATTAGCAGGAGTTAACAGTATATGAGTTGGACAAAAGTATTGGGCCACATCTTTTTGGGGTTAGGCCACTTCAACATACCAAGACATTCTGGACAATCTCATGCTTCCAACTTTGTGACGTTGCTGGATGAGGTCACTGTGGAATAGCCCTGACCTCAACCACACCCAACATGTTTGGGATGAACTTGAACTGAGTTTGTGAATCTGGACTTCTCGTCTATTATCAACTCTCATCACTAGTTCACTAGAATCACTCCAAAACTTTGTGGGCAGCCTTCCAAGAAGAAAGGAAGCTGTTATAGCAGCAAATGGGGGACCAACTCCAAGTTAAAGTCTATGTATGTGATTGCAATGTCAGTGTTGGTGTATTGAACCAGTGTCCCAATACTTTTGTATATGTATGTGTATATGCAAAGTAATGCATTTGGACTATTTTTCCCATAATTGAGACTGAGCTGTAAATTGAACACAAATTGTTAACAGTGTGTCTTACAGAACCCTCACCTGCTCGCTACAGTAGCCAAAAATATCTCTACAAGTAAATATGTTAACTTTAGACTCCCGTCATGTCTTGGTGGATTGACTGTATTTAGGGTAAAGAGAAAAGTGTAATTTAGATTTTTAATCAACAATTTCTTTAACAGCAAATGAAAATTGGTTTTGTACGAAAATGCAGGTGTACTATTTTTAAACCGTGATAGCTGGTGTTATATAAAATATAAACACGGACCTCTCTGCAGGTTTCTTCCGCACAGGGCTATAATGCCTATGGAAATATGTCCCTGGTCCAGATTGGAAATGTATCAGGCTTCATCGACACCCCTGACCCTCCAACCATCATTAGCTATTTGCCTGGCCTGCTGTATAAGTTCAGCTGCAGTTATCCCCTGGAGTACCTGGTCAACAACTCTCAGCTGGCGTCGTGAGTCTGCTCCTCACTTTTAATGTTAAGCACATTTCACTGTTACTTCACGGGTATATTATACCCTTATTGAAATACTAAAATATGCTGTTAAAAACTTTTCATTGTTAATTAGGAATGAAAATGACCAAGTGATGCTCTGAATTAGGTGATGATGAACTAGTTTAGGAGAGAATGAATGTTTTGTTATTTTTGAATATAATCTTTTATATCTATAGATGATGTAGACCAGTGGTCCCCAAGTTTTTTAGCTCCGCGGACCGGTCAACGTTTCACAATTTTACCTTGTACAGGGGGGGAGGTGTTGGGGGGGGCATGGTTTTGGCGCAATAAATCTATATTTTAAATAGGACTCCTTGTACTATCTGGTAAAATCAACTTTCCTCATAGACGTAGTAGGCTCCTCTTCTGTCTCCTCGCTGGGTCTTTTCCGCTTTCCAACAAAACAATCAATTTGATTTTTATCCATTTTGCTATTTTGTGGGAGAAATTTGTGTCAAGATTAAATCATATACCAAGGATATCCCGTCATTTTTCTGTGCAGCCCACAGACCGGTAATAAATGACCCACGGCCCGGTCCTGGTCCGTGGCCTGGGGATTGGGGACCACTGTTGTAGGCTAGTTCACCCTAACACACACATTTGTGGTGATAACCATATACAATGTCTTTTTCTTTGAAGATCATCTGCTGCAATTTCAGTAAAAGACAATAATGGCACGTTCGTGAGCACCTTGAGTTTGATTCTCTTCAATGTGAGTGGCTTTCAGATTGTTTACTTCAGCATCAGCAGAACAGACAAGAGCTAAAAAATTGATCTCAAACTCAAATAGCTCAGTCCTGAACCAATTAGATATGAACTGCTTAGTGTTCCTGCATTAATTATAAATGTTAAGCATTTGAAGGCATGTTAATGTCTTGTTGTTAACATTACTCTTTAAGATGATAATGATGAGTCAATATCTGCCCTTAACTGATGATTTTCTTCAAAATCTATGATATCCGCCCTTAATTGTCACACTGGGATTAGGCCCAGTTGTATTGCACCTCACTCAAGCATGACTGTGCCCCCCCCCTCACCTCCCCCGCACTGCCATTACACTTAATGTTCCAGACCAGAGCACACTAATGTTATCACGTCACTCACTGCTTCATAATTTTTATCAGATTTCTAAAGTGCATCCCACACATGCACCTCTACTGTAGAACAGTCGACCCTTTGCTGCCATGTTTGTTTAATTGGACAGTCACATTCAAATTCTGGGCATAGTTCAGCTGGACTCGACTCAAGCTCCGTGCTTGTGTACAGTATGCATCTTGTATAATAACTAACTGTGCACAGGCACAGAACTTGAACTGAGTCCAGCTGAACCGTGCCCAAGCCCTCCTCCTAAGTCACAGTACAGAGCGTTCACACTACTGACACGAACTGTACTCAAGGGGTGAAACAGGGTGCGTACACTCTCAATCTTTTAAATATTAATTCCTTAGGACTCAGATCTGATTTCAACAACCAAAAATGATGTTGAACAATCTAAAATCAGGGTTTGCTTTCATTCACGCTTGCCATTTACTGCTCTTTCACTCGGCACGCTGGTACTCGACTGCTCTCTGGACCCCCCTCCCCCCTGCTGGTTTTTCCCACCCCTAGCTGTTTTAAAACCCTGGTAACGATTACATTACACGTTTCTAAATTGACAATAACTTTGGTTCTGTATGACACAGAAAGTGGGGAACTTCCATAACATGAGTTATGGAAGTTTTACCTTGTTACAACAATTTACCATTCGTTGCATTGCCAGCACAGATCTAACAACTGACAGGGTCTGAGGCACAAGACAGGCATCCAGTTTGCAGGAGGCTGACTGGTGGCTTCTATTACTTGTTGGCTTCTGTATTCTCCTAGCACTAGTCAAATGTCAAAGCAAACTCCAAACATGTTTTGGCTGATTGCCTAAATTCAGGATAATATGGGAACATTATTGCAGATCATTTTCACAGATTGAATTCTATTACTACTTTAGGTTCAACAAAGCCCAATTTAATTTTCATGATAACCATATTGAAAGAAGCAATTTGATGTTTCAAATGAATTAGTGATGGTAACGTCATGGACACTGTTGTTAATTTGAATGTTTTCGCAGGACTCTTCCTTCACTCAGCAGCTGTCCATCCCCATGGCTGGTCTTCCTCTAAAGACCAGGGTGTTTGCTGCAGTAAGGGCCACCAACCTAGACAGGAGGTGTTGTATTACTCATGCTTTAAGATAAACATTATTTTAACCTGCAGTAATCAGAACTCTGTCCTCACTGTTTGTTTGATTCTCATAGCTCTATATGCACAGGCATTTTACTAAATAAAACTAAATATGATTTTTTAAGTTCTCCCTAGTTTAGGATGGAACTAGTTAAGGTGAAAGACATATTTACAGTCAAACATGGAAAGCTGTAGATTAAATAACGGAACAGGACCAATTATGGCATCTGAGAAATAAAGTTCCCAAAAACAGAAAAAAAAATCAAATATAGTATAAAGTATATGTGGCATTACTATAGTCTATAATGGTAAATTGTAATGCTTGAAAAATGTAAATAACTGAATAGTAATTAAACTGAATGTTCTTGGTAACAGTATTTTTACATTTTAACAGTGTGTTGTAGCATCTTCAAACAGGCAATCTTAAGCTTTTTACAGCATTTATGTGGACAAAAGCATTTTTTTTCAGTGCATTAAAAGGTTGGTTTGTATGCAAAACGTGAGCAGAATATTCTTTGTTAGTAAGGCTTTGTAGTCTAGTTTAGTTCCCATATTCTTGGCAGCTAAGCGCCATCTAAATCAACTTTAAAACTGTTTTAGTTCAGAGCTTTGATTTCAATCATTAATATAACTGGCCATTACCCCCTCCCTGCAGGTGGAACATCCTGATGGATTACTGTTACACCACTCCCTCTGGAAATCCCAAAGATGAGATACGCTATGACCTTTTCTTCGGGTAATTTCACTTGCTCTAAAACGGTGCGTTAAACGGTGCACATTAACCAGCGGAGAGCTCATTATCCGCTCAACTGGCCACTCGCCATACAAATCTTTCACAATGGCCTTTTGCAGAACATTTCATGTTTTATCTGTGTGTGTGTGTGTGTGTGTGTGTGTGTGTGTGCTGCATTGACTGGGTTCTAATTTACAGTGTAATCTTGCCATTTTCCAAACAGATGTCATAAAGACCCTCAGACGACCGTTTTTGAGAATGGGAAGAGTCAGTTGGGCCGTTTCGCATTTGAGGTTTTCCGCTTTGTGAAGCACAAAAACCAGAAAATGTCCACCATCTTCCTGCATTGTGTCACCAAGCTGTGCCGGATCGATGACTGTGCCATGCTGTTGCCGGTAAATTGATTGTTAATCAGCTTTCAGTTAGTTAACAGTCAAAACCTTGGACACACCGACCCACACATCCTAAAACAAGTGGTGCACTGAAGTTTGACTCTACACATCATTTCCACTTGAATAGAATATATGACATCAACACAGTTGTGTTTACTTACTTTTGGCAAGAATAATGTTGAGATAACACATTTTATTAATGTGGAAATGATGCACCCATTTGGAGAACATTTCTTTCTTGTCCCAGAAGGGTTTCCTTATTTTTCCTTTTTTTTTCCTCTTTAAATGTTTTTCATTTTAGAGTTGCCATCAAATATTAAAATAAAAAAATCAAATATCATGCGCTTATCATTCTCCTCTTATCATGCACCAGGACTGAAATAAGACCAACACACAGTATGCTGTCCACTTGCCGAGAGACTATTTAAATTATTTTCATGCATTTTTGTTTTGGAAAACGTAAAAAATATATTGGAGTAATTACATATGAAATACATGTGTAGCATATAAACACAAGCACTTACCTCAAAATGTCAAAGATGATGATCAAGTGTGTCCAAATTGTTAGCTGATATATTTTCAAACTAGATGAACTCGATCGTTCTGTCATATGTTAACACAACACACAACTTGGACAGCATGAAATTCTTCTCTGTATTTCACCCATTCACCAAGTCAGGCATTGGGATGGTGCCTCCATGCTCATGGTACCGCAAAGTTTCCACTAGCAGTTTTGGGCCTCGAACCCACAACTTCCTGATCACAGGGCGAATGCCCTAACCACTAGGCCACCAGGAGCCCCAAAAATGTGCTTATTTTATCAAAGTGATGCTTAATGTAATCAGCTAAAGCATCCTTAACATGCGGCGGCTGGTGGCCTTGCTTTTAGGAAGTTTAATCTGCGAGTGGAAGGTTGTGAGTTTGAAGGACAGTCAGTGGCTGCATTGATGTACCATTCCCACACACTGGGTGCTGCGTCGTTGGTGTTGTGATTTCACATATGACTTTACAGTGCCGATTTCCTCAAACAAGCTAAAGTAAATGAATAACTGTATCAAAGCACTGTTCCTGCAGATCTGTGGAAAAAGAAGGAAAAGGGAGGAAAGTCCAGCTCCTGCTTCCTCCCCCGCAGACGCAGTCATGACCGCAGGCCCCATTATCACTAGGGGTGGTAAGACTGAAAATCCTAAATGTGTGACAGAGTGTGCACTGAAACATCCAAGTCATTTTACAATAACCCCTTAATTTCCTCCTTCTTTACAGATGAAACTCCAACCAACAACTCACAGCTTGGTAAGGCTTTCCTCTTCTCTGTGTAGAATTACAGGCCTAAACTGCAGTGCTGAAGCTGGTAAATACACACATTATTGTAATAAAATCTCAGGTACAGTGTAAAAGAAGTGCCATAAGAGGTGCTTTGAGCAATGCCATAGAAGAACTGTTTAATATTCTTGAAGTACCGTTTTTCATAAATGAGATGTGTGAGTGTAAATAAGCCACACATAATGTAAACAGAATAAACCCTTAACATTATATGATGGTTCTTTATGCTCTAAAACAGAGAAGTCCAGCCGAATTTGAATGCAAAGTTTAGATGTATGTGGTTAAAATTTGATCAAGATGTAATCCAGGCACCAGTCAAATAAAGTGACCAGATGTAAATGGAAAGCATCCAATGCCAGATGGTACATTTATTCAAGCAGCACAAGTTCATTGAAGAGCATGCCGTGTTGAAATTTTGGATATTTTTATTGCCATGACCAATCGCTTCCCTTCACATCAGTTATAAACTTGTGCTGCTTGTACAAATTCACCATCTGGCATTGAATGGTTTCCATTTACATACCGTCATATTATTTGACTGGTGCCTGGATCATATCCTGACCAAACTTTTATCACATGCATTTAAACTTTGCATACAAATTTGGGAACAGCCAGCCCAACTCAAACCGAAATCTGCTCCTCACTGTTCTATTCAAGAGAAAAGCACAATTTAGCACAACAATCATTGTTTACAATAAGATGGCTTTTAAAAATGATCCTCATGTGTTATCACAGTCATGATTTATTAACAGACTGGGCAAGTTAACTAATTATGTTTGCGTTATAATTGCGTTATTACGTTATTAACTATTATTTACATAAACCTGATAGTTATTTTTGTAATGCAGGTTTTTTTTAATGAAACTTTGTTGCTTTTTTGTGCTCATAGGTGCATTGAGCTTGTAGCACTCTACGTTCCGGCTGGTTTTTGCAAGGATCAGTCATCCCATTTCTTTTAACTGGGCAAAAGTACAAGAACATTAATAATAAGATACATAGACTTTCGTATATATTTAGTCCCTCTTATGCAGCTGCTATAATGGTTCTGCTCCCCATGCTCTGGACCCTGAGGGGAACTAGTTTTTTTTCTGACGAACTATATAACACATAAATGCCCTGGCAGGGGCAAACAGCTTTGATTTTATGTTTGATTTGATTACATTAATGTTTAAGTTGGGATTTACAGATATATTTCATTTGCAGCTGTGTAACTGTGTTAAAGGGACACTGCAGTGTTAAAACGTTTGCAAACCAAATATTATCACACTTTTTTCATTTAGCGGTACTTTAAAAACAAAAGTGTGCAATACAGTGCAATACAGTGCCTTTGAATTAATTATTTAATTTTACAAAACAAAAAAACATGCCAACATATCTCAACAAAATTGTAACAGTTGTCCAGTATTAGTTAAAACACAGCTTATTACAGACTGTATAAAATGACAAAGTGAGATAAATTCTAATCAAACTAATGCTTTAGATGAGCTAACTGGCTCATCCAAAATAGGATACTGATTAAAATGAATCTCCTAGGAAAAACTCATATCAGGAAATAAAGTGAGAGAGCAGAGAGATCTGGAATAAGGTGGTGACAGTCTCTGGTCTCTTCCCTTAAAAAAACAGCAGGGTGGGGACACCGCCATGGTACTGGGAGGGGTTTTCTTTGTTTCTATATCTTGAGGAGACAGATACATTTGCACTGCAGCCTCCTGAGCTGGTATGAGTGACCAGATTCATATCTTATTTAAAAGGGAGATATTATGCAAAACTCACTTAAAAAAAACAAAACAAGTAATGATAGGTCTATGGGCTGTACAAAACATGTTCATAAAGTTCTTGGCACAAAATCACTCTTACATAAAGAGGTATCACCAGCTTTATTCTTTATTCTTATTTCAAAATTATCTATCTCAGGGCTCTGTCACTTTTATGCAAATAAAGCTGTTGCTGGCCACGCCCCACCATCCCGTGCTTATGTAATGAAACAAACAAGCTAGTCCATGCTTAACTGCTATAGAAACACCAAAGTCATTATTTTAAAAAGTCTCATCTGCTGACTTGTCAAGGACAGTAGGTACAGATGCCCCCAGATGCAAGTTAACGCCTTATTTGAATTTGCCATTCTACTTTAAATAATTAAGGTGGAACCAAACCCATTGTTGCTGAGACCTGGTCATCCAAAATGAAACGGAGCCACGCAGTCCTATGGTTTTCTTTGTCTGGGAGAAAGTGTAGGGATTTGTGCTGTTCTTTTCAGCTGTCAACACAACACTTTGCATTTGCCTGTAGACATAGTGCTTGGCTTCTCCATGCTCGTAAAACTAGCAGATAAAACGGCGGATCTGCAACTAATCTAGTGGGTGGGGTCTTGACAGATGAGGGGCGGTTCTATGCAAATTGGTCCAGTGGGACATCACACTGGGCCCTCCGTCCAAACCGTCTCTTGGGTGAATTTTTATGTGGCCTTGTCCAGCTAAATGTGGCTAAAGTGAGTTTTTGCATAGTATGTCCCCTTTAAATGTCTCTTGGCTGAATTTTTATGTGGCCTTGTCCAGTGTAAAAAGGTACTATAAATGTTAGCGTATCAAAGAGTTCATTTTGCATACACGAGTATTAACAGTACAATGTAACAAAAAGGGATAAAGAGGATAGAACAGATCCATGGAAAAATTTATTTTGACTGTTTTTGTGTTTAAAACCACACAAAAAATGGAAGTGGACATTAGGGGGAAAATGTGAGAAAAATGTAGGATATATCAAAGTTTCTCTCTTTCTCTCTCTCTCACACACACACACTCTCTCTCTCTCTACTAGCTCCAGCAAGGGATCGTTCCTTGCAGCTTGACTCCTTGACCAGTGCTCTGGTGTCAGGGGTAGTGGTGCTGGGGATCATGAGCCTGAGCTTCTGCATCCTTTCTCTCAGGCTGCTCCGGAGTTCTAGTCCCTCCACCCTGACCATGGTCCGTAACCCCAGCTTCAAATGAACCTGCACCTTCACACTCCGTCCTCTGTCCACCATCCTCCATTTTTCTTGCTCCAGTCTGATTAAAACACTATGAAACACAAAAGCTTGGTACTGGAAGGTCTTTCCACCTATAGAACTTCTCTAGCCAAGAGCCAGGCCATTGTTTTTTTATCCATCTTCGTTTTTTATCCCAGTCATGTTATCCTGCTGCATTTCAGAGCTTTGCTTTGATTAATCCAAAGTATTTGGTTCAATACCTCGGATTGTTATGTTGATATGTGTATCAGGGTCCATGGTCCATTACATCTTGAAAGCAGAGCAAGAACAGGATGATAAAGTGAACATGTTGCTATTTCCTGTCTGTGTATCTGTGTGTATGTCACATTTGTGTGTGTGTGTATGTTGGTGTGTGTAAATACATGTATGATTTAACAACCGACTCTCTGTAAGAAACTATAAATCCAATGCAAATGTGTTCCTAGGTGTAGAATATTGCGACTGTTTTAAATGTGATGTGCTGTTATGTGATAATGTGTAATAATGTTTTTTTGTATTGTGGCTGTATCTGAAGGATATCTCCTAAGGGTGTAAGGATTTCAGAACAGTTGGGAAAAAATTAAAACTGAATGTTCAAAACAGTGTATTGTGTCTGATACACACACTGGGTCTGTTATTAGGTCATTCGCTCTCTTGCTAATAACAGACCAAGTGGCGATAAAAGCTGAACACCTGTATATAATAACTGAGAAATCTGTTCGCAACACAGATTTCTCAGTTATTATATACAGGTGTTCAGCGTTTAT